>JAOWBW010000032.1:1588958-1654321 GCA_026119855.1 Campanula takesimana | reverse complement strand
CGCGCGACTCTGAGAAGCAATTTTTGACAGAATGGACTAGAAAGTGCTTTCATCAAAGATTTCGGATTTCGAATTCTTTTTACTTTGCGAACATTGAAGCCGATTGGAATTTGTTGAAGGCTGCTGCAGCCTTCTGGGATTGTGATAGCCATGCTTTCAAACTTTTTGGCTAATGAAATGGTGCCGCCTGTCGATGATTTTGTGGCCATCTTGGGCCGTCTTTAGCCGGTCAGATTGCCATCCCTAAGAATCACCGCGGTTGTTGTTTGATTCTTGGTTGACTTTCTGAATCTCCCTGTTGGAGAGGTGAAGAAGATGATGCACGGGACCGTTGTTTGACATAACTGAGCTTCCGATGTTTTTTAGTTTGCACTCGAAAGATGTCGCGGTTCAGTCCTTTAAGAGAAATGCCATGGCTGTCTGCCTTTTCAGCGAGGTTGTTTGTCACTCCTCTGGTACTGCGGATGTGGCAGTTGGCTGTGAAATCGTGTTGCAGGCGAAAGGACAGCGATTTAGCATAATTCCGCTCATTGTAGGAGAGACCTTGCATGGTTTTTGGACGAATTGCACCGTACAGGCGAGATGCGACGAGGAAGCCCTTGCTTTTGACCATATGGCTCGGGAGCATTTCAGGCTTTATGCGTCAGTAGCGACCTTTCTCCTTTTGCTGTTCATAGGCAACGGTTGCTGATTAGAGATTTGAACGAAAAAGGGTTGGAGAGATTTTTGTTTCTCGTCTTACAGCTGACATTGAGTGGTGTCTTGGGGTCTTCGCCTTTTTGTGGAGTGGACGTCCGGTTTTCAGTACGTGGTTTTACCCGGGTTGAGAGATTCTTCGTTTTACCAACCAGAACGGTTCTGAGGCAATTGGCCGTCATCAGATAATTCCTTTTCGAGGAACGTGAGGCTTCGTCTAGTTTTCTTATATGGGTCCGGACTTCTCGAATGAGCTTCAGTCGGCTTGGGGGATGATCGTAACCGTTGGGCTTCCGCTCCATTGCACCGGGGTAGTATTTTCTTCCCGAGAGTTACTTGGATCACTTGCTTGGTACCGTCTACCGCGGCATTTACTTGGGTAGATGCTCTTCGGGTGAGTTGCTAGGAAAGGACTTTGAGCCCAGCAGTGCTTTGAGGTACAAGGAAGCTGCTGCTGATGTGAACAACATTCTGACCGACCCTTTCGGTACCCCTTTGGATGAATTTTATACTCGGAGGCGCTCTGTTGCGCAGAAGATATTGGTCCGCATCAGTGTCCCTAGGCCTCCCAAGAAGAGTAGGATTGATGGTCGTTCGGGTGGTCCTTCAAAGGCCAAGAGAAAATTAGATTTTCCTAGTACCCCCAAGAGATTGCAATTAAAATAGACCACTTGTTTAGGATTTAATGTTTTAATGTCTTTTAATAGCTCAACATTTCCATTGTAATGATAAAAATAATTCAAGAAATGAATAAAATTGCATCTCGTTAATTTGAAATGATTTGGGTATTTGTTTATGTTTTAGAGCGCACCCGAAGGTTGCCTACGTTCCTCCAGTGTAGAGGCTCAGGTCTTCGTAGTTCAAACAAAATGAAGACCATTTTTTTTTGTGCACCTGTGTTTTTTGCCTAACCGCCCTTTCGGTTTCAATCTAGCGGGTTTCTTTTTGCAAGTGCTCTAATTTTTACCTAGGCCGCCCTTGCGGGTTTTCAACCTAGCGAGCTTTTTTTTTTTTTTTTTTTTTTGTGTGCACCCTGTTTTTTGCCTAGACCGCCCTTTCGGGTTTTCAATCTAGCGGGCTTCTTTTTTGCACGTGTTCTAATTTTTGCCTAGGCCGCCCTTGCGGGTTTTCAACCTAGCGAGCCTTTTTTTTTATGGTCTTCGTTTATTAGACGTAAAATCTCTTCAATTTGTCGAGGTTGACTTCCTTTGGCAGCTGATCTCCGTCTAAATCCACGAGTCGGACTGCACCGCTTCTTAGTATCTTCTTGACTACGTACGGACCGATCCATCGGGGTTCCCAATTTTGCAAGGGGGTCATGGCATTAGGAGGGTGTTGTCTTAGGACCAATCTCCCACACTGATGTTGTTTCGGGCTTCACCTTTTTGTTGAAAGCCCTAGCCATTCTTTGTTGATAGGCCCTCGTACGTTCGATTGACCTTAGCTTTTCTCGTCAAGTAGGGCTAGCTGTTCATATCGTCTTTGCATCCAATCGACTTCATTGACTTGGTTCTCGAGGAATGACCAGTAGGGATGGAACTTCGAGCTCTATTGGTAGTACAGCTTTGGAACCATATTACCAGTGCATAAGGAGTTTCTCCAGTTGCTGTCCGTATTGAGTGCGGTAGCCCCATAATGCTAGAGGGGCTTTTCAGGCCAATCCTTCCAGTGGAGGCCATTTTCTTCACAATGGTCTCGATTGTCTTATTAGCTGCCTCGATCGCGCCGTTTGCTTGAGGGCGGTATGGAGATGACTTGTGCTTAGTAATCTTGTATTCTACCAGGAGTGCGTCCATCTCTTTCTTAAAGTGAGAACCGTTGTCTGAGATGATCTCATGAGGTACGCCGTATCGGCACATGATGTGGGTTTTCACGAATTCGGCCACTTTCTTGGCGTTGAGAACTCGGTAAGCTTGTGCTTCGACCACCAATTTTGTAAAATAGTCCCACAGCTACTAGGACGAAAGATTGTCCGTTGCTTCCAGTAGGGGGACTTTGCCAATGATGTCTATGCCCAACAAGAGAAAGGCCAAGGCTGTGGTCATATTGTAAAGCTTGTGAGGGGTGGAGCGTGCTGTAGATTGGCATGGAATGGCATTGGCGTACCTCTTGACTTTCTCGATGCAGTCCCTTCCATGGTACTCCAATAATAACCCATGCGGAGTATCTTCTTGGTCAACATAAACCCATTCATGTGGGGTCCACATTCCCTTCGTGGATCTCATGCATTATTTCTTGAGCTTCGTCTCATTCGCGCATAGGAGATTGATCCCTTTGTGGTTCCTTTTGTAGACTCGGTCCCCAATCAGTACATATCGGGAGGCTAGTCTTTGCAATGCCATTTGGGACTTCTTATTTCTATTCTCGGGATAAGTACCATCCTTGAGGAAGTTCATGATATCCGCATACCACGGGGAGTTTATTTGGACCTCGTTGATCTCAATACTCATGCAGTATGACGGACAGTTCCTTCGGGAAATTTTGAAGGGCTTCACCATTTTGCCCTTAGGTATTTTGACCAGTGAAGCGATGGTGGCTAGTGCATCAGCAAAACGGTTCTTGTCCCTTGGCAGTAGTTGAAGGTGATTTCTTGAAACTGTTCAACCAACTTCTCGAGATGTTGACCATACCGTTGTAGAGTTGAGTCTTAAATCTTCCACTTTCCAGATGTCTGATTGATGTTGAGCAAGGAATCACCGAATACTTCTAAACTTGTGACATTTCTCTCGAGGGCTGTTTCGAGCCCCGCTATGCATGCTTCGTACTCATCGGTGTTGTTGGTGGCTCAAATTCGAGGCGGATAGCGATTGGAGTATACATGTCCTTTGGATCAAAAAGTAACACCCCTATGCCATATCCATGCTTATTGGCTGCGCCATCGGAAAAAAGTTGCCACTTATTTTCTTCTGTTGTAGCACAAATTAAATGCTCATCGGGGAACTGTACATCTTCCCCCTTCACTTCGTCACACGGAAATTCAGCAAGCTGATCACTGAACACTTTCCCCCTGATGGATTTGAGTGTGACGTAAGTGATATCGTAGCCTGCGAGCATGAAATACCATTTGGCTAATCTTATTGACATGAAAGGCTTCTCGAAGATGTAGCGGAGCGGGTCTACTTTTGCTACCAACTTGATTGGGAAGGCCTCCATATAATGTTTGAGCTTTTGAGTAACCCAGACCAATGCAGCACAAGACTTCTCTAAGACAGAGTAGTTCTTTTCAGCTCCTTTGAAACCGGCGGCTGACAAAGTAGATAGCATTCTCTTTTGTGGAGTCTCGCTGTTCTTGTGCTAACATAGCCCCTAGGGCTTCATCATTGACAGTGAGATAGAGCAAGAGAGGCTTCTCCTTGTGCGGTGGAACCAAAACTGGAGGGCATGTCAAGTAATGCTTCACTTGGTCGAAGGCTTCTTGGCACGCATCGGTCATTCTAGAGCCACATTCTTTTTGAGTAGCTTGAAGATCGGCTCACACATGGAAGTGAGTTGATGCACAAACCGACTGATGTATTGAAGTCTGCCCATGAGACCTTTGATTTCTTCTGTGTCTTTAGAGGAGGCATGTCAATGATTGCCTTGATCTTGAGGGATTGCTTCAATTCCCCTCTCAGTGACCATGTAACCGAGAACCTTTCCTCTGACGACCCCAAAAGTGCACTTTGCGGGATTGAGTCTCATTTTGTGTTGTTGAAGTCTTTCAAAGAATTTGCGAAGATCGATCACATGTTGACCGTTGGTTCCCTTCGAATAAATTTGTGAAAGCTGTCTTGTGTTGGTCGTCTTTGGACATGAGAATCTGATTGTAACCGGCAACACCGTCCACAAATGAGCGGACTTCATAGTTGGCAGTTGAATCGACGAGCATGTCGATGTTTGGTAGTGGAAAATCATCTTTCGGGGAAGCTTTGTTCAAATCCGGAAGTCCACACAAACCCGAACCTCGCCGTTTACCTTTCTGACTGTCACAATGTTGGCTAGCCAAGTCGGATACTCAATGACTTTGATGAAACCCACACTGAGGAGATTTTCAATCTCTTCTTTGACTTGTAGAGACCACTCTGGCTTGATCTTTCTGAGCTTTTGCTTTACTGGCTTGGCGTCCTCTCTGATCGGAATTCTGTGCTCGCGACTTTTCTGTCCAAACCTGGCATGTCTTTGTACGACCACGCAAATACATCCATGAATTCTCTGAGCAGTGCAGTCAATCTGTCTTTTTCTTCCCCCCTGAAGAAGCTGCCAATCTTCGTTCGTTTCTTTCGGCTCTTCGTCGGTACCCAGATTAACAACATGCAATTCCTCATCAGCCCTGGACCATTTTCACCACGACAACGACCTGTTGAGCTAGTTTATTTAGGTATGTTATGTTTTCGTTGTCTATTTCATCATAATTTGAATCGTTATTAACTTATTCATTAAGTTCGTTATTAGTTAATTCATTCATTTATGATGTTTGCAATCTCGGGGTACTCAGAAAGATCGAATTTTCATTAGCAAAGAAAGAAAACACACGCTCGGCTATGGCCTCCATATCCTCTTGGGTAAGGGTATTAGAAACACTCTCGGACTCGAAAGTAAGTGTGAGCCGCTCTTCCTTTGGTAGGCTCGTATCCTAGACCAAACTTGTTTCTTGACAAAAAGAACTTCTACGGGGTGCAATATCCCTTGTTGATGCTTCCTTAGGCCTAGACCACGAAAGTGATTCATGTTCCTCATCGTGCGGAGGATTTTAGATTCACGAGGGTCCATTGTCTGTTTCCCCTTCTTTGTCGATGGTGTTGATGCCGGAGAGAGTTGCATCTTCTATCCCGTGTCGGACTTGGTGAACGGGTTGTCCCCATTTCTGTGGATGGTGAAATTCTCGGCCATGACGTGACTATCTCGTCCCCATTTCTGATCTTGACACATTGATGGAGAGTGGAAGGGACAGCATTAGAACTGTGGATCCAAGGTCGGCCCAAAAGTAAGTTGAATGACGCAGGGACATCAAGTACTTGGAATGGACGGACATGATCATGCTTCCAAATTCGATATCAACTTCTAACATTTCCATGACTCTACGGGCAGTGTTGTCGTACCCTCTAATGACTTGTGCGGAGGATTGTAAATCGGAGCTTTTGAGCCCCAGTATGCCCATGATCGGCTCGGCATTAAGTTAGTGCAGAACCACCGTCTACTAGAACTCTTGAGATGGGTCTACCCCTTTCCCTTACTTTGAGGTAGATGGATTCATTGTGTTCGGAACCAAATGGCGGGAGGTCCATGTCGGCAAAAGTGATGACATTGCCGAAGTGAATGTGACCTATCATTGCTGTGAGGTCCCAGGAGTCGTGTCAGGAGAGACTGATGTGTCATCCACGTTCTGATGACGCGGTCTCAGTGTTTCTTTGATGATGCAATAAGGTCCCAGATGGATATGTTAGCTTGCGTCTTCTTGAGCTGTGTTAACAAAGGATTTTGGGTATGTCGCGTGCTTGCGATCTTTGAGAAGAGGTGTTGGTTGCTGCGGTATTAGGAGGGATTGTGCTCGTTGTTACTCGGCCACTACGAGTGAGCACGTTCACGGTCCCGTACAGCTTCTTCTTTCCTATTCTCTAAGACTTCCCTCATAATCTCATCATAAGTCACAACATAACAAGAATTATCAAGTTTATTCATATCATCGGAGCCCTCATTCACATTTGGGATCGAAATGAGTGGTTCCTTCAAACTCTCCTACCTCTATTACATTGACACCACCCTCATTAGGGATTATGAATTCCTTCTTGTCTATGAGGTCTTGGATGGTGTTGCGGATGGAGAAACAATCCTCGGTGAGGTGGCCGGTGCATTGATGGTAGTCACACCATTTGTGGTGGGCGTGATTGGGACGGAGCGGTTGTGGTTGCTTGTACCCTTGAAGAGGAGTGATTTGTCCCTTGGCCTTTAGAGCTTCATAGGCCTCGGTGATGGTCATGCCATTGAGAGGAGTGTAGACGCGGTCGTTTCGGAACCGCTTGCCTTGTGGTGGAGGGACCTTTTTGTAATTCCCCTTGTTGGTAGTAATGGCATTGACAGAAGCCTCTTTGCTTGAACTAGAGGCGGCCTTGTATCGGTAAGTAGGAGTGGCTTTTTTAATCTCCTTGAGCAAGTCATCCATGCGTACCCCCGCCTCATAAATTTGGGAGAAGTCAGAGTAGCAAGCCCCACTTAGGTGGGTGCGGAGATCAATCTTGAGGCATTTGAGAAAGATGTCCATTTGTTCTTTTTTGTTTAGCCTCTCAACAATTTCAGAGAGTTTTTTCATTCCATCTCCTTGTGAAGTCAATGAAGGACTCGTTGTCTCTTTGAGTGGTTTTCTCGAGCTCTTTCCTTGTGGGCCGGTGAGTGGTGTTGCCTCCGGTGAGTGGTGTTGCCTTGATATTGATTTTTGAAGGCAAGCATAGCGGCATCCCAATCAAGACGGACAGTGAGCGGGAGAGTTGCATACCAATCTTTTGCCGCCCCCTCGAGGGGAGAGGAAATCATTGAGCCATAACTATTGGGGAGACCTTCTTCAGAACCATAGCCTAAATGTAAGTCTCGATGTGAGCCATCGGGCATGAGTTGCCCTTAAACTGCTAATGTCGGGCATCTTGAATTTGTCGGGAGAGCGGGCCATCGTGCTCATGAGGATGGATGAATGATAAAGGCTTGTGTTGGAGCCTTTTCCCATGTTGAGGCCGTCGAATTTCTGATCAATGTAGGCCATGATGGAATCGACCATTTTGGGGTCGTTGTTGTCGGTGCTTGGTCCCCCCACTTTTTGTGCGGGCACTGACATATGGGCTTTCAAACAAACCCTCGGTCCACTCGGATTCCTCATTGTCATTAACCCCCTTGTTCTTGGAGAGCTTGAGGAGCTTGGCTTTCAGTTGGTCAACCTCGGCCTCGTGGGCCTCCCTTTGACTGTCGACATGATCTTGCCACAAGGATTCTTTGGTTTGAGCCTCTTGGTTAAGGGTAGAGACTTGTTGTTGGAGTGTTTGAACCATGGCAGAAAGCTGTTCGAGAGTCATGGCGTTGTTGGTGCTGGAGTCACCGGCCATTTATGATGTAGAAGCTGTTGGAGTGATCGGTTCACGGACAAGCCTGTTGGATGAATCCCTGTAGATGCGGAGAGTACCAATCGGACCTATAATTGGAGAAGTAGCCCTTGTCAGTCTCGGTTCACACTTTCGGTCCATGAAGAGGTTGAGAACACACAGTTGGGCCCACGACTCGAACCACATAAGAAAAAAGACTCTCTTTTTTTTTATTTTTTAAGTCGGAGGGAATGGGTCCCTTTTGGGGTTTCTAAGAAGATAATGGAATCGTCACACTAGTATATAGACCATCTCGCGGTCCTATATACTCATCGGATTCCATCGCGTTTGTGAATCCTACATGTGTCGGGATTAAACTAAATTAATGTAGTAAAGCATACATGCGGGGATGGATTTTTTTATTTTCGTCCAAAATAACCACTTTTGGGGACGGATTTTTATTGCGTCCGTTTCAACAACTTGGCATGTATGATTTGAAAACATTAGTTTAGGGAAATCTCGGTACATGGAAACGACTTGGTCACGGAGTGTTAGACCCTAACTAGAATTGTGTGGTTTGTGCTCGGCTAAAGAGAGGCTTAAAGGTCACCCCCGGCATGTAGTTATGAACTACGCCACGGGTTGAGGTTTACCGCTTCGAAAGAGCCAAGGTCGAGTAGAGCTTGAAACTTTCTAGGACGGGCCTCGACGGGTTTGGGGTTGGACTTGTGCGACTCGATAGTGAGGAATTTATAGGAGTAATGTGCATGTAGTGTGAGGTCTATCACGTGACAAAATTTTTTATTATTTTTTTTATTTTTTTTGAACATAATAGAAAAAAAAAACACATAAGCACGTAAATTACAACTCCCGAATCACCCGTGTGACCGGTAAATAAAACACAAAATTAAACAGTCCAAGGGTTCAATTCTGTTCTGATGCAGGCAACTGTGCCTACACCCCACTATTCTGTTCAGTCACTAAAACCTATTCTTGCCCTGGAAATTGGCCCAGAAGCGCGCGCCTCGGGTTAGTGTTGTGGGAAGCGCGCGCCTCGGGTTAGTGTTGTGGGAAGCGCGCGCCTGGCGCATTGTATTTGGGAGGCGTCCGCTTCTGGGCTCACCTGTCAGATTATCAGAAACTTATGGACTCAGGGGATTGCCCTGGTCCTGATTGTGTGATGGAACCCCTGCAATGTTTGTTAGCACGAAATAATAGGAAGAATAGGAAGAACACATGGAAGGCGGACGATTCTGGAATATGACGCGGGACGCGCGCGCTTTGGACCATGAAGGTCCGAGGCGCGCGCTTCCCATGTCAATTTCCAGAATGCCCAGAAAAGTGAATTATGAACAGAAACATAAGTTTAACCCTCAAGCAGTCCCCAGCAGAGTCGCCACTGAAGATACCCCGGGGGGACCACGGCTTGTCTAGAGCGCGTGAATTACCCTAGGATGTCTAATTGTGTTTTAGAGTCGCCACCCATGTTTTTGAGGAACGTAAGAAAACCTAATGTTTATGAGCCTAAATTTGATTACGAAAACAGAGATTCTTTGGGATGAGGGGTTCGGGGGTTAGGTTACGAAATGGGAAGTACTTAAACACCCATTTCGCCCGAGCAAAGTCAGTCTTGTTTGTTCATAGTTCACTTTTAAAGATAAATGCGTTCTTCCTATTAAAATGATGATAAAAAGGGGTTTTAGAGTTAAAATGTAGGGAGATGACTCCTAGGCCAATTCAATGTAATGAAAGGACCGTTGGTTTCATGTCCCAAATGGTTTTGGGTGTTGCACATTTGATTGAAGAAGAAGAAGAAGAAGAAGAAGAAGAAGAAGAAGAGAAATGCTTAAGACATTTACCTACAGTATCCTTCAAAGAGAACCTCTTGTAAAGCCTTGGAGAAGAGGTTGAATACTTAGTTGAAGAAATCCCAAGAAAAAGTCTAGGAAAGAAGTGAGTAAAAGGTCTAAAAGTAATGATGTCCAAGGTCCCCTCCAATGATGGATTGGAGGGTTTTTATAGTTGAAAAAGGACTGTTTTTGGAGCCAAACGGAGTCTCCAAGAAATCTTTCTCGGGCATCCCACCTAGGCGGCGGAAGGCGCGCGCGTCTGGCCTCAAGGGGCGGAGGCGCGCGACTCTGAGAAGCAATTTTTGACAGAATGGACTAGAAAGTTAGAACTGTTATTCAGTTTAGTCCCGGGACTTAACAGAGTCCGTCTGGAACTTAACCAAAGTAACAGAAACTAACAGAAAACACTTAAAAGAGGGAGAAACACAAAATCAAGTGTGCAATCGGGGCGAGCGGTCAAAGGCAGGGTGTCTACACCGGCCTAGTACAAATCATGGCGTACATGATGGACCCAATTGCCGAAGCATATGGAACATCATTCACTTTCTCACGCTCATCTTTTGTCTTAGGACATTGAGTCTTACTTAGAAAAACTCCATGTAACACTAGTAAGGTTCCTCTTTTAGAATTTTCCATACGGAATCTTCTAATGACCTTGTCAATGTATGTACTTTGGCTTAAACCAAGTAGCCTCCTTGATCTATCTCTATAGATCTTAATGCCAAGTATATATGCGGCTTCACCCATATCTTTCATTGCGAAGCATTTTCCTAACCAAGTCTTCACAGACTGAAGTGTAGGAATATCGTTTCCAATGAGTAATATGTCATCCACGTATAAAATAAGGAATAGCACTATGCTCCCACTAATCTTCTTGTATACACAAGGTTCATCTTCATTCTTGATGAAACCAAACTCTTTGACCGATTCATCAAAACGGAGATTCCAACTCCATGAAGCTTACTTCAATCCATAGATAGATCTCTGCAGTTTGCATACCTTAGAATTCTGTTCAAAACCTTCCGGTTGTGTCATATACACATCCTCTTGTAGTTTTCCATTAGGAAAGCGGTTTTGACATCCATTTTCCATATTTCATAGTCATGATATGCGGCAATAGCAAGCAGAATTCTTATAGACTTGATCATTTCTACGGGTGAAAAGGTTTCATCATAGTCAATACCATGAACTTGCCTATAACCTTTAGCTACAAGCATAGCTTTGTAAGTATGCACCTTCCCATCCATGTCAGTCTTCTTCTTGATGACCCATTTGCATCCTATGGTTTTTACACCTTCGGGTGCATCAATCAAGTTCCAAACTTGATTGTCTTGCATGGATTGCAATTCAGATTCCATGGCTCCAAGCCACTTATCCGAATCAGGAGAAGACATCGCCTCTTGGTAGGTTGTCGGTTCATCATTCTCAATGATTTCCACCTCATTACTATCCGTTACGAGAAATCCATATTTCTCGGGCTCGGATCGTAACCTACTAGATCTGCGAGTTGCTTGCGTATTTTGAACAGGTTCCACAACTCCTTGTGGTTCTTGTTCTTGTTCCACTATTGGTTCAATGTCATTTTCCGGGTCTCGAATCTCTTCAAGATTTATTTTACTCCCACTGATTTCTTTGGAGAGAAACTCTTTCTCTAGAAAGACACCAGTTCGGGCAACAAAAACATTGTTGTCCTCACGGTTGTAAAAGTAATATCCTCTAGTTTCCTTTGGATATCCCACGAAAATACATTTGTCAGATTTGTGTGCAAGTTTGTCAGAGACAAGTCTTTTGACAAAGGCTTCACAACCCCAAATCTTCATGAAAGATAAACAAGTTTTCTTTCCGCTCCACATCTCATATGGAGTCTTTTGAACCGATTTAGTTGGAACACGATTTAGTGTGAATACAGCGGTTTCTAGAGCGTAACCCCAAAAGGATATTGGAAGATCAACTTGACTCATCATTGATCGAACCATGTCTAACAAAGTCCGATTTCTCCTCTCGGACACACCATTCCATTGTGGTGTTCCGGGTGGAGTCAATTGTGAAACTATTCCACAATTCTTTAGATGATCATCAAATTCATGACTCAAGTATTCTCCACCTCGATCTGATCGAAGTGCCTTAATACTTTTGCCAAGTTGTTTTTCTACTTCATTTTGAAATATTCTAAATATCTCAAATGCTTCACTTTTATATTTCATTAGGTAAACATACCAAAATCTACTATAATCATCAGTTAAGGTTATGAAGTATTGAAATCCTCCTTTAGCATTGCTACTTAATGGTCCGCATACATCGGAATGTATCAACCCCAATAAGTCGCTTGCCCTTTCACCTAACTTGGTAAAAGGTGTCTTAGTCATTTTTCCAAGAAGACACGACTCACAAGTATCATATGACTCAAAATCACATGAACCCAAAAGTCCGTCCCCATGGAGTTTTGAGATACGCTTCTCATTAATATGACCAAGACGGCAATGCCACAAATAAGTATAATTTACATCATTAGGTTAATATTTCTTATTTATATGATAGACATTGTCATTATTTTCATTCTTGACATTCAAGACATAAAGGCCATTAAATGAATTAGCGATACCATAAAGCACATCATTTAAATAAATAGAAAATTTCTTATTCTCAATAAGAAACTTAAAACCTTCATTATCCAAGCAAGAAATTGAAATAATATTTCTACTTAAATCCGGAACATAATAACAGTTGTTTAAAACAAGAATTAATCCGGAAGGTAAAGTGACTTCATAAGTCCCTACGGCTAATGCAGCAACTCTTGCTCCATTCCCCACGCGTAGGTCTACTTCACCCTATTTAAGTAGTCTCCTATTCTTTAGTCCCTGCACATTTAAACAAATGTGAGAACCACATCCGGTATCCAATATCCATGAATCAGTGGTAGAATGGAGAATATCTATCATATAGATACCTGAAGTCGACGCAGCCTTGCTGCCCTTCTTCTTTTGCTCTTCCAAGTGACCAATTTCTTTACAATGGAAACAGATTGCATCTTTTTGTGAATCGAGTTTTGCCTCAGAAGCCTTGGCAACCTTTGCCTTTCTTATCTTGGGTTTGACAACTTTCTTACCCTGTCCTTTGGCACTAGCCTTCTTCCCATCATGAACTAAGAGCACAGGAGAACCTTTCTCCACAATCTTCATCTCCGCAGTTTTAAGAATCCCATGCAACTCGGAGAGATTCTTATCCATTCCATGCATGTTATAATTCATCACAAACTGATTATAACTTTTAGGGAATGAATTAAGAATGAGATCCGTGGCTAACTCTAATGGGATTGGATAGCCAAGTTTCTCAAGGTGCTCTACATAACCTTTCATTTTTAGCATGTGAGGACTCACTTGTTGCCCTTCATTCATCTTGCAAGAAGTGAATGCAACAATGGTCTTGTACCTCTCTTGCCTAGCTTGCTCTTGAAACATGGCTCTTAACTCCACGCCTATCTCATAGGCTTCCAAATGTTCCAAACTTTGTTGGAGTTTTGAGCACATGGTAGCAAGCATGAGACAGATTACATCTCTAGAATTATTACGATGTTTCTTGTAACTGTCTCTTTCTGCCCTAGGGGCAGTAGGTTCTGGTTCACCAGGAAGAGGCCCATCGAGAATATACAACTTATCTTCTTGCCTAAGAACAATTATTAGGCTACGGATCCAATCCATAAAGTTCGTACCATTCTCTTGGAGCTTATCCTTCTCAAGGATCGATCGCAACGAAATTGATTGAGTGTTAGTAGTCATTTTCTACAAATATGTAAAATTTCCAAAGTTTAATAAGTACCGGTTTCATTAAAGAAATAAATAATGTATTTTTCAAACAAAAATACTCCCACTAAATTATATAACCTTCATATACATCCAATGTATAATATAATTTTAATTGGGCTAAGATCCAACTTTAATTTAACTTTTGAGTCCACGGAGGCGGACCGCTCAAAACTAAATTAATTAGGTAGACAATCATGTCAATCATATCCCATATGATTCTTAGATTCTTTTATGAGATTCTTTGAGAAATCCAATTTAAAAAAACATGTTTAATCTCATCTTTTGCCTAGGCCCAAAACTGTTTTGACTCCTAATTAAGTCCAACCATTTTAAACGTATAGGAACCATTCAATTTAATGCACCTTGCGGAGGCAAGCCCACATTGAATTAATGAACCTCATCTTGCTCATACATGAATAAAATTAATACACCTCGCGGAGGCGAACCCACATCAAAATCACCCATGTATGAACAAGTATTTTAATCATGGCATGGCAAAAAGAACTTAAAACTTTCTTTAAAGGTTCATCACATATAGCATACAACACATTTATGAGC
The DNA here is from genome assembly GCA_026119855.1 of Campanula takesimana. Lineage (NCBI taxonomy): Eukaryota > Viridiplantae > Streptophyta > Magnoliopsida > Asterales > Campanulaceae > Campanula > Campanula takesimana. The sequence continues at coordinate 1,640,371 of JAOWBW010000032.1, read as the reverse complement.
ACATAATATAAACATGTTACGCATCAAATTTAGCCACTAAATTAATCTCCATTAATTTAAGCATAACATTTATGTGTCATTAGTTTCTCTATAATTATGAGGATGAGACTCTTTGAACTTTGGTTATCATCTTCCAAATCAAGACAACAAGAAGTGCGGCCGAACTAAGCCATCAGGAATCCACGATTCCGCACAATTTCAAGAAACCAAGAAAGTAGTCCATGTGGCCGAAACTAAACAATAGATGGTCTCGATAAACGTAGGCCAATTGCATCCACAATTCCACATGGATCTCCAATCATTGAATCAATAACTTTGTTTCTCAATTTTAGCAATTATGAACTCTTCATAATTCTAACTTCGTTTTATCTTTGAAACTTTGATTGCGATCAAGTTTGGGAAACACAATCTTGATGAACGTAGATTAGCCATCCAAACCTTGAACCAATCTTAGAATCACAAGATCAAAACAAATAGGAAAATCAAACCCCAAGATCCACACCAAAACCAACTGCCCAAAACCCGCTCCAGATCAGCAGGTCTGGCCGGTATTGTCACTGATTCGGTTGGACCCCATCAAACTTCCAGAATCTGATTCTGATTCTGACCAACTGTACGGCCGCCTAAGAAAATCTGTGCGGTCGCCCAAACATGTGCGGCCGCCCAATATTTTCTGTGCGGTCGCACAGTAGCATCAGACAGAATTTTTAAAGTTTGAAAATTTGTCTCAAAATTGTTTTCCCTGATTATTAAAACTTTGATCCAATCAAAAATTAATAATCAAACAATTCAGAATCCAACATAATTTTTAGTGCGATTCAATAGTGCGATTAAAGTTGTAAAACAATAAACCACATAAAATCACATAAACATCATATAATCCAATATTCATATCATGCTAGGCACATAAACAATTTATATACACAACATGATCTAAGTATTGAAATAATCAACATGAACGGGGCTCTGATACCACTGTTGGGTTTCCAAGTAACATGCGCAGCGGAAAATAGCATTTAAATTTTTTTATGAAACCCAAAGCCCATAGATCCATTCATATGATTAGATCAAGTACAACAATATGAATACTAGAAAAACTAACCCTTGATGACTTTGAATTTGGTCTTTGATCTTGGTTGAGAAATTGAAGCTTTAATCACGGACAAGTAAGAACACGAACTTTGAAGATGATAAGCTTCACCCTCTAGCGGTATCCACACCTTGAACGAATATCAAGAACACTTGATCTTGGTTGCTAGACCAATATTGTGAAACACGTTTTCACAATTAATATGAACTGTATGGAGTTTTATTTGTGTATTATTTTGTTCTTCAATCTAAGATGTCTTAGAACAAAATAAAACCTCTCTCAAACACTTTGAGACTTACACAAAAGGTATGATCTGTTCTGGCCCGAATTTGGCTGTTTATATATAAGTTAGACCTATTCCAAATAGGAAACATGTGTCAAAACCCGTCCAAAATCCTTTTCCAAATCAAATCAGGAAACCAGTCCCGACATGGTGTACGGCCGCCCAAAACCACCTGCGCGACCGCACATCTATCTGGAAGGTTTCTGGTACTTTTTGAGCCAAGCTGTGCGGCCGCCCAAACCTTTTGTGCGGTCGCACACCTGTCCCAGATTTCCCTAATTTCCTTCGACTCAATATTCCGATATTGTCCTTATTTAAGATTCGTTTTATTGTGTGTGACCCTCTAAGATTACACTAAGTTGGCAATGGGTTCAAACATGAAACCATAATATATGATTAGGTTCTAGAAAACCATCATACCTACCCAAATAGTATAACTAGATACAAGTTCGCATTCCTTTAGAATATGTCACAATCCCTTTGTCCACGATCTCATTGAACACAAGTCATGGTCAAACGGTCAACTTGTCTTTGTTCAATACTTTCTCGATTCCGAATATGTTGATAATCCAAATGACATTAATCTAGTCAATTCATTTGAGTCCGGCCGAACATTTTCATCAACATCATTCCTACGAGAGGCCTAAGCTTGAGATCTCTCCGAAGAGGGACAAATCTATTTAGCTTATTATTTTTTCCTACGTGAATCCGATTATGCCAATCATACACATTATAACTACCCGGTTAAAGGTAGCGTTTGAATATGTCAAACATAATGTTCATCAAGTGGAAGACTATAATAACTTCATGTCTAAGGATTCGAATGACATAACTAATATGAGATATATGTACGACATAGACCATGACATAAATCTCATATATCGGGTCATGTCCAGTACCTTGTTCCAAACAAGTACCCATAAATCTAACATGATCATCCCATGATCATTTAGCCTTTATACTAGTGCTTAACAAGTACTAGGGACGGAGATTATTATAAGTAAACATGAACAACAATAATAATCAAGACATCTCTTTATTGATATCAAAATAAATGATAACAATTACAACGTTTATTAAACGTGCTAAGGGCACCACTACCAACATAAACCACATAAAATCATATAACACATAAACATCATATATCCAATATTCATATCATGTTAGGAACATAAACAATTTATATACACACAACATGATCTAGGTATTGAAATAATCAACATGAACGGGGCTCTGATACCACTGTTTGGTTTCCAAGTAACATGCGCAGCGGAAAATAGCATTTAAAATTTTATGAAACCCAAAGCCCATAGATCCATTCATATGATTAAATCAAATACTTGCGATATGAATACTAGAAAAAACTAACACTTGATGACTTTGAATTTGGTCTTTGATCTTGGTGGAGAAATTGAAGCTTTAATCACGAACAAGTAAGAACACGAACTTTGAAGATGATGAGCTTCACCCTCTAGCGGTATCCACACCTTGAACGAATATCAAGAACACTTGATCTTGGTTGCTAGACCAAAATTGTGAAACACGTTTTCACAATTAATATGAACTATATGGAATATTATTTTGTGTATTATTTTGTTCTTCAATCTAGGATGTCTTAGAACAAAATAAAACTCTCTCAAACTCTTTGGAGACTTGCACAAAAGCTAGGGGTTGTTTTGGCCCGAATTTGGCTGTTTATATACAAGTTAGACATATTCCAAATAGGAAACTTGTGTCAAAACCCGTCCAAAATCCTTTTCCTAATTAAATCAAGAAAAGTGTCTCGACTCACTGTGCGGCTGCCAAAAATCAGGTGTGCGGTCGCCTAAAACCTGTGCGGCCGCCCAGCCTGGTTTGTGCGGTCGCACACAAGGATCAGAGAGCCTTAATTTTCCAATGTAGTCCTTTTAGGATTCGTTCTATTGTGTGTGACCCTCTAGGATTATACTAAGTTGGCAATGGGTTCAAACATGAATCCATAAGATATAATTAGGTTCTAGCAAACCGTCATACCTACCCAAATAGCATAACTAGATACAAGTTCGCATTCCTTTAGAATATGTCACAATCCCTTTGTTCACGATCTCATTGAACACAAGTCATGGTCAAACGGTCAACTTGTCTTTGTTCAATACTTTCTCGATTCCGAATATGTTGATAATCCAAATGACATTGATCTAATCAATTCATTTGAGTCCGGCCGAACATTTTCATCAACATCATTCCTACGAGAGGCCGAAGCTTGAGATCTCTCCGAAGAGAGACAAATCCATTTAGCTTATTATTCTTCCCTACGTGAATCCGATTATGCCAATCATACACTTTATAACTACCCGGTTAAAGGTAGCGTTTGAATATGTCAAACATAGTATTCATCAAGTGGAAGACTATAATAACTTCATGTCTAAGGATTCGAATGACATAACTAATATGAGATATATGTACGAGATAGACCATTACATAAATCTCATACAGCGGGTCATGTCCAGTACCTTGTTCCAAACAAGTACCCATAAATGTAACATGATCATCTCATGATCATTTAGCCTTTATACTAGTGCTTAACAAGTACTTGGGACGGAGATAACAATAATAATCAAAACATCTCTTTATTGATATGAAATAAATGATAACAATTACAACGTTTATTAAACGTGCCTAGGGCACCACTACCAACACGTGTTCTATAGAGTATTTATGTGATTGCCATTTTGTTGCTTATTCTACGAAATCTGAAGTTTGGACTCATAATGTGAGGAGAAATTTCTGTTTGGCATCCTGTTTTGTTCCAGAAGCGCATTAGGGGCTGATATACGTAGTGGGAGCAATCTGCGATTCTGGATGGTTCACTTTTATATTGATAATAATAAAAGTGAATTTTGTTACAACTATTTCACTTTTCTTCTTTCCAGTGGCATCTGACAGGGGTTCTCCAGTACACGGAAACTTCTAGCTGATTCCTCTGATGCAACACCAATTCCTTCGCCCTTAACTCCAACTTTGGCTATAAGTAGTGGACAAACTGAAGCTCAGAAAGCTGCTTCTAAACCGGCAACAGTTCAAGCTGTTCTAAAAAACATAAAACAGGTGAAAGAATGCCCTTCTAATTACTATGTTTTATTCATAGCTTTTGCTTTCTTATAGAGTACATTTTTTTGATATAAAAAAGTTGAAGTCAGAAAAATGTGTTGGCAGTTGAAAAGCTCTTGTTCATTTAACCTCTCTTGTCAAACTAAATTTGTAATGAACGTTGTTTAGAAAAATGTGTTGGCAGTTGGCACGCGCAATCTTGCGTATGTATATCACAGGCGGAGTATATGGTAGCTATTAACTTGGTCATTCTTGTATTTGCAGGAGTTTTTTAAGACCAAGCACCTACAACTTCACTATGAGTCAAAATTAAACATTGTTGGGTATGCTTATTTCTTAACCCTCCTACTTATGTTAGAATTGATTGATACCATCACCTATTAATGTTTTATGGACTTTAGGACCCTATGTAAGAAGTTTTATAACTTCAATTTTTAGATGTCCATTTTATAGTATGGCTTAGAATATAGGACTTGGAGCGAAAAGGAATGAAGATCTAAGAAAGTCTGTGGTCTCTGCGCAGGACTACTCTGCGCAGGACACCACTGCGCTGGTCTCTCCTGCGCAACATTCTACCTTGCTCAGTTTTCGATGCATTCAGATCACCTAACTTGGAAAACGCTTTGAAGATGTACGCTTATTAAAGTGCAGAGGTGTGCAGAAACGACAAAGCAAGCACACTCAGCAGATCCAACGGTGGAGATGCGCTCAAGAGAAATAGTTCAAACAAAGACAGCTGTCAACCTTCTAGAAGAAGCTTTTGAATTTGATCTTCATGCTCAGTATCCAACGGCTCTATATCACCTACGCACCAATCATATTGTTCCAGGTCATCAACCTTGATCAGAGCCCCAACGGCTATAAAGGACATCTGCTCATCAATCATATTGTGCCAGCTCATCGACTTTGCTCAGAGCTCCAACGGCTAGTTTTAAGCTCTCTGCTATAAATAGCCTGCTCATCTTCATTTCCAAGTTGCTAGAGTTTGTGCTTACTAATATCCTTGATGTTCTGAAGATTGCTGCTTATATTCCCAGATTCAAGATCAACCTTCAAACCATCATACCTTCAAACTCCTGCCCAGATCCTAAAGCCTTATACCACCAGAATTCTTCGTGCTCTTCATCTCATAGATTCATAGAGCCCAGAATTTCTTTCACACACACACCTCTTGAAGCTTCGATCATTTAGATCCTACTTCTTGAGATACACCGGTTTAGTCTAGGATTTGTTCTTCATAGAATAGATTTTGATTTGAGTTTTGATTCATTGTAATCTTGTAAAAGCTCCTCACATCAATATAAATCTCTCCATTAGAAAATCCAAGACTAACCATCTTGGTAGAGGACGTAGATCTTTCATCGATCGAACCTCTCCAAATAGCTTGTTCTTTATTCTCGCTATTTATTTACTGCTTAATCATTTATGAATTATTGATTTATTTGATCTTATCAGATTGCTATTATTGTTGCTGTGTTTGTTATTCCTTATTGCCTTAGAATCCTTTTTATCCAACACTTTAAGCCAAAACTTAGCGCGTGCGTTCTTATCTCTGCGCAGCCTTTTCCTGCGCAGTAGCTGCTTAAATTTCCGCTGTGCATTTCACTCTCTCTGTGCGCTATACCTAGCTTATTTGAGAACTGTGCGCATACGCTATTGCTTTGCAAAAGGGTTTGAAAAGAATTTTTAAAACGCTATTCAACTTCCCCCCTCTAGCGATTTTCATACCCTTATAGCCCCTTTGGGACCAACAAGTGGTATCAGAGCAAACACCTTCATAAAACTTGTTTTGTTTTTCAAGCTTAACAGCTCGGGTGCCGATTCAAGATGGCTTCAAAATCTTGGGCAATGGCTTACTATTCACATGTTCCTGTGCTGAATGAAGATCACTTCGAAATCTGGAAGCACTGCATGCTCACTCATTTTTCTTCTATCGACGAGATCCTCCACGACATCGTTCTTGAAGAACCCTACATTCCAATGAAGGCCAATCCAGATGCTGCTACCAACAAGGATAATCCTACAATCAAGAAGGCCAAAGAAGAATGGACCGATGAAGAAAAGAAATGGGTTGGCTACGATGGAAGAGCTAGAAACATCATTCTTAGCACTCTAGACCTCTCCACGCACAATCAAATTGTGAGCGGTGGAACTGCAAAGGAACTATGGGATGCTATTGAAGGATATGTGAATGGAGACAAAGTAAGCAAGGAAAACAAAAGATTTGTGGTGTAAAGAAAATTCAACTGCTTCATGAGAAAGGATGGTGAAACCTTGAGACAAACCTATGATCGCTTCTGTGCTGTTGTAAACTCTTGTAAATCTCTTGGAACCACATTCACTAATAAAGAAGTCAATTCTCGATTCTTGGATGCGCTAGGTTCCAGATATATGCACAAGGCAAGTCATTTGGAAGATTCTGGATTTCTAGATACTTGGCCACTGCGCAGCTTATACGCTAACTTAAAAGTGTATGAGCTAAAACTTGATCGAATTGACGAAACTGAAGGCAAAGGAAAACTTGTTTCCAATGTTGCGCAAAACGAACCTGCGCCTACTCAAACCTCAGAAAAAGTCTCTACTTCCTCTTTACTTGAAATTGATGATGATGATTTCGCCATGTTCGTAAAACGATTTCAAAAGTTCTGGAAATTCTCTAAGCCAGGATCCTCAAGTAAAGCTCCAGCTAAATTCTCTCATGGCAGAGACTCAAAGAAAGATGATGACATGGTCTGCTACAACTAAAGAAATCCCGGTCATTTTTCTTTAAAATGCCCTACTCCAAAATTTGAGTACATGAAGAGAAATACTGCGCAGATATCATCAAAGCAACGCGGAATGATTGCTGAAGAAAACTGCGCAGAAAAGGAACTGAAGACTTGGATAGAGACTGACACTGAAGACAGTGATGATGACTCTGAGGATGGATTACTCTGCTTGGTGGCCAATGCTGATGCTGATAGCGATTCAGACAATGATCCCGATACGGACACAAAGGCTGCGCCAAGTACAATTCAGAAGAAAGGTCCCACCATCACAGAACTGGTGGAAATGGGACATCTGACTCCAAGCAGACAGAATGGAAAGTACTTATTTGCCAGAGCAGACCTATCAAAGAAATTTGTAGCTGCACCTCCGCGCAAAGAATCTCTTGAAATTCTGCTGAAATTGTAATAGAAAAGAATGACTCTGCTGCTGAGCGCGAGTCTATTTTTCAGGAAGCTGAAAAGGTAATCAAGAAATTCAATTCTATGAAAGAAGCAGTGGACTTATCAATTGGAGAAATTTCACAGCTTAAGACGGAGAAAACTCTTTTAAAATCTGAGATCACCCTCCTTAAAGAGCAGATTAAGAGCATGACTCCTCTTACTGTAAAGAACCGTTTTCTTACAGATCAAAATGTGCTATTTAAAGTAAGAAACGAAGAATTGGCTGCTCAAGTAGCTGATCTCACAAAGATCACTGATGAGTGGACCAAATCTCGTGTCACTATGGATCAAATTCTAGAATCCCAAAAAGCCAGTGGAGATAAGGAAGGCTTGGGGCTCTCAACTAGTGATAACTTTAAATGCCCAGTTTGCACTGAAAAGGAAAAGGAGTTTACACCACAGTAAACTATTGAAATTCCTAAAGCAAAGCATTCTGCTTTAATGGGTAAAGGACAGGAGAAAGTCCAGAGATAAAATTTTCATTATGTCTACCCAAAGAAACAAACTGGGAAAGCCAAGGGTAAGGCTAAAGTTGAATCTGCGCATGATTTCTCATATTCTGACTATGGTTGCGCTTCAACTTCGAATGTCAAATCTGCGCAAAAGGGCCATGCGCATGAAAGCCATGCGCCCCAACGCCAGATGCACATTCTTAAGAAAAGCGCACCCAAACCTCAAAAAATGATATTTGTCAAAGCTGGTTCAACTGCTCCAGTTCAGAATTCTAAGCCAAAGAAAAGTAAAGAGTTTGTAAAAACCCAATCTATAAGTGGCTTACATTATTGTGTTGTGTGTGATGGTTTAGGTCACAAGGCTGCAGAATGCCTTTTCCGATTTACTCCTAATGCCAAGGGACGTAAAAATCCTAAGGTCAGACATGAGTGGGTTGTCAAAAGTTGCTAACTCTAGGACCCAAGAATAAAGGGGACCTGCATTTTTAATGTCTATTTTTCAGGTCTCCTATTTCACTGCGCACTCTTCACAAGCTAAAGCGCATATATGGTACCTCGACAGTGGATGTTCTAGACACATGACTGGAGATGTCACCGCTCTTGAAGATGTGCATGAAGGAAGAGGTCCCTCTGTAACTTTTGGAGATAACAACAAAGGGCACATAGTTGGATATGGAAGAATCAGAAAAGATAAAGTGTGCATTGAGAAAGTTGCGCTCGTAGAAGGACTCAAGCACAACCTGCTCTCCATATCACAATTTTGCGATAAAGGTTTGGAATGTCACTTCACTGCAATGCACTGCTATATCAAAGATGGAATATCCGGACTAACTTTGCTCATAGGGACTCGTAAGACTAATGTTTACATTATTGATCTTACCACTATAAATTCTATCACTAATCTATGTTTTGTAGCAAAGAATGTAAGTGAAAGTAGCTGGCTATGGAATAAGCGCTTAAGTCATTTGAACTTCAAGTATTTGGCTAAGCTAGGAAGGGAAAATCTTGTCAAAGGACTTCCCAAAGTAGCTGACCATCCTGACAGAAAATGCGCAGCATGCCAGCTCGGTAAACAACCTAAGCAGTCTTTCTCCAGTAAGATTGCCTCCTCAACTTCCAAATGTTTACAAATGCTTCACATGGACCTGTTTGGACCTGTCACCACTGCGAGCATTGGAGGAAACAAATATACTTTAGTTATGGTGGATGACTACTCAAGATATACAAGGGTCGAAATGATGATATCCAAAGAAGACTGCTATGATATCTTGACTGCTCTCTTTCGAAAGCTCCAAACTCAAAAGGAAGACGACATCGTAAGCGTGAGATCAGACAATGGAACTGAATTGAAGAATAATGGTGTTGCTCAATACTGTGATGACCATGGAATTGATCACAATTTCTCTGCTGCTGGAGTTCCTCAACAAAATGGCGTTGTGGAAAGAAAAAATCGCACGTTGATTGAGGCTGGAAAGACTATGTTAGCAGAAGCTAAGCTTCCAAAGTATTTATGGGGAGAAGCTGTCAACACTGCTTGCTTTACTCAGAATAGATCCCTCACCAACAAAGCCTACAACAAAACTCCATATGAACTATGGAGAGGAAGAGCGCCCAACATTGCTTTCTTCAAGATCTTTGGCTGCAAATGCTATATCCTTTACAACGGCAAAGATCATAGAGGTAAATTCGACGCCAAAGCAGATGAAGGTATTTTTGTTGGGTATGCCAAACATTCTAAAGCTATTCGTGTTTTTAATAGAACTACTCTAGTTATTGTAGAATCTGTACATGTTACTTTTGATGAGCATTCTCTCCTTGAGCCACATTTAGCTCCTAATGATTCTGATGATTCTGCTGAGAATGTTGAGATAGGTACGCAGCCACAAACTGCACCTGCACAGAATGATAATCAAGCTGATCACAATCAGAATCAAGCAAGTCCATCCCATGCGCCAACTCCGGATGCTGCGCCAGTAGTGACGACTCCTGATGCGCAGATACCCCCTCCTGCACATGATGTTTCTCCGCTTCAGCAAATCACCTTTGATGATCTTGATGCTGGAGCTAATGAAGTACCTATTGAAGATCTTCGTATTCCTACTACTCAACCCAACTTACCCCCTGAGGTTCGTGAAGTTAGAGATCACCCTGCTTCAAACATCATTGGTGATCTCAATGTAGGGGTTCGTACTAGGAGAGCATCAAACTTTGATGATAAATATCACTCCTTTATCTCTCAAATCGAACCAAAGAAGATTGATGAAGCGCTCCAAGATTCAAGCTAGGTTACTGCTATGCAAGAAGAGCTTAACCAATTTGAGCGCAGCAAGGTTTGGACCTTAGTACCCAGACCTCATGACTAAGGAGTTATTGGTACAAAATGGGTATTCAGAAACAAAATGGATGAGAATGGAAGCATCACCAGAAACAAAGCAAGTTTAGTTGTGCGAGGCTATAGGCAAGAGGAAGGAATCGACTATGATGAAACTTTTGCGCCTGTAGCAAGACTAGAAGCTATCAGAATTTTCTTAGCTTATGCCTCTCACAAGAAATTCAAGCTTTATCAAATGGATGTGAAGAGCGCATTTCTCAACGGAGAACTCCAAGAGACGGTCTACGTAGTTCAACCTCCTGGATTTGAAGATAACATATTTCCAAATCACGTCTTCAAGCTTCAGAAAGCTTTGTATGGACTTAAGCAAGCTCCAAGAGCATGGTACGACACCCTATCAAAATTCCTACTAGAGAAAGGCTTCAAGCGCGGTAAAATCGATACAACTCTTTTTATTGCTAAGTATAATGATCATTCTCTAATTATTCAAATTTATGTCGATGATATTATATTTGGTTCTACTAATGAGTTACTTTGTAAGTGCTTTGAGAAGCTCATGAAAAGAAAGTTTGAAATGAGCATGATGGGAGAACTCACATTCTTCCTCAGACTTCAAATCAAGCAATTGAATGATGGCATCTTCATAAATCAAGCTAAGTGCACAAGGGACTTAATCAGGAAATTTGGTCTTAAGAATGCTAAAGCATACGACACTCCAATAGCCACGGGCAATAAGCTTGACAAAGACTTAAAAGGTAAGAAAGTTGATCAAACTTTATATCGAGGTATGATTGGCTCTCTCCTTTATCTTACTGCTAGTAGGCCAGATATCATGTTTAGTGTTTGTGTCTGTGCGCGCTATCAAGTGGACCCTAGAGAAGCGCACTTAACTGCTGTTAAACGCATTATTCGTTATCTTTCTAGAACTATTAACCTTGGACTTTGGTACACCAAAGATTCGAATTTCGATTTGCTAGGTTATTCAGATGCAGACTACGCAGCATGCACAATTGACAGAAAGAGCACAAGTGGAACTTGTCATTTCCTTGGAAATCGACTTGTTGCGTGGGCAAACAAGAAGCAAGCTGCTGTGTCTATCTCCACTACCGAAGCTGAATACATTGCTGCTGGAAGCTGCTGCTGCCAAATCCTATGGATGAAGCAACAATTGGTGGACTATGGAATTCATGAAAGAAATTGCCCAATTTTCTGCGATAATATGTCCACCATAGCAGTCTCCAACAATCCTGTCATGCATTCAAAGACAAAGCACATCGACATCAAATATCATTTTCTCAAGGATCACGTGGAAAAAGGAAACATTCATTTAGAGCACGTGGTTACAGATAATCAAATTATTGATATCCTTACAAAGGCTCTTGACGCAAAGAGATTTGTATTCTTGAGAGGAGAAATGGGTATGCTTGAACTTAGCTAACTTTTCCATATGATCTGTTAATACTAATAATCTTGTGTTTGCTTGATAAAGTGATCATCATAGGTCAAGATCCATGCTTCTGCGCAACCCTTGCGCAGTAATTCATTTGTGCATGACACTAATGTTAATTTTTTAAAATAGAATTTATTGCGCTATTTAAGCTCTGCTCATAATTTTAACATGCGCACACTTCGTGGATCGCAGGTAGGTCTTCTATTTATTAGAAATTACACATAGGTCCCTGACTGAAAAGTTAACGCTTAGTTCACAAGGGTACTTGTGAACTAAGCAACATTTATGAGGGAGTTAATATGACTGTGACCTGCCTAGACCTACTGACACACGCGCGCATCAGGTCTGAGCACGCGCGTTCCCTATTCGGCCACGTCACTTCGCTATCGTGCGCCTTTGCGTTTTTCACCAAATTCGCCGTCTTTCACCAAATCGCTTCGCTGACGTCATATGCCTTTTCCCTTTTTGGTATAAAACCATTTGACTATTCTTTTTCTCTCTCTCCTGCTCACTCTCCTCTTTCACAAATTCATCATTTTCTTTCCTCTGCATACGTGTATCTGCGCATGTGCTTCGCTCCATGTGTGATTCTTATCTAAACTATTTCTTGTTTTGCGTAGAACACTTTTTATTTCCTACAAGGCTGGGAATTAGATCTTGCTGCGCTACACAAAGACAGTGTCGGACGCAGGATTGTTCATCTTATGGATTCCTCCGGCATCTTACCTCTCTTTACACTGGATCAGGACTTCTATGTCCCCTCTCTTGTAGACGAGTTCTTTGAAAACGCAGAGAGAGTCACCATGACGCACAAGCAAACCCGAGCAAAGATTGATGTTATCCGCTCAGTTGTTCAGAATTATTCAGTGCGCATTGTTCCTGCGTCACTTAAGAAGCTTTGCGGGTTTAATGTTGATGATGCGCCAGAAGTCTATTCTGAAGATAAACAAAACAAGCGCAGAAACTGGTTGGGGAACCCACTCTTGTAAAGAAGTGGAGCGTTCATGATCGCAAGGAATTTGGGGAGGTGATGTATCACCTGTGCACCATTATTGGTGACTCAGTAAACTGAAAAAATGGAAATAAGGGCAAGTTCATTTCCAAGCAGTGGGCTTATTGCGCTGCGGTTTATAATGGCGATGCTCTAGACTGGTCCTCTGTTCTATTTGATGAGCTATGGGATGCGTGTTGGGTTTCGTAGTAACATGCGCAGCGGAAAATAGCATTTAAAATTTTATGAAACCCAAAGCCCATAGATCCATTCATATGATTGAATCAAATACTTGCAATATGAATACTAGAAAAACTAACCCTTGATGACTTTGAATTTGGTCTTTGATCTTGGTGGAGAAATTGAAGCTTTAATTACGAACAAGTAAGAACACGAACTTTGAAGATAATAAGCTTCACCCTCTAGCGGTATCCACACCTTGAACGAATATCAAGAACACTTGATCTTGGTTGCTAGACCAATATTGTGAAACACGTTTTCACAATTAATATGAACTATATGGAATTTTATTTGTGTATTATTTTGTTCTTCAATCTAGGATGTCTTAAAACAAAATAAAACTCTCTCAAACTCTTTTGAGTCTTGCACAAAAGCTATGATATGTTCTGGCCCAAATTTGGCTGTTTATATACAAGTTAGACCTATTCCAAATAGGAAACTTGTGTCTAAACCCGTCCAAAATTCTTTTCCAAATCAAATTAGGAAACCAGTCCCGACATGGTGTGCGGCCGCCCAAAACACCTGTGCGGCCGCACATCTATCTGGAAGGTTTCTGGTACTTTATGAGCTAAACTGTGCAGCCGCCCAAGCCCTTTTGTGCGGTCGTACACTTTCCCCAGATTTCCCTAATTTCCAAATTCCAATATAATCCTTATTTAAGATTCGTTCTATTGTGTGTGACCCTCTAGGATTATACTAAGTTGGCAATGGGTTCAAACATGAAACCATAAGATATAATTAGGTTCTAGCAAACCGTCATACCTACCCAAATAGTATAACTAGATACAAGTTCGCATTGCTTTAGAACATGTCACAATCCCTTTATCCACAATGTCATTGAACACAAGTCATGGTCAACAAGTCAACTTGCTTTTGTTCAATACTTTCTCGATTCCGAATATGTTGATAATACAAATGACATTGATCTAATCAATTCAATTGAGTCCGGCCGAACATTTTCATCAACATCATTCCTACGAGAGGCCCAAGCTTGACATCTCTCCGAAGAGGGACAAATCCATTTAGCTTATTACTCTTCCCTACGTGAATCCGATTATGCCAATCATACCATTTATAACTACCCGGTTAGAGGTAGCGTTTGAATATGTCAAACATAATGTTCATCAAGTGGATGACTATAATAACTTCATGTCTAAGGATTCAAATGACATAACTAATATGAGATATATGTACGACATAGACCATGACATAAATCTCATACAGCGGGGCATGTCCAGTACCTTGTTCCAAACAAGTACCCATAAATCTAACATGATCATCCCATGATCATTTAGCCTTTATACAAGTGCTTAACAAGTCCTGGGACGGAGATTATTATAAGTAAACATGAACAACAATAATAATCAAAACATCTCTTTATTTATATGAAATAAATGATAACAATTACAACATTTATAAACGTGCCTAGGGCACCACTACCAACAATCTCCCACTTTCCCTAGGCCCAATCTCCCATGTATCTAATACCCATGGACCTAACATGACCTTCATGTTTAGCTTGTGGAAGTCCCTTTGTTAGCGGGTCCGCAACATTTTCATCAGTAGGTACTCTGCATATATTTATGTCTCCCCTATCAACGATTTCTCGAATGATATGAAAATGCCTAAGTATGTGTTTGGATTTCTGATGTGCTCTTGGTTCCTTTGCTTGAGCAATAGCACCATTATTATCGCAATAAAGGTCTATTGGATTAGCAATACTAGGAACCACTTCAAGTTCAGTAATGAACTTTTTAATCCAAACAGCTTCCTTTGCAGCATCTGATGCAGCAATATACTCAGCTTCCGTTGGAGAATCAGCGGTTGTACTCTGCTTGGAACTCTTCCAGCTTACATCTCCACCATCTAACATAAACACAAAACCCGATTGCGATCGACTATCATCTTTGTCGGTTTGGAAGCTTGCATCCGTGTAAGCATTTACCACGAGATCATCTTCCATTCCTCCATAGACCAAAAACGAATCTTTAGTTCTTCTCAAGTACTTAAGAATCGCTTTTACAGCCATCCAGTGATTTTCACCGGGGTCGGATTGGTATCTACTTGTCATGCTTAAAGCATAAGATACATCCGGCCTACTACAAATCATGGCATACATGATGGACCCAATTGCCGAAGCATATGGAACATCATTCATTTTCTCACGCTCATATTTTGTCGTAGGACATTGAGTCTTACTTAGAGAAACTCCATGTAACACCGGTAAGGTTCCTCTTTTAGAATTTTCCATGCGGAATCTTCTAATGACCTTGTCAATGTATGTACTTTGGCTTAAACCAAGTAGCCTCCTTGATCTATCTCAATAGATCTTAATGCCAAGTATATATGCGGCTTCACCCATATCTTTCATTGCGAAGCATTTTCCTAACCAAGTCTTCACTGACTGAAGTATAGGAATATTGTTTCCAATGAGTAATATATCATCCACTTATAAAATAAGGAATAGTACTATGCTCCCACTAATCTTCTTGTATACACAAGGTTCATCTTCGTTTTTGATGAAACCAAACTCTTTGACTGATTCATCAAAACGGAGATTCCAACTCCTTGAAGCTTGCTTCAATCCATAGATGAATCTCTGCAATTTGCATACCTTAGAATCTTGTTCAAAACCTTCTGGTTGTGTCATATACACATCCTCTGTTAGTTTTCCATTTAGGAAAGCGGTTTTGACATCCATTTGCCATATTTCATAATCATGATATGCGGCAATGGCAAGCAAAATTCTAATAGACTTGATCATTACTACGGGTGAAAAGGTTTCATCATAGTCAATACCATGAACTTGCCTATAACCCTTCGCTACAAGTCTAGCTTTGTAAGTATGCACCTTCCCATCCATGTCAGTCTTCTTCTTGAAGACCCATTTGCATCCTATGGTTTTTACACCTTCGGGCGCATCAATCAAGTTCCAAACTTGATTGTCTTGCATGGATTGCAATTCCGATTCCATGGCTCCAAGCCACTTATCCGAATCAGGAGAAGACATCGCCTCTTGGCAGGTTGTCGGTTCATCATTCTCAATGATTTACACCTCATTACTATCCCTTACGAGAAATCCATATCTCTCGGGCTCGGATCATAACCTACTAGATCTGCGAGTTATTTGTGTATTTTGAACAGGTTCCACAACTCCTTGTGGTTCTTGTTCTTGTTCCACTATTGGTTCAACTTCATTTTCTGGGTCTCGAATCTCTTCAAGATTTATTTTACTCCCACTGATTTCTTTGGAGATAAACTCTTTCTCTAGAAAGACACCAGTTCGGGCAACAAAATCTTTGTTGTCCTCACGGTTGTAAAAGTAGTATCCTCTAGTTTCCTTTGGATATCCCATGAAAATACATTTGTCAGATTTGTGTGCAAGTTTGTCGGAGACAAGTCTTTTGACGAAGGCTTCGCAACCCCAAATCTTCATGAAAGATAAACAAGTTTTCTTTCCGCTCCACATCTCATATGGAGTCTTTTGAACCGATTTAGTTGGAACACGATTTAGTGTGAATGCAGCGGTTTCTAGAGCGTAACCCCAAAAGGATATTGGAAGATCAACTTGACTCATCATTGATCGAACCATGTCTAACAAAGTCCGATTTCTCCTCTCGGACACACCATTCCATTGTGGTGTTCCGGGTGGAGTCAATTGTGAAACTATTCCACAATTCTTTAGATGATCATCAAATTCATGACTCAAGTATTCTCCACCTCGATCTGATCGAAGTGCCTTAATACTTTTGCCAAGTTGTTTTTCTACTTCATTTTGAAATATTCTAAATATCTCAAATGCTTCACTTTTATGTTTCATTAGGTAAACATACCCAAATCTACTATAATCATCTGTGAAGGTTATGAAGTATTGAAATCCTCCCCTAGCATTGCTACTTAATGGTCCGCATACATCGGAATGTATCAACCCCAATAAGTCGCTTGCCCTTTCACCTAACTTGGTAAAAAGTGTCTTAGTCATTTTTCCAAGAAGACACGACTCGCAAGTATCATATGACTCAAAGTCACATGAACCCAAAAGTCCGTCACCATGGAGTTTTGAGATACGCTTCTCATTAATATGACCAAGACGGCAATGCCATAAATAAGTATGATTTAGATCATTAGGTTTAGATTTCTTATTTATATGATAGACTTTGTCATTATTTTCATTCTTGACATTCAAGACATAAAGGGCATTAAATGAATTAGCAATACCATAAAGCACATCATTTAAATAAATAGAAAATTTCTTATTTCTCAATAAGAAACTTAAAACCTTCATTATCCAAACAAGAAATTGAAATAATATTTCTACTTAAATCCAAAACATAATAACAATTGTTCAAAACAAGAATTAATCCGGAAGGTAAAGTGACTTCATAAGTCCCTACGTCTAATGCAGCAACTCTTTCTTCTTTAAGTAGTCTCCTATTCTTTAGACCCTGCACATTTAAACAAATGTGAGAACCACATCCGGTATCCAATACCCAAGAATCAGTGGTAGAAAGGAGAATATCTATCATATAGATACCTGAAGTCGACGCAGCCTTGCTGGTCTTCTTCTTCTTTTGCTCTTCCAAGAAAGCCTTGCAATTACGTTTTCAATGACCAATTTCTTGACAATGGAAACAGATTGCATCCTTTTGTGAATCGGGTTTTGCCTCAGAAGCCTTGGCAACCTTTGCCTTGCTTATCTTGGGTTTGACAAGAAGTGAAGGACTATAATAACTTCATGTCTAAGGATTCAAATGACATAACTAATATGAGATATATGTACGACATAGACCATGACATAAATCTCATACAGCGGGTCATGTCCAGTACCTTGTTCCAAACAAGTACCCATAAATCTAACATGATCATCCCATGATCATTTAGCCTTTATACTATTGCTTAACAAGTAATAGGGACGGAGATTATTATAAGTAAACATGAACAACAATAATAATCAAAACATCTCTTTATTGATATGAAATATATGATAACAATTACAACGTTTATAAAACGTGCCTAGGGCACCACTACCAACAATGCGTCGGAGAGTTATGACAAGCGCATGGACAAGAAAGTAGCCAAGTACAGAACTCACTGTAGGATACTATCGAAGTATCTTATGAACGTCTCTGAGCTGCGCACCTTCGTGCAGAAGCGTACTGAACTCAAAGTTCCATGCACCAAGACCTACTCCATCTCTCACCTCTACTCATTGCGCAATAAAATTGGTCGCGGTGACTATCGCAAGATATGGAATAAGGACACTAGCCCAAACAAGGAAGATTGGGTTGATAGTGATAATAATGATGATGATGCCCCTCAACCCAAGGTAAAGAAAACTGCCGCGCAACCTTCAAAGGCCACTACGCCTGCTGAACCTGAAACGGCGGCTGCACAGGAAAAACGCAAAGGCAAAGGTATAGCAGATCCTGCGCCAGAAAAGGTGAAGGAAATTCCTAATGTCAGGTCAACGGCTGGCATTAAAATAGGATCTGACTTACCACCTCCAGCTCCCAAGCCTTCAAAGAAGCGCAAAGATCCTCCTGTGCCTGCTCCCTCTCCTGTAAAAACCAAGAAAAAGTCAGCATTTACCAGACTTCCTCCTGCGGCGGCTATGGTTGAAGAAGACAGCGAGTCTCGAATGGATGAGACTGCTGCTGATGCTGATGCTGCGGATGATACCGCGTAGGGGGAGCGAGATCTAAAGGCTGCTGAAGGACCTCCTGCCCAGAGTAAAGGAGATAGTGATGACTGGATGGATGAAGCTTTTCCCGACTACGGTATGCCTGCCAAGGCCCCTGCTGCTGCACCTGCTAAGGATGTTCCTCTTCGAACTCCACGCAAGAAACAAGTTGTACGCAGCACTATAAAGGGACAGCCAAAAGCTGCGGATCCACCTTCTCCTGAACCATCAACAAGTGCCTTCCAACGCCTCAATATTCCGGTTGGAAATACTCAACCTGGAACCTCTGTCCTCCATGATGGATTGGACTTGGAAGATGAGGATGAGGAAATTACCAAGTCTGCGCAGGCCGATGATGCTGCGCAGCGAACTGCTGTTGATCCTCCTGAAGGTGAAAAGGAAGGGGATGTGCGCTCAACTGATACAGATAGCAGCAGCACGCACTTATCTACCCATAGGTCTCCTGCTGCTGATCCTATTCGCCTCTCTCCCAATCTACCCTCACCTAAACACTCTCCTCCCAAAGAGACTCATCCTCCTACCTCAGAACAAGCTGTTCCTACCGTTTTTCCTACTTTTCCTACCGTATCTACCTCCTCTCTCTCTTCCTCTGCAGACCTGCGCCAAATTATCCAAGCTCTGAATACTATCCAAGTAAATTAGGTAGCTGCGCAGTCCCAAATGGCTCAACTTATTACTGCGCAGACAGCTATTCAGGAGCAACTTGATGCGCAGCGTATAGAGATTGCTGCGATTAAGGGGGAGAATGTATCAAAGGTAAGTACCTCCGCAGGTCCTTTCAGCCCCTCTGCGCAACGCGTCCCTGATGCTTTAGATCAAATGGTTCTGGACTCTCTGAAGTCAATAGCTGGGATGCTTGAAAATGTTTGCACCTATACCGCTATCAATGATGGGTTTATAGGACTGCTTAAGCGTCTGCGCAAAAGCTTGGCCGATGGGTTGCATGAAGGGTTTGCTGGGTTGGAAGCAATGATGTTGGAGAAAATTGAATAAGGTGGTCCTGCACATGCCAATGCGCTTAATATGGAAAGTGTCAGGGAGTGCATAACTCAAGCGATGACTGATTTCGCTGATGGGTTCAACGCTAGGCTGGATCAAGCTATGTTTGATATTCAAGCCATCATGAACACTCAGCGCCTCCACACTGACCAAAGACTCGAAGCAACGCAGGCCACCGTCATCAACACCATTGAAGCTGCGGAGCAGTCATATTTCAACCAGATGACTGGACATCAAGTGCAATACAGAGCCAACTTCTAAGAGCTGCGAGAGGACAACAGAGATATGCGCAGAGGAATGTCTACCTATGTTGGTGAGGCTGTGGCGTTCAGAGAGAGGTTTCAAGAACTGAAGATTGAACTTATGAATAAGTTCAACAGTCTGCAGAATGAGCTGCGCGAAGCCCTGCACCGGATCAACATAGACTATGTTCTATGTAATTTTTGTTTTTTCGCAAGGTATTCCTTTTTGTGTGCATTTTGTTTTTCTTATTCAAACTTGTAATCTGCAACTCTTTACATTTCAAGTTTTAATGAGAAAAATCGCATCATTAGTTTCCAAAACCTTTTTCATTTCAAACTCTTCGTTTGTGGAACAATGATTGCATTATTTCACCTCATGCGCATAATCTTAAACTGCTCATATTTTCTACGCATGAAGTTTAAACATTCAGTTTAAACGCATACTTAAACTAAAACTCATATTATTTGTATGCGCTGAATGATATTTCTGTCTTTCCCTCTTTGTAAGTTAATCTTTTGGATAGACTAGAAATCTATAGCATTGGCTAGTGTGTGCATTGACTTGAGACATGTTTTACCATTTTCATTTTTATGGACATGTTATTATCAAGTACAATGAATTGCCTTTGTTATAGTAGGTAATGGCATCAATCATTTAGGGGGAGATTGTTGGGTATGCTTATTTCTTAACCCTCCTACTTATGTTAGAATTGATTGATACCATCACCTATTAATGTTTTATGGACTTTAGGACCCTATGTAAGAAGTTTTATAACTTCAATTTTTAGCTGTCCATTTTATAGTATAGGCTTAGAATATAGGACTTGGAGCGAAAAGGAATGAAGATCTAAGAAAGTCTGTGGTCACTGCGTAGGACTACTCTACGCAGGACACCACTGCGCAGGTCTCTCCTGCGCAACATTCTACCTTGCTCAGTTTTCGATGCATTCAGATCACCTAACTTGGAAAACTCTTTGAAGATGTACGCTTATTAAAGTGCAGAGGTGTGCAGAAATGACAAAGAAAGCACACTCAGTAGATCCAACGGTGGATATACGCTCAAGAGAAATAGTTCAAACAAAGACAGCCGTCAACCTTCTAGAAGAAGCTTTTGAATTTGATCTTCATGCTCAGTCTCCAACGGCTCTATATCACCTGCGCACCAATCATATTGTGCCAGGTCATCAACCTTGATCAGAGCCCCAACGGCTATAAAGGACATCTGCTCATCAATCATATTGTGCCAGCTCATCGTCTTTGCTCAGAGCTCCAACGGCTAGTTTTAAGCTCTCTGCTATAAATAGCCTGCTCATCTTCATTTCCAAGTTGCTAGAGTTTGTGCTTACTAATATCCTTGATGTTCTGAAGATTGCTGCTTATATTCCCAGATTCAAGATCAACCTTCAAACCTTCATACCTTCAAACTCCTGCCCAGATCCTAAAGCCTTATACCACCAGAATTCTTCGTGCTCTTCATCTTATAGATTTATAGAGCCCAGAATTTCTGTCACACACACCTCTTGAAGCTTCGATCATTTAGATCCTACTTCTTGAGATACACCGGTTTAGTCTAGGATTTGTTCTTCATATAATAGATTTTGATTTGAGTTTTGATTCATTGTAATCTTGTAAAAGCTCCTCACATCAATATAAATCTCTCCATTAGAAAATCCAAGACTAACCATCTTCGTAGAGGACGTAGATCTTTCATCGATCGAACCTCTCCAAATAGCTTGTTCTTTATTCTCGCTATTTATTTACTGCTTAATCATTTCTGAATTACTGCTTTGTTTGATCTTATCAGATTGTTATTATTGCTGCTATGTTTGTTATTGCTTATTGCCTTAAAATCCTTTGTATCCAACACTTTAAGCCAAAACTTAGCGCGTGCGTTCTTATCTCTGCGCAGCCTTTTCCTGCGCAGTAGCTGCTTAAATTTCCGATGTGCATTTCACTCTCTCTGTGCGCTATACCTAGCTTATTTGATAACTGTGCGCATACGCTATTGCTTTGCAAAAGGGTTTGAAAATAATTTTTAAAACGCTATTCACCCCCCCTAGCGATTTTCATACCCTTATTGCCCCTTTGGGACCAACAAACATGATTCTTCAGGGAGGCAGTGAGTTTATCCTACTCTGTTCATCATTCTCCCCTCCCCTTTAGTTCTTAATTGGATTTAAGGTCCATGGTGAAACTAAATGGAGCTCCATTGCATTTTTATATTGGACCAAGTTTAGAAGACTTGTTCAACTATTGTAATAGGAAGTTCTTACATTTGGCTTGTTGTATAACTACTATTTTTAATTTATGTTATTTATGAAATTTCTCTATCTCTGAAAGTCGTCTTTCGGTATTTGTCAATTTGTTTTATGGTTTCAACTGAAATTAGTGGTGGTGGTGGGTGGGGGCGGGGGCGAGAGACGTGGTGGGGAGGAAGAAAATAAAATATTTTTTTTTTATTTTCTTAACTATCACAACGATTTTAAAACGTTGTAGAAAGATATCTACAACCTTAAATATAAACGTTGTAGAAAGAAATCTACAACGTTTAACAAAAACGTTGTATAAATAGATTTACAACGTTTAATATAAACGTTGTAGAAAGATATCTACAACGTTTAATATAAACGTTTTAAAAAGTGATTTTACAACGTTCAAACGTTGTAGAAAAACGTGTATTACAACGTTTACTGAAACGCTCTAAAGTGATGTTACAACATTTCAAACGTTGTAGAAAACTCATAGTACAACGTTTACCAAACGTTGTAGTAGAATGGGACCTATTACAACGTCGGCTGTAACAACGTTTAGCCCAACGTTGTAAAACATCTATTACAACGTTTTTCGAATGTTGTTAATGAGTGTTTTTGTTGTAGTGATTAAAGGATCAGCCTAGAGCCTCTCTAATTCATAGAGATGGTCTCGAAGCATATGATCCGATATTCTAAATAAATAAGAAATTATTTAATTGGTTCCTTTTGTACGTTTTGCATGATTTTGAAACAATGATGATGATTTCTTAGCAAGACCAATCCTAGATTGGGTGAATTGGGTGCTCCTTGACCTTCCCAATTCATAACTTAACCCCCGAATCCAGATCTTACAGTCCGTGTTCCGTCAAGCATGGTGGCGACTCACAACAAACGAGCAACATTCAAACCCTCACGATCCAAGCCGAGCGGTCCGGGAACCGCGGGAGGGGCGCGCACTCACAGGTTGGCACATGACTTAAATTTTCAAGAAGGTTCTTTCATATAGCAACGCGCATAACAAATGTATAATTAATCTAGTTAATTAATGAACATATACTATGTAAATATAATTATGAATTTGAGATTTTCATAGAGTCCTACTGTAGGTATAATACATATTGAATAATGAATTCTTTCATAGAGTCCAACTCTATTAAGAATACATTACTTCATAGGATCAAATTCCATGAATAATACGTATTCTACAATGCATCTCCAAGTCTGAAAAACACGAATTCAGAAAACTGTACTGCACGCGAACTGCACGAAAAATTTGCACGAATTCGTGCATTGCACGTGAACTGCAGGAAATTCTTGCACGAAAATTCTGGACTGCACGTGCGATGCACGTAATCTGCACGAAAATTCTGGATGAAAATTCTGCACAAAAACGTGTATTGCACGAAAACGTGTATTGCACGCGAACTGCACAAACGCAATTTATCAAATCTCGATCCTTTAAGGATTCAACTATTTATGATAATCAAATTATCATAAACATCAAACCTTAAGAACAAACAATTTGTTCTTCAAGATCAATAATCACCAATTTAATAATCATATTAAAGAGATTGATGATGCGATTAATAGATTAATCATATTAATCATGCATCTTGAAAACCTTGTTCATAATCATACTATATCATATATAATTGTTTCTCCAAAAAACTCATATTAATCATTTATTCTAAATTCACATCATGCTAGATCATATAATCAAATCATATAATTAACATGATAATATTAAAATAATCATACATGAACGGGGCTCTGATACCACTGTTGGGTTTTGAGGGTCCTTGCGCAGCGGAAACGGCAACAGAATCAACAAGAACAAAACCCTAGAGCCCCGAGATCCGTTCATGATGATTAAATTAATAGGAGATGAATTTAGAATACTAACCGATGCTGTGCGTTTAAAATTTTCGGATATTTAAATCTTCAAGTCTTCAAGCTTTATGATTTGATCTTCTCCACGTTCTTCGGATCACGATCACAGGAACATGAATTTGAGATGCTAAAGGAATCACCCTCTATGTGTATCCACACACGAACAAATATCTAGAACAATTCTAGATCCAGACTGCTAGATCCATCTATTAGAAAACACATTTTTCTAATCTTCAAAGGCTATATGAATAATATGCGTTCTTAATCTTTGATTCTCAATCTTGGATCAAGAATTGTGTTTCTCAAACATATTGGGTTGCATTAGTTTAATGGCTGGTAAAAAGATGTATTTATAGTCCCTAGTCATTAACCCTTAATGACCTAGGCGACCTAAATCCCGTCACCCAATTAAACTTACCAAAATCTGGCCCCAGGGACTCTGGCACGGTCGTGTTAACAAAGTGGCACGGCCGTGCCATTTGGTGCGAACCAAATCTGCCCCAAGTTGAATACTAGCACAGTCGTGTTTATTAAATGGCACGGTCGTGCTTACAAACTGGCACTGCCATGCCTGCCGGAAATTCAGCCTTTTGACTTTTTAACAATTCGTTCTTTTGTGTGTTAGGATTATATTAAGTTGGCAATGACTCCAACCAAGGTCAAACTCATAAATCATGAGCAGACTCTAGCAAGCCATCATGATTACCCAATTAATATAACTTAAAGAAGTTCGTTTATCCTCATATAACATATCACAATCCCTTTGTCACGTGATATCATATTGAACATAAGACACTGTCTAAGTCAACTTAAGTGTCCAATGCTTTCTCAATCCCGAGTAGACAGATATGAGCAAATGATATTGAACACATCAATTCTTTTGGGTATGGCCATACACTATCATCAATCTCACTCTCGAGTGGCCAAGCATATATCTCTCTTTGAGATAAAGAGGGACGACATCCCATCTTGACTTATCATTCTTCCCTACAAGAATCCGATTGTGCCAATCGTAACCTTTATAACTACCTGGTTAAGGGTAGCGTTTGAGTACGTTAAACACAACGTTCATCATGTGGAAGACGATGATAATCTCAGGTCAAGAGATTCCAATGATATAACTAAATGAGATTTAATTATGATATTTGACCATGACATAAATCTCATAGTGGGTCATGTCCAATACTTGTTCACCAACAAGTACCCATAAGTTTAATTTGTATCACATACACATGATTATCACATGATCATCGATTAAACTTATACTACTTCTTCATAAGTACTAGGGACGGAGATTATTATAATAAACATGAAAAATATATAATAATCCAAGGTTGTTATCTCCATAACAAATGACAACATGATGTAACGTAAGGCCTTTCTCAAATGCCTAGGGCATAATCTCCAACAGTTAAATTAATAAAAAAAAGTTATACATATACTTCTCAATCATATTGAAATAAGACATCGGGTCAACAAATTTTTATTAAGAGTATTATTAATGGATAATATACAGTAGCAATTTCTAAATTGATTAAAAATTGTTATTTTTTCATTAAATTATGAATAAATTATGATCAAGATGCAATAGGTTAATACTATTTCTATAAGATTTTAAAGTACTAAATTGGTAGTTTTCAACAATTAAGGGGGTCAAATGGCCATCATCATTCCTCATAGCGTGGCCTCGCCTTAGAATTACCGCTAACCTGTGATCAACACCGGTCTAGATAAAAGTAAATAATGATCTTTGCGTTTGACTATTCAAACTTTTTAAGGATATGAACACCTGGTTCACTAGCTATGATTTTTTATGCACTTTGGGAAAAACATTTTGGGACAATGAGAAATGATAAATAGAAAGATATTTTGGGACGGAGGGTGCTTACCAATTATTCAAAAAACTTGCTCAAAATTAATATTATTCAAAAAAAATATTCTTTACAGTCAAATTTGATAATGACCCCACCAAAGTAACCATAAAATCAAAGCATACTTAAACTTTCTAATGTCCAATGATTAAGCTTTTTAAGGTCGACAGCTCATTTCGCTGGTATAAAGATAACACAAATTTTAATTGTAATCAACGATGATTAAAGCAAACCAAAAGGCTGGCACCCTCTACATATATCCTTTCATTAACAAAGAGGGGAACATAAAGCATTCCATCAGAGCGTTTCTTTAATTTAGGCTACAATAACTTGTTTTCTTGTTTTTTTTCGTCCCGAGATTGATTTCTCTTTTGACTTTATACTCAAAATTTTCAATATTCGAATTGTTGGAAAAAATTAAAAAGGTGTCTTTAAAAAAGGCATGAAAAATGAGGGATCTGAGAGCAGTGACCGTACCTGCAAACTAGCCATACGGTTAGGATGGAGTCAAACGGCTCTTACTCCGGCAAACAAATTATTTGAAGATCTATTTTTGGAAAAGAAACCACAAGTTCTCAAGGAATTAGGTCAAATCCACCTTGATTTTTAGAAATTAATTACAATTGTTTTGAGATACAATATTCCATAGAAAGAGGATTATTAATTTTGTGATATATAATCATCAAAATTCAATAATCAATTGAAGCCATAGAATTCTTACGAAGAAATCGTTACTTCAAGTATTCAAGCCAAGCATCTAACAACCAAATCAAGGAGTTGTTATTGAGTTCTTTCGAAGTGTGGATACCGATAGACGGTGTTTGTTTTTGTTAGAGCAATAACAAGACTTGATAAGAAAAGCGAGCGATCACAAGAACACCGATATACGTGGTTCACGAACTTGGCTACGTCCACGGGGAGGGGAGAGAATATTATTATCAATCTGGAGAAACGATTACAAGATCTCACTATTACTGCTACACGAATTTTGATCACAAAATTCCTAACTGTGTAACTGTAGAATTACAAACCTATTCTGAGCACTCTAATAATTTATCTGAGACAAAATCACTAACTTTGATATAGACTAATGGCCTCTATTTATACCGGTGAAGTCTATCTCAAAGTATGCAAGGAACTTGGAATTCTAGTACGAAACTGACTTGAAAACCTTCCCTTTTACGTAACTGCTGCAATCTGCACGAACTTGGGATCTGGAGTCTTGGTCCGGCCGGGTGTCTACCTTGGTCCGGTCGGACCCTTTGCCTTGGTCCGGCCGGGTGCCTTCCATGGTTCGCCCGGATCTACTCCTCTCTGTCATGCAGAATTTCCGATGTGCTTTGGACTGCCCGGGTCTTGAGTCTGGTACGCCCGGACCCCCTAGGTCCGCCCGGGTCATATGGCTTGGTCCGCCCAGACCTTCAGTGCTGCATTGCCAAAGAATTGCGGAATATTTTCTGTTGTTTAATCCATTAACTTGGCGTCCCAAATTCAAAGGCATTAACCCAAAAATCTCCACCTTGACTTTGAATCTCCATGACAACAAACCTTTTCTCCCCCCCCCTCTCCTCTTCTGCTATCTAATAGCTGTGAACATTCAGCAAGTCCAAACAATGTTGGAACTTGCTTCCCGTCACGGGTTTTATGAACATATCGGCAGGGTTGTCCGCCGTCCCTACCTTCTTCACCTTTACCCGTTTCTCATCCCTTAGAAAGTGATATCTGACATCAATGTGCTTGGTCCTCTCATGATGAACTTGATCCTTGGCCAAACAAATCGCGCTCAAACTATCGCAATAAATAATAGCCTGATCCTGATGTATCCCAAGATCGCTGATCAATCCCTTCAACCATATTCCTTCCTTAGCGGACTCTGTTAATGCCATGTATTCTGCTTCTGTTCTAGACAACGTCACTGCAGCCTGCAAAGTAGCCTTCCAACTGACAACTGACCCACCAAGCGTGAATACATATCCGGTCATAGATCTTCTTGTATCAACATCACCTGAATAGTACGAATCTGAGAACCCCTCTACTGCACACTCTGCTCCACCTCTATAGATAAGACCGACGTCAATGGTACCCCGAAGGTACCTAAAGATCCGCTTCACAGCCTGCCAGTGTTCCTTACCCGGATTACCCATGAACCGACTAACAACACTAACTGCCTGTGCAAGATCCGGCCTAGTGCACACCATAGCATACATCAAACTATCTATAGCTTTAGCTGTCGACATACCAAACCTTTCTAAAACTTTCTTGATGTAACGTTTCTGGGATAAGAACAGTTTTCGTTTGGCTCTATTTCTATAGATCTCTATACCCAGAATTTTCTTTGCGTTACCCAAATCCTTCATCTCTAACTCTGCGCCCAGTAAACCTTTTAGTTTCTCAATCTCTGACTTCTTGACTGCTGCTATCAACATATCATCAACATAAAGCACCAAATAGATGTACGACCCATCTACCAACTTGTTATGATACACACAACAATCATAGGGGCTCCTCGTGTATCCGATCTTTGTCATATAGCTGTAAAACTTCTTGTACCACTTCTTAGGCGACTGCTTAAGTCCATACAAGGACTTCTTCAACCTACAAACTTGATCTTCTTTCCTAGGAACTTGAAATCCTTCCGGCTGTGTCATGTATATCTCCTCTTCCAACTCTCCATGCAAGAAAGTTGTCTTGACGTCCAGTTGCTCAAGCTCTAAATCCATCTGTGCCACTATTGCTAGAAACACTCTGATCGAAGTATGTCTGACCACTGGTGAGAAGATCTCATTATAGTCCACCCCTTCTCTCTGTGTGAATTCCCTTACAACAACGTGAGCTTTATACTTGACCCCTCTACCGGTGGCAGTCCTTCCTTCTTTTTGAAGATGCACTTGCAAGTCACAATCTTTCTGCCTTCTGGCCTTGTAGTCAATACCCAAGTCTATTCTTGTGAAGAGACTCCATATCATCACCCATAGCCGCATACCATTGAGTTGACTTTGAACATGTAACTGCTTCCTTGAAAGTAGAAGGTTTCGTAAGATCGGGCTCTACTTCCTCAGCAACCTGCAGTGCATAAGACACCATGTCTTCAAATCCATACCTTTCAGGAGGCTTCCCGAAATTAGCTCTTCTAGACCTTCCTTGTGCTAAACCATGTTCTTCGGGAACTGAACTTGAACTTTCTGGTGCTTCAGTCTCTGTCTCTGTTGGTGGATCCTGATCAACATCTGATTGTGGTACAACTAACTCTTCAGTATCTTGTTGCTCCACCTGTTTATCAACACCACCAACACTTGAAACAATCGTAGATCTCATAATAGGGTTAATAACAGAATTCTCATCAAACATGACGTTCCTACTGATAATCACCCTATTTTCTGATGGAGACCAGATGCGGTATCCTTTGACACCATCTTTATAACCCATGAATACTCCCTTTCTAGCTCTAGGTTCTGACTTCCCATCATCCACATGATAATAAGCAGTACACCCAAAAGCCCTTAAAATAGAGTAATCAACAGGTTTACCGGTCCATACCTTATGGGGAACTTTAAGACCAATACCGGCATGAGGTCCACGATTAATCAAGTAAAATGTTGTACTAACCGCCTCTGCCCAGAAACGTTTAGACAACCCTGCATTAGAGAGCATGCACCTAGCTCTCTCAAGCAATGTCTGATTCATTCGTTCTGCTACACCATTCTGCTGTGGCGTGCCTCTGATGGTGTGATGCCTAGAAATCCCCACCTCTCTGCAAAACGAATCGAACTCAGTACTGCAGAACTCCAAACCATTATCTGTCTGTAGCTTCTTGATCTTCTTCTCTGTCTGGTTCTCCACTACTGTCTTCCAGTCCTTAAAATTTCTCAGAGCCTCATTCTTGTGCTTCATGATAATCACCCAAGTCCTCTTTGAATAGTCATCAACAATAGACAAGAAATACTTGTGCCCCCTTAGAGATTCCTGATGTGAAGGTCCCCAACAATCTGAGTGAAGATAATCCAGAACACCTTTTATGTTATGTATAAACTTGGGAAAACTATTACGCTTCATCTTCCCTAGTACACAATGCTCATAAAATTTAAGGTCCTTGACCTTATGGCCACATAGAAGATCCCGTTTGGTCAGCTCCTGCATCCCTCGAGTGCTCATGTGCCCGAGCCTGATGTGCCACAGCTTGGACATATCTCCCTCGTTTACCTCTGATGATGCAACCATAGCCGACCCTACAAGCATTCTTCCTTAGAGGAAATACAAGGAACCCCGCTTAAGGCCTTTCAGTATCACCTCTGAACCGTTACAGACACTGACTGCTCCACCTTTACCTTTGAAACTGAACCCTTTACTGTCAAACTGACTAAGAAAAATCAGATTGTTTGTCATAAGCGGAACGTGTCGAACCTCGTTCAAAGTGACAAACTTACCATCATGAGTCCTGACCCTGATCGAACTGATACCGACTACCTTGCAGACTACACTGTTGGCCATGCTTATTTCACCGCCATCCACTTACCTGTAATCAGTAAACCATTCTCTCCTAGGACTGATATGGTACGATGCTCCTGAATCAAGAATACATGCGTCAGATGCACGTGCTGATTCTGATGTAGCTAGAGCATAATCCTCATCTGAACTGCTGTCTTTGGCGATCATAGCCTCTGCTTTGACAAGTGCCTTACCTTGCTTCTTTCTGGGACAGTCGAACTTCCAGTGCCCCTTCTCCTTGCAGAAATTACAGATATCCCCAGGCTTTGGACCCTTCTTGTGTGAAGAATTACCTTTATTGTTCTTCCTCCCACTAGAACCCCTGCCGTTGCTACTGCTAGCAACCAAACCTAATGACTGGGTACCTGTCTCATTCCCACTCGCCTTTCGGCGTAACTCTCTCGTCTTGAGAGAAGTTTTCACTTCCTCTAGAGAGATACCATCTTTACGATATATGCACAAATCGACATATTGTTCATAAGACATAGGTAAAGATACTAAAAGTTGCAAGGCTGCATCCTCGTCTTCCACAACTACTCTTATATTACGCGGTTCAAGTAATGCAGAAATAAATCTATCAAGATGATCATTTATGGGCGTAACTTCAGTTATCCAACAATCATACTTGTTCTTTAGGTACAACTTGTTGGTCAATGAACGTGTCATGTACATATCTTCCAACATTAACCAAAGATCGCTTCCGGAGTCTGTTCCTGCAACTTTGGTTAGGATCTCATCATCTAACTGTCTGACGATCTTGGCGTGAGCCTTCTGATCCAACTTCTTCAATGCTGCTGCCTCCTTTGCTGTTGCTTGCTTATCCTTCTCTGACTGTTCTGCGGTATCTCCTGTGGTGGTTACCTTACCCTTGGGATCCTTGCGATCCCTGATTGCAATCTCCAACGGTTCCCATAAATCTTTGTCAATCAACAAAACCTTCATCTTGATCTACCAGAGAGAAAAACTATTCTTCCCATTGAACTTGTCGATCGAATCTGCTCCTTGACCCATCTTCTTGTTCTCTGCAGCGGAATCCCTGAACCTCCAACCATGAACCAAAGCTCTGATAAAACCAGAGCTCTGATACCACTTGTTAGAGCAATAACAAGACTTATCACAAGAACACCGATATACGTGGTTCACCAACTTGGCTACGTCCACGGGGAGGGGAGAGAATATTATTATCAATCTGGAGAAACGATTACAAGATCTCACTATTATTGCTACACGAATTTTGATCACAAAATTCCTAACTGTGTAACTGTAGAATTACAGACCTATTCTGAGCACTCTAATAATTTATCTGAGATAAAATCACTAACTTTGATCTAGACTAATGGCCTCTATTTATACCGGTGAAGTCTATCTCAAAGTATGCAAGGAACTTGGAATTCTAGTACGAAACTGACTTGAAAACCTTCCCTTTTACGTAACTGCTGAAATCTGCACGAACCTGGGATCTGGAGTCTTGGTCCGGCCGGGTGTCTACCTTGGTTCGGTCGGACCCTTTGCCTTGGTCCGGCCGGGTGCCTTCCAAGGTCCACCCGGATCTACTCCTCTCTATCATGCAGAATTTCCGTCGTGCTTTGGACTGCCCGGGTCATGAGTCTGGTGCGCCCGGACCCCCTAGGTCCGCCCGGGTCATATTGCGAAATCTTCTCTGTTGTTTAATCCATTAATTTGGCGTCCCAAATTCAAAGGCATTAACCCCAACAGTTTTAGCACCTAAAGTTCATGTTCGTATATTCTACAAGTGTTAGTGTTCTTGTTTCATCTTGTTAAAATTATTATTATGACATGGATCCAACTAGGGTTCTTTTTTAATTATATTCCGTTGCGCATGATACCACCAAACCTAACACATCTTATATTTCAAAAACATCGTTTCAAGAAATCCGAAAAAAAAGAGTTTATACTCCTTCCGTCCCAATTTATTGTTCTTACTTTGTCTTTGCACGAGAATTAAGAAAAAATAGATGTTGAGTATGAAACGTAAAGTAGGAGAGAGAAAGTGGGTAGGTAGTTTTTGTTTTGAGAATGACAAGTAGGTCCTATTGTTCATTTTTAGTATGTAAATTAAGAACTTTAAATTGGAACATGCCCAAAAAAAGAAAGTAAAAACCTTAAAACGAGACATATGTAGTAATATGTTTTTATCTAATGTGTTCCACATATCATACTCACAATAACTTTCTATTAATTATTTTCTACCTCACTATTTATATCTTACTAATTTTCTAAACTAATTATTTTCTACTTCGGAACGGAGTTGCTCATTTTGAAACGGTTGAAAATTTATTGATCTAAGTTGTCCAAAATATCTATCATGTCTCTCTTCTCAGTGCAACTTGTAATTATATACATTTGGCTTATTTTCAGAGGTCATTCTATCCACGGCATCGCCATCCAATTGAAGTAAAGTGGGCCATGTTATTACCACTAGTACCATACTTCCTCCGTTTTAGAGCTAAAATCGGGGTTAACTGCAATTTAGTGGGTGATATTTACCAAAATTTGCAATGTTGATGTTGTCATTTCAATTTCGCTAATTGGTATATCAATTTTGTCTTTTTGTTGCAATTCAACTACAAATCTAACTGAGTGTTAGATTTCAAACATATTTTATATCATGTGACTAACACATGACGCTTTAAAAGATGTTTTATGATGATTTTAGAGCTATACAAATCTGATTAATATGATTCTTTTTTTAAATTGAAGCTAATATTTAAATCTAAAACATATCATTTTTTTGGCAATTTTTTGGTGACTGGAATATTTGATATTAAATTTAAATATTAAATAATGAAATTAGAAAAACACGTGAAAAAATAATTATAATAGAAAAAAGATATTAACCCCAAATATGTTTCATATGAAGTAAATGCTATATGTAGATTATCAGTTCATAAAAATATTTAATAGGGAAAAAATGGAGAGGAAGAGGAAGATGAACTGGGGAAAGGGTGTATGTACAAGGAGTGATGCGGGAAGGTGGCTGAGTGGTGGAATACAGTAAAAGAGAGGAAAGAAGGTATAGCATGGTGGAAAGTTGTAATTTTTCAGATTGTTTTCCCATGTTTTCTATTTTTTTTAGCTATTTTCATTTATTTAAATTATAAATTAATAGACTGTAATTAATTCACAAAAAAGATTGCCAAAATATATATTGTAGATTTAAATATTACCTTCAATTTAAAAAATATTAATACCAATGGAATATGTGTAGCTCCAAAAACATCTTAAAATGTCATGTGCAATTTACATGACATAAAACAAGTTAGAAAAGTAACACCCAGTTAGATTTGTAGTCGGATTGCAACAAAAAGACAAAGTGGATATATCAATTGGCGAAATTGAAATGATAGCATCAACATTGCAAATTTTGGGAAATGTCAGGAACCAAATTGCAATTAACCCGCATCCACAATCATAAACCCATAAAAGGTTTATCAAAATTGCCACGTCATGCCAAATCAGCACTCAATAAATTATAAACTTTTAACAGCTTTTTACCCTACAATAATAATTTTTTAAAGAGTTTTTTAACATTCTATTTATAAATATTTATTCTTTGATACTATAAATATAAAATAAAAGTACAAATTACTATTGCTACTTCCGTCTCAAAATAAAAGTTCATATTTTTTTTAATTTTAAATTATAAGAAAAATATTAGTCAAAAGCTATATAAATATAACATTTTATTTAAAGTTAAGATTTTAATTTTTTTTAAAAAAAATTAATTAACATTTATTTTGAGACGGAAGAGTACAAATTTTATTTATTAAATTTATTTTTGAACCAAAATAAAAAAGAAAGAGCAATTCAATTAACAAAGTTTACTTTTCAAAAAAAAAAAAAAAAAAAAAAAAAAAACCCTCCGTGAGTCAGTGAATAGGGCAGACTATTTCCTTCTACCGCTCTATCTCAAAATCCTTCATTCAAATATTTATAGCACGAGAATTAAGAACAAGTGTTTTGACTATAAAAAGTGAGTAGGAATGAGAAAGATAAGTGTTGTGAGTATAAAAGTAAAGTAGAAGAGAGAATGAGTGAGATATTCTTTAACATTTTTTGTAATGTGCTCATATCAGTAGAACACCCAAAATGAAATTTGTGCCATTGATATCAGACAGAGGGAGTAAAGTTTATATTTGATCTTCACTTCTTCCATCCTCTAACATAAAAAAAAGCTCACTTTTTAATAAAGGATTATTACCGTCTAGTCTCTCATCCTAAGCCTAACTACTACTTAATCCAATCCAATATTTGCATCTACCATCTAGTCCAACATTTGATATACTATAGGTTCCATTAACATATTGAAATCCCAAAACTACCCCTTACATTCAATTAAAAAAAACCACCCCTCCCCTCTCCTCTCATTTGATGCAAACAACTGTCTCTCTCTACTTTCTCTCACTACGGTCTCTCTCTATACACACCTCCGGCGACCCCCATCCCACTGACGACAAGGCTTACAGGTGCGTCTACGAAAGACAATATCCGCAAGGTAAAGTCGGAATTAACCTCTCCAAAGACCTGATGGTAATCGTTGGTGAAGCTCTCAAATCGAACATCACAACCCTAGGTCCGATAGTCCTCCCTGCATCCGAATAGCTCCTCTTCCTATTCACCCTAATCGGCCGAAAAATCTTCAATCTTAAATCGAAGTACAGATTCGGACAAAAGCAGTCAGATAAAGACGGAAAATCCGAGATCCACCAAAATCATGACCGAAAAACCGATCGAACAAACAGAAAGAACATGAAACAACAGAAATCGCAGTAGAATAGTAAACGGCAAGTAAGATATGCGTCGAAATGGTAAAACCGCTCATATATACCTGAAAACCGCTTCCGATAAACCATTCGATTTTCTTTGAATTTTGAGTGCGTGTTTCTATTGAAATATGTTTTTTTTTTCAACAAATTTGTTGGATTTTATTCAATTATTTAGGTTTTGAAACATGGATTTGTACAAAATTGATTGATTATGTTCGAAATGTGAGTATGTGCACTTGTATTTTTTGATATCCATGTAGATTGTGTGTGTTTGATATTATTTTAGTTGACAACTGTGAACTTACTAAAAAGTTTGCAATTGTTTGGTCACTGGAGTTGATAGTGTTCTTAGTAGTTTAGTTGACAGCAGTGAACTTACTGATTTGTTCACAGTTGTTTGGCCGCCGGAGTCAATCGTGTTCTTAGTATTTTAGTTGACAATTGTGAACATACTGATTAATTCAAATTGTTTGGTCGCCGGAGTCGATTGTGTTAGTAGTTTAGTGACAATTGTGAACTTACTGATTAGTTCACAGTTGTTTGGTCGCTAGAGTTGGTGGTCGCGGAGTCGATCGTGTTCTTAGTAGTTTAGTGACAACTGTGAATTTACTGATTAGTTCACAGTTGTTTGGTCGCAGGAGTTGGTGGTCGCCGAATTTGATCGTGTTCTTAGTAGTTTAGTGACAACTATGAACTTACTGATTAGTTCACAGTTGTTTGGTCGCTGGAGTTGGTGGTCGCCGGATTCGGTCGTGTTCTTAGTAGTTTAGTTGACAACTTTGAACTTACTGATTAGTGCACAGTTATTTGGTCGACGGAGTCGATTGTGTTAGTAGTTTAGTGACAACTGTGAACTTATTGATTAGTTCATAGTTTTTGGTCGCCGGAGTTGGTGGTTGCCGGAGTCGATCATGTTCTTATTAGTTTAGTTTACAACTTTGAACTTACTGATTAGTTCATAGTTGTTTGGTCGCCGGAGTTGGTGGTCACCGAAGTCGTTCGTTTTCTTAGTATTTTAGTTGACAACTGTGAACTTACTGATTAATTCACAGTTGTTTGGTCGCCGGAATATGGTTGTCGGAGGTTGTGGTCGGCCGTTTACATTGATTGTGGTCGCCGAAAAATTGTTGTCGGAAAGAAGTCACCGGAAAAAATCCCCGGAAAATGGTCGCTGGAGGTGGTCGCCAGAAAATGGTCGCCGGAGGTCGTAGTAATGATGGAGGGAGTGGCACTAATGTAATTTTTCATCATTTAGTAAAGACATGAGTGTCTTTTTAATAATTCTTGGACTAGGTGGTAATAGTTAAAATTCCACGCCCTAAGTGGTAGTTTTGCTTAGGATAAGGGACTATTTGGTAGTTGTCCCTTTTAATAATGGATGTTTTGTTTGAAAATTTCATTTTCTAAAATAAGAATTTAATACTCTCTCCAAAGTGAAAATCTGGGAAAAAACGCGTTTTACGCTAAGTTAGCGTAAAACGCCTTTTTAAAAATGGCGCATAGGCATTTTTGTAATAAACGGGAAATTGTTTGGTGCTGATCGTAAGTGTCAGTGGTAGTGTTAAAAAGTATCAGCCATGTACACTGGCAATCATTGACAATACCAAAGGCACTGTTAATAAGTGCCAGTATCACTGTTTATAAGTGTCAGTGTGATTTTTATGAGACAGAGGGAGTATTAATTTTAATAAAGTATTAAAGTGAATTCGGTTTCATTAATATGTGTGTGATACGAGCGTGTCTATTATACTCCACAAAATCTTGGGAAAAACCCGTTTTTCCTAACGCCTAGGAAAAACGTGTTTTAAAAAAATGCAGTGTCATTTTTGTAAATATATGGAACTTCTTTAAAAAACGCGCGGTGACATTTTTGTAAATAATCGGAACTTCTCAACGGTTCTGGATATCAATATAAAGCCTTCTGGATATGAGATTGATAGCCAGAAATTTTGAAAGTGATAGCCAGATGGGTCCTGGATATCAATATAAAACCTTCTGGATATGAGACTGATAGCAGAACCTTTGAAATTGATAGCCAGAACCTTTGAAAGTGATAGCCAAAACATTTGAAAGTGATAGCCAGAAGGGTTCTCTGGTTATGGATATCAATATAAAGCCTTTTGGATATGAGATTGATAGCCAGAACTTTTGAAAGTGATAGCCAGAAGGGTCCTGGATACAGTATAAAGCCTTCTGGATATCAATATAAAGTCTTCTGGAGGTTTTGAAAAACACATTTTTCCTAACCATTAGGAAAAACGCGTTTTACAGGAGACCAACTCATTAGACTCCTTCCCGTTTCATAATAAATAATAGATACTTAAAATGATTCCGCAACAAATAAAAGGCATATCACATATTACTCCAGTTATTTAAATTTTATTAAGAGTTGCAATTCAATTCTCAATACTTTATTTTTTAAAACTCCCTTCTCAACATTAAATTTTTGTTTCAATTCAATAATTAAATTTAAAAAGCAAACTTTCGTAAAGAAAAAAAAATATACCGTGTGCCACGTAGATGTTTTGAGGGGCAAATATGATATTTCAATTTGTTAAATGTTAATTATCATTCAACAATTGTCTCCTAAACAAATAAAAAGTTAACTTGAGTAAAAAATTTGACAACATTAATTAAAAGTTCAACACCCACCATCTCCTTCACCACCCACCACTACCACCGCCACCAACATTAACACCAGCGGTCCACCATTAACATCCACCATCTCTGCAAATAAGCCAACAACAACAGAAATCACACTACTACCAACAATAAAACCCATAATTTTAAGAATTGATGGAAAATCAACTGAATAATTAAACCCAACAAAACCAATTCTGCACACACGTGCACATACACACATTCTCCACAGACGCCCACACATTTGACACACACACTCACTCCAAATTCGAAGTGGGTGTGAATACCCCTTTTCGATGCAGCGACGCGCGGGAAGTTTCATGTGATAATTATTTAATAAAAGGATATATTCATAGCAACATTAAAAATATGAGAGTCGCCACGCCGTTTTAATTAGCCAAAACATTGAGAAAAGCTATTATTTCATGTAAATGGGTTCAGGGGTTAAATTACGATAAGAGAAGAATATTAAGCGTTATCACTCCTATCGCCCGAATGATCGGTCTTTCTATCATGATGGGGTGTAGGTTGTGTGCGGTGTTTTGAGACTGGATCCGAAGATTGCCTACGTTCTTCTCAATGTGAGAAGCTCAGGTCAGCGTAGTTCGAGAAGAATTCGGAATAGGCAGAAGAAACGAGATCCTTAATTATGAGGCTTGAGAGCTCTAAGGAACAAAGTCTGGAATTATGGAATCGGGATCCTTAATTATGAGGCTAGGGGGCCTTGATATAGGAAATTGGCGGAGAGATCTGACAGTTGAGATCATCCAAGGCAGATGTGGCCGTATGGCCAAGGGAGGAAGTGGTCGCGTGGCTAGGTACTAATGTGGCCGTGTGGCCAAGGTTTCTGGCTGACGTTATTTTCAAGCTAGGGTTTGATTTGATTTATGGAAACCCTATTTTGGTTATTTTTAAGATATTCGAGAATATTGAGCTACATTTTGGGAATCCGGGACAAGTCTTTGCAAGGTTTCAAATTCCTATAAAGTCCTCGTATATTTAGGAATGCCCTAATTAGCTCATTTTCAGATCAGATACTAACAGAAGCCCCTTGGCGATGATTGTTGCAAGGCAATGTGGGGTCGATGATAGAAAGAAGGATCTGTTCTGAAACATGAGTTCCAAAACTAAGGAAAGATGATGGTGGGATGGCTGAACCTTTGCAGGCGACCTACATATACTAAGAGGAATCAAGCCAAACGTAGTTCGGATTCTGGTGGGGAAAATGAAATATCGCCTTCCACTGGGGATAATCTCAAGTTATAAGGAATCATCTGCTGGGGATGAGAAATGACCATGTCGATCGGGTGGCTGGACCTTTCTCAAGCTACTTACGTATCCTCGGAGGAATCAAGCCAAACGTAGATCGGAGCTACTGGGGATTTTAATTAGCAAAAATGATGCGAGATATGAAGACGGTCGGGTCTAAGTAACCTCAAGATAAAATAACAGATGCTGGAACGTACGAAATATGATGACGGCAAGGTCCAAGTAACCGTGATGGATCTAGAACGCACATGATATAAAGACGGATCTTTGTAATCACGACAGTACTAAGCAAATGTCTAGGTGCACGCTATATAGAAATGGTCGGGCTTCAGTAATCGCAGTAAAGTTGAAATGTATTAGATATGAAGACGGCAAGGTCTAAGTAATCACGATGCTTCCCTGAAAAGTAAATTGAAAAGTGTTCAGAAATTTTAAGAGGCTTTCTTGACCTGAATGACAAATTATGGTTACAATAGGTTAAGGGGACCTAAAATGAACCAACATAGGATTATAAGGGGCTAAACTGGTAATTTTTTCCTAGAGAGAAAATAGTGGCCACGTGGCCAAGGCTGCTGATTGGCCAGATCTTCTTTCACGCGGATCGCCCAAAGGGAAAATATGACGGCTGGGATTAGCTGGGGAAAGAGTGGCCGCGTGGCCAAGATTTCTGGTTTGACCAGATCTCTTGGTCCAGGCGCCAGACTCTTGTTCTTCTTCCTCCTTCCATGCGAGTTTAGAGAGACAAAGTGACGGGGGAGAGAGAGATTTTCACCATTGTTGAACTTTAAAAGCTTCATTTTGTGATCTCGAAGCCATGGTGGATCATTGGGTTGATGATATGCCCCGTGGAGAAGGAAATTTCACAGGTTATGGAGGTTATGTGCCACCAGAGCACGAATATCAAGGAGGAGGTAATGAGGTTCCTTTAGAGGAGGAGAAACAATAAAATGACCCCAACTTGGTGGTCAAGCGATTCGAATGTCGCAACGGGGCAGCTTTTGAGCGAGAATGGCGCCTCATACCTTTTGGGGACGGTCACTTGAAGTCAGCCTTCGATCACGATTATGACTTTTACATTGACTCGGATAACCATTGGCCCAAGCGTCTTGCGGAGACGAGAAAGGTAAATTTTGGACTTCACCTCTTTTGCTTTTTACATTTTCATGATTTTACTTATAATAAGGAAGTATATGTATTTAAGTATGAAATGTAATTTGCTAGGAAAGTAACATACCTTTGCTGTGTTTACCTGTAGAGACTCAAGGCTTGTGGGTCCACCGTGACTGTGGGTTTGTTGTGGGCATCCCTACCGCAGAGGCCGGATGGTTTGCACGCTCGGATTGAGTCTATATGATTTGGTCCCTTTATTGAGGCTATTTGGATGGTTGGTGATACCTTGAAGGTGGGGGCGGTGATCCAGGTCTGCCGAGAGTTTTGGTGGGACACCACTCATACTTTCCATCTCAGTTGGGGAGAGATTACCGTCACCCCTACGGACTTCGCAGCCATTACAGGGTTGAAGTTTAATACCACCCCTCTGCCTTATATAAGAGTATGGTGGGCAGAAGGGATTACAGGCGGGATTTGTTGGGCGTAGACACCGATGTTGGGAAAGGTGTGAAGGGGTATAGCGTCGAAGTTGGCAAGGTGCACAAGCTTGTTCAGTCGACCATAGCTGCCTTTGAGAGGAGTGAGTATGATTTGGACTACTTGGTCCGGTTGTTTTTATGGTACAACTTTTCAGTGATTCTCTTTCCCAGTGGGGCTACCGTCTGCCGGTACTCATTGTTGGGAGCTTTGGACGACCTATCTCGGGTGAGGGAGATCTCTTGTGGTGGAGTTGGCCTGGCTGATATGTACTGGTCTTTGGACCACTACTCGAGGGCTATCTCATCTCCGTTCGACGAATTCCAGTTCGCTTTCGAGGTATACATTTATTATTTCTTTGTCCGGCAAAAATTTGATTTGTAGCACACATCTAAATTGTTTCTATTCTTGTATGTGTAGGTGTGGGTGTACGAGATTTTCAACATCGCCCCTTTTCAGTTGGAGATCAGTGATAATAAGGCCGTTCCCATCATGTCTTACTAGGGCAAGAGCAACAGGAATGTGCTTAAGAAGACCAAGGACCAGAGGACTATAGATGCCACAAGAGTTGAGAAGGATGCTCGCCGGGCCGATGCCTGCTCGACTGAGGCTTTACCCATAGAGTGAAGCCAATGAGATAGTCATTGGTTTTGCTACCACAGTAACGGATTCTCGGGTCTTGCTGTGTGGGTCTTAGTGGAGATGCTTTGTATCTCGGTGAGCGGGTTGTTCGTCAGCACAGGGCCAGCGCAGTACTATGGGTCCCTTATGACCCTCCACAGACATGCTCTGTCCCGTGAGATTGAGCAGTTTTATGACTTTGACTCTGACTGATTACTACAGGGGTAGTGATTATTTAGACGATTTTGTGCGGACTCGCCTGATCAGTCCACAAGTGCAGGCCAAGAGTCTCTCAGAAGAGGGATCGAGTGCGGCTTGCTATATTGGCAGGAATCGTCCCTTAGTGACATGCCACTCCGCTCGGACACCATCAAAGTGATGCGGGGCAGTCGGGAGGAGGTGGAGCTTAGCTTGGAGCCGACTGATGTAGACATTATGGACGAGACATACATTCCTCTGCCTGATGCCGGGGTATGCTTTTTTCTGCTTTTCATCATGTCATTCACTCACTTCCACTCCCTTTTCTCATTCATTGCTTTAATACCATTAGGTGACTCGGGAGGCATACATTCGGTCTGCTCGGCGCGAGAATGTCTCGCGCGCTTAATGAGAGATAATAACAACGCCTACACCTGCCGGTGGGAGGATGTTGTCATACCCCAGCGTCGAGAGCGTTCCCCTACTGAGGCTGGATCTTCTCATACTAGTGGACGAGCTGTCAGGGGACGGAGTTCTAGTGCCGGTGGTTCCCGTCGTTCAACACAGCAGAGGGATACTGCTGAGACAGACTCAGAGTAGCGCACGGATCGCTTTGTATATTTCCTGCATTGTTAGTATAGGAGAGAGAGATAGACTAGACATTTTATGCATACACACTCTTTTATGTACTATGGATATGAGATTATGTATTTGGGCCCTTTTGAGGCAGATTATTATTGTACATACTAATTTATTTACGTACTTCCTAGTTTCACACAATGCATGAGCCATAGGTACATATGTATTCTCTTTTGAGATGATCGAGCGGGCTTTTGCATGGGATCCGTTGCGGTTTGGGAGTAACCAAGCTTTGGGACGGAGCTGGAAATTTTTCCTGGAGCAGAAGTGGCTGCGTGGCCTAAGGCAATTGTGGCCACGTGGCCAAGAACAAATGTGGCCGCGTGGCCAAGTATTACGCCGACTTCCGTTTTTGCTTTTCCTTTTTCTGCCAAGAATAGGAGTCCTAATGTCACGACCCAAAAACTAGGCTCTATTTTATTAGTAATAAATAATAATTATTTATTTATTTTCTTATTTATTTATTTAAATTATTATTTATTTAAATATTTATGTGTGCATTTTATGTGTTATAATATTTATGCCTAGCATTTTATTTGGGTCATTTGTGTTAGCGCAGTATTGTTGGGACTTAAATGTTAGTGGGGAGTATAAGATCATTGTGTTAGTGTGTAGGGGAAGGGGTCTTTGTGTAAATTCTCTAATTATTCTACTTACTCCCTCTTTTCCCCTCACCTCCCTCTCTTTCTCCCTCACCTCACTCCCATTCCCAGCCATCTCTCTCCCTCTCTCTCTATTGTAAAAGGTAAACATTTCTCTCTTCCTTCTCTCTTCATTTTAGCTATCTTCCTCTCATCTTCTCTCATTTCTCTCTATACGAAATGTGTTTAGATCGTCGATAGGATCGCGTAGAATCAAGAATATTCGAATTCCGTCAACTTTCATTATTTTCAAGTAAGTTGCTTTTCCCCCATTTTTATGCTAAAATGTTCATATCATGTTTATATAATGCTTGAGTTGTTATATTTGAAGTTTGGTTGAGTTTCGAATTTATTTGGAATTTATTTGAGTTTTGGTCAAAAATGGTGATTTTATGAATGTTGGGTTTGAATCTTGATTTTGGTTGTTAAATGTTGTTATATGAGTTCTTTTGACCTATAAGTTGTTTTAGTTCATTAATAGGCTAGTTAAGAGTGTTGGATTTTGGTTTAGTTTTGGTTTGGGTTAAAAATGGGAGAACCCAGTTCATCCCTCCCGATTTCCGGCAGACCAGAAGGTTGGGCGACCGCCCAAAAATGTCTGGGCGACCGCACATCTATCTGAAAGGTTTTGTTCTTGTTTGATGGCTTTTTGGGCGACCGCACAGTTGGGTTTGGGCGGCCGCACAGAACCTCTGAAAGTTTTCATTTGTTAATTTGTGTGATTGAAGAATGCGTTTTGGTCTAAGTCTTGGGTGTCCTTCTAGTCGACCTTAGTGATCATTGTAGTACACTCTAGTGATTTTTGGGTCCTTTGTGATCAAGTTTGTGTTTGAAATTAATTAAGCGTTAATTGGGATTTGGAACATCTTATTGAGGTATTGTTGGTTTGACTTATCTTTGTGATGATCATTTGGTATATGTTTGGGCATCTTATGATGTGTTCGTGATTGTTCCAATCGAATTGATTTTCGAGTGAGTCTTGGTCTAGTTTTAGGCGATGTCCTATAGTACCTAGAGGGTGGTTACTGAACACCAAAGTGTAGGGTTTAGTCCAGTCGTGATCATGTTCTAATAAGTGTAACCTTTTGGATTCGTTTGGGTGTTTAGAATGGGTTCGTTATGAACGGAGATAAAGCGTGAATTGGCAATTGGGTACCTACGGTTTGATTAACCTTAAGATGTATTCATTTGGATTTCTTATTTGGAATTCCAGGTGTGATGAGATGGTTGAGTTCATAGTCCTAGTATATCTTTTGAGTAAATGTTTATGATCATTTTGGTAATAGTCATTGTGCCATTGGTGAGCGACCGTTTGGGTTGTGCTCTTTATGATTAACTTGTGGGTATCATATTTAGGATGTATTTGGTACGTGCCTTATCTTGGAATCATTATGTTTTAATGGTCAATGTTGTTGGACTCTTTTATAAGAAACTCCTTGTGCTATTGTTGTTGAACTCTTCTTGATTAATCGTTTGCATCTTTTATGGTGATTAATTGGTATGATTCCCTACTTTGGAATCAATGGTTGTTTATTGTGCCAGTATTTTATTACTTAGCCTTTACTTGAAAGTCCAGCTGGTATTTTGTGTGTGTTTGGGCGATGCGAAACATTATGATGGCACAGCCAAGTCCATTGTGATGTTGACCATTGTTTTGCCCCATTATTACCCTCCTCCAGATTGGCCTTGGATGTGAGAAGAGCTAGCTCCTTTGTGTGCATTTTAGCTTTACTTGGAGCATGACTTTGTGGCATGTCTCCC
Organism: Campanula takesimana; assembly: GCA_026119855.1. Taxonomy (NCBI): domain Eukaryota; kingdom Viridiplantae; phylum Streptophyta; class Magnoliopsida; order Asterales; family Campanulaceae; genus Campanula; species Campanula takesimana. The sequence continues at coordinate 1,595,651 of JAOWBW010000032.1, read as the reverse complement.
GTCCCTTGTGACACTTCATTTGGTTATTGGTTCCGGTACCGGGTTTCTCTTCAGCTTTTATGCTACTATGAAGATGGTTTGTTGATCGATGGGTTGATCGGTCGCTTCTGACCGGGGATTTCTCTTCAACTTTCATGCTATTATGAAGATGATGATTTGTTGATTATTGAAGCTGCGCAGCGACCTTTATTTGGTTCTTCAGTTGGGTGAAACCTTGGCTATGTATCCACTTAGTGAGTGTTATTTCAGCTTTATGTGTTGCATGATGAGCTGGTCGTTATTTCCAACCGGTATGGGACGGTTGGCGATAGGGAGCCTCTCATTTGTTGTTATATGTTTATTTATATGATTGATTATTGGATGTTACCGTTCGTCAGCATGTCACTTATTATTCCGCTGCTATCTGTCTTATGTTAATTGCTATTGGTCATTGCATATTAGCATGTCATGTAGTTGCATTAGTAACTTACTGAGATTTTATCTCACCCCGTTTATTTCCATCTTTGTTTTTCCTTAACCCCCCCCCAGGAGGAAAAGGATTAGGATTCGCGGTTCAAGGAGGACGTCGAGAGGATTGAGATTTTGGGCAGGTTGTTATGGATTGGTTTACATTATTTAAATGTATAACCTTTTGGGGATAGTTTTACCATTATTGACGTCATTAAGAATTGTATATTTTATTCTTTGGGGTATAAGCTGTGGAGCTTATGTTGGATGTACATTGTTGATTTAATCTTGGATTTGTAAAACCTTGTGTTATCATCTTTTGGTTCAAAATGGAATTTTTAACTTCGGTATTTCATAGTTTTGGTTTTAAGTCGACGTCCAGCTCGCGGTCTCGGGCCCGCGGGGTTCGGGGTAGCGACAGTTGGTATCAGAGCCTGGTTTAGCTCTAAGTATCGGTATAGGTGGCTAGAACGACCTAGGAGGGTAGTTGTGTTCGGAGTGAGTAACGGTTGATGTTTTATACAGGTAATTTTTCTCAATGGCTAGAAGAAGAGCTGGTGAAGACATCAGTGGGACTCAGAATCTTAATGGTCTAAGGGAAGAAAACCGTGCAGTGTTTCAGGGCAGGTTTGAAGCGGCCGTGAAATCAATTCGTGACCAAGGGCCGAGAGAGGAACATGTAGCACCTCCGCGATATGGGTTGGAGCAGTTCTTAAAGTTGAAACCAAGTGAGTACGACGGTGAGCCGGATGTGAAGAAAGCCGAGCTATGGATAGAATCGATGGAGAAAATCTACGATGTCTTTGGTTGCACTGATGAGGATAGGGTTCTGTTTGCAGCTTATAAGCTCGTGGGGGCTGCGGAACATTGGTGGAAGGCACTGAAGACCAGTTGGGATGCGACTCTTGTACCATATCCTTGGGAGTGGTTCGTGAGGAAATTCAAGGATCATTTTATCTCTCTAGTGGATCAAAACCGGAAAGAGATCGAGTTCCTCAGCTTGGAGCAAGGCATGATGTCAGTAGCACAGTACTCGGCTAAGTTCGCAGAATTAGCCAGGCGTTGTGACTACCTTGTGCGGACCGAGGAGCAGAAAGCGATGAGATTGATCAGGGGTTTGAAGACAGCTATTAGGACTCAACTTTTAGCCCAAAGAATTCAACCTTTTCAGGATGCGGTGGATCGAGCCTACTTGATTGAGCAGGATATTGGGGAACACAAAAGGAAGACTGAGATGGTTAACCCGGGTAAGCAAGGAGGGCAGAGTAAGTCACAACAGCAACATTCGGATAACAGAGGTAATTCTGGAGTGCAAACTCGATTCAGAGGGCAACTTCAAGGGCAACCAACAGTAGGAAATCAAGGTTCTAATAAGGGGACACGAAATGGGAAAGTCTGCAGCTACTGTCAGAGGAAAGGACACTCAGAAGACAAGTGTTGGAAGAAGCAAGGAAAATGTGTGAAGTGTGGTCAGTTGGGACACTTCGTTAAAAATTGTCCGAGGTTTAGAGTTCAGTCATCGGGGACAGGAACTGGAATACCACAGGGTCAGAAGAGGGATGCTTCGGGGAAGCCCAAGGTTTCGGGTAGAGTATTTGCAATCAATCAGCACTCACCAGGTAACGGATAATTTCAGGAGGTATTATTTTGCGTCGTGAGAGCGAGCGCGTGCATTTTAGGATCATCGCATTTATGTGTTTCTGTGCATTTAGTTGCATTTATTTCTTCTGAGTCTTTGACTTATGTGTTGTAGTGTCTACTCCTATGGAGGAGTTTAGGGTATCTGATGAAGTCTTATGTGCTTATGATGTGCTTAAGTATGGTTATGTCTCACCTGCTAAATTAGCCATGTTGCTATTACAAGATTTTGATGTTACTATTGCTTTAATCTATTGTTGTAGGGGATTGTTATATTCTCCATTCCTAATTTCTTAAAACTGTTTGAGACCGTTCCTTTGGGTAGAGTTATACCTATCTTTTCTTATTGAAATCCGAGTATTTAGTTTCGGTCAATTTGTTGGGTGTATATATCATTCGTAAGATTTTCGTTTTCTTCCGAATAGTACCCAGTGTTTGAGGAGAAGCTTGGGTTAAATTGAGTTGTTATGGTACAAGGTTGTAATGCTAATATTTAGATCAATATCCATATTGTATCGGTTGAGTTATAGGAGTTGAGGATTCAATGAGGATCTCTTGAGGAAAATTTTGGTCACTTTTAGTGCATCTCCGTGAATGTATCGGAATGGATTAGCATGGAGAGGTGTACGATTTGTTATGGATGATGAGTTTGTTGTAGGAGTTATGATCATTAATGGTGGTAAGCGTGTTAAGTTAGAAGGGACTAAGTACATTTTGGGAGAGTAATAATTTCTCAATCTATGTTAAGGGCATTTTGAAATTTTGGTTAGATAGTGGTTCTATGGTTCTAAATCCCTTCTTGGTTGCGTTTCCCGAAGAGGATCAAGGGTATGTGAAGGAAGTGGAGTATCAATACTGGGGCATAATTAAGGAATATCATGATTTGGTATTGGGTCAGTTGGAACGTTGCTAGCTAATTGGTTTATTATGATGGTAGTACTATTGAGCCTAAGTATCATTAGGTTAATAAATGTATGCGTGAAAGACTAACTTGGGTTAGCTATTGAGGATTTGAGATTTGTTGATTTCCTTGGGTATATGAGCACAGATTATTAACTAAAAAGGGAGCTAGAGGAAATCCCTTGAAGATAAAATTTAGATCATTTTCGGACTGTTGCGTATTCGTAATTATTTTAGGCTTTCAAGGATTGGAGTTTTATGACGATGATATTATGGCGTAGATTTAAGTGAACATTTTGTATTAAAATTTTGGGTTTATATTACACCTCTAGTTTAAGGTGCTACCTAGAACGAGAGCACTATAATGGGAACCCTTAGAGATATAGCCTTTGGTGAATATTATGGGGATGGAAAATTTCTTTAGCCTTTCATATTTTAAAATCTAATTAAGCTCGAGATGGTAATGTTTTGAAATTCTGGGGAATAATACTAAGTATGCGATTTACAAATGGAAGTACCTTTGCGGTGTAGTTAAGGCTGTGAATAAGGCGAGCTTGAGATATCTCGAGAATTATGTGTGGAAATAATTTGGATTCTTCGATTTTGAGTACGAGTTTTGATTAGTAACGAAGATAATGATGGAATGATTCGGTTCGAGAGGTAGTGTTATCGTAAGCATTATATAAGGTTACCTTGTAGTGGGATAGATTGGACAATTGAGGAATTTGAGAAATGGCGGAACTACCGTATCCGTACCTATTTGGTCTTTCGGGTAAGTCTCGTTAAAATTCGGGTCGAATTTTCTTTAAGGGGGAGTGAATGTCACGACCCGAAAACTAGGCTCTATTTTATTAGTAATAAATAATAATTATTTATTTATTTGCTTATTTATTTATTTAAATTATTATTTATTTAAATATTTATGTGTGCATTTTATGTGTTATAATATTTATGCCTAGCATTTTATTTGGGTCATTTGTGTTAGCGCAGTATTGTTGGGACTTAATGTTAGTGGGGAGTATAAGATCATTGTGTTAGTGTGTAGGGGAAGGGGTCTTTGTGTAAATTCTCTAATTATTCTACTTACTCCTTCTTTTCCCCTCACTTCCTCTCTCTTTCTCCCTCACCTCACTTCCCATTCCCAGCCATCTCTCTCTCCCTCTCTCTCTATTGTAAAAGGTAAACATTTCTCTCTTCCTTCTCTCTTCATTTAGCTATCTTCCTCTCATCTTCTCTCATTTCTCTCTATAACAAATGTTTTAGATCGTCGATAGGATCGCGTAGAATCAAGAATATTCGAATTCCGTCAACTTTCAGATTTTCAAGTAAGTTGCTTTTCCCCCATTTTTATGCTAAAATGTTCATATCATGTTTATATATGCTTGAGTTGTTATATTTGAAGTTTGGTTGAGTTTCGAATTTATTTGGAATTTATTTGAGTTTTGGTCAAAAATGGTGATTTTATGAATGTTGGGTTTGAATCTTGATTTTGGTTGTTAAATGTTGTTATATGAGTTCTTTTGACCTATAAGTTGTTTTAGTTCATTAATAGGCTAGTTAAGAGTGTTGGATTTTGGTTTTGTTTTGGTTGGGTTAAAATTGGAGAACCCAGTTCATCCCTCCCGATTCCGGCAGACCAGAAGGTTGGGCGACCGCCCAAAAATGTCTGGGCGACCGCACATCTATCTGAAAGGTTTTGTTCTTGTTTGATGGCTTTTTGGGCGACCGCACAGTTGGGTTTGGGCGGCCGCACAGACCTCTGAAAGTTTTCATTTGTTAATTTGTGTGATTGAAGAATGCGTTTTGGTCTAAGTCTTGGGTGTCCTTCTAGTCGACCTTAGTGATCATTGTAGTACACTCTAGTGATTTTTGGGTCCTTTGTGATCAAGTTTGTGTTTGAAATTAATTAAGTGTTAATTGGGATTTGGAACATCTTATTGAGGTATTGTTGGTTTGACTTATCTTTGTGATGATCATTTGGTATATGTTTGGGCATCTTATGATGTGTTCGTGATTGTTCCAATCGAATTGATTTTCGAGTGAGTCTTGGTCTAGGTTTTAGGCGATGTCCTATAGTACCTAGAGGGTGGTTACTGAACACCAAAGTGTAGGGTTTAGTCCAGTCGTGATCATGTTCTAATAAGTGTAACCTTTTGGATTCGTTTGGGGTGTTTAGAATGGGTTCGTTATGAACGGAGATAAAGCGTGAATTGGCAATTGGGTACCTACGGTTTGATTAACCTTAAGATGTATTCATTCGGATTTCTTATTTGGAATTCCAGGTGTGATGAGATGGTTGAGTTCATAGTCCTAGTATATCTTTTGAGTAAATGTTTATGATCATTTTGGTAATAGTCATTGTGCCATTGGTGAGCGACCGTTTGGGTTGTGCTCTTTATGATTAACTTGTGGGTATCATATTTAGGATGTATTTGGTACGTGCCTTATCTTGGAATCATTATGTTTTAATGGTCAATGTTGTTGACTCTTTTATGAGAAACTCCTTGTGCTATTGTTGTTGAACTCTTCTTGAGTAATCGTTTGCATCTTTTATGGTGATTAATTGGTATGATTCCCTACTTTGGAATCAATGGTTGTTTATTGTGCTAGTATTTTATTACTTAGCCTTTACTTGAAAGTCCAGCTGGTATTTTGTGTGTGTTTGGCGATGCGAAACATTATGATGGCACAGCCAAGTCCATTGTGATGTTGACCATTGTTTTGCCCCATTATTACCCTCCTCCAGATTGGCCTTGGATGTGAGAAGAGCTAGCTCTTTTGTGTGCATTTTAGCTTTACTTGGAGCATGACTTTGTGGCATGTCTCCCGTCCCTTGTGACACTTCATTGGTTATTGGTTCCGGTACCGGGTTTCTCTTCAGCTTTTATGCTACTATGAAGATGGTTTGTTGATCGATGGGTGATCGGTCGCTTCTGACCGGGGATTTCTCTTCAGCTTTCATGCTATTATGAAGATGATGATTTGTTGATTATTGAAGCTGCGCAGCGACCTTTATTTTGGTTCTTCAGTTGGGTGAAACCTGGCTATGTATCCACTTATGAGTGTTTATTTCAGCTTTATGTGTTGCATGATGAGCTGGTCGTTATTTCCAACCGGTATGGGACGGTTGGCGATAGGGAGCCTCTCATTTGTTGTTATATGTTTATTTATATGATTGATTATTGGATGTTACCGTTCGTCAGCATGTCCTTATTATTCCGCTGCTATCTGTCTTATGTTAATTGCTATTGTCATTGCATATTAGCATGTCATGTAGTTTGCATTAGTAACTAGTGAGATTTTATCTCACCCCGTTTATTTCCATCTTTGTTTTTCCTTAACCCCCCCTAGGAGGAAAAGGATTAGGATTCGCGGTTCAAGGAGGACGTCGAGAGGATTGAGATTTTGGGGCAGGTTGTTATGGATCGGTTTACATTATTTAAATGTATAACCTTTTGGGGATAGTTTTACCATTATTGACGTCATTAAGAATTGTATATTTTATTCTTTGGGTATAAGCTGTGGAGCTTATGTTGGATGTACATTGTTGATTTAATCTTGGATTTGTAAAACCTTGTGTTATCATCTTTTGGTTCAAAATGGAATTTTTAACTTCGTATTTCAATAGTTTTGGTTTTAAGTCGACGTCCAGCTCGCGGTCTCGGGCCCGCGGGGTTCGGGGTCGCGACACCTAATCCTACTTAAACA
>JAOWBW010000032.1:1452473-1588858 GCA_026119855.1 Campanula takesimana | reverse complement strand
AAAGTACATCTAACATAAGCTCCACAGCTTATACCCAAAAGAATAAAATATACAATTCTAATGACGTCAATAATGGTAAACTATCCCCAAAAGGTTATACATTTAAATAATGTAAACCGATCCATAACAACCTGCCCCAAAATCTCAATCCTCTCGACGTTCTCCTCGATCCGCAAATCCTAATCCTTTTGCTCCTGGGGGGGGTTAAGAAAAACAAAGATGGAAAAAACGGGGTGAGATAAAATCTCAGTAATTTACTAATGCAACTACATGACATGCTATAATGCAATAGACAATAAACAACGATAAATATCACATAGCATGTAACAATTAACAGTCAACAGATAGCAGCGGAAAGTAAACACATGACAAAGGATATTAGCCAAGGTTCCCAACTGATAGACCATTAAAGGATCGCTGCGCAGCTTCAACAATCAACCAATCCATATCTTCACAGTAGCATAAAAGCCGAAGAGAAAACCCGGTCAGAAGCGACCAATCAACCATCTATCAAACAAACCATCTTCATAGTAGCATAAAAGCTGAAGAGAAACCCGGTACCGGAACAATAAACCATAAGAGTGTCACAAAGGACAAGAGCCATGCCACAAAGTCATGCTCGGAAAACGATTAGCTAGAATACCCACAACGGAGCTAGCTCATCCTAACCAAGGCCAATCTGGATGAGGACAGAAGGACCAATGGGCGATGCTATACTGGACTTGGCTCGTGCCATTATAGCATTATCCATTGCCTGACTCGATACGCAATTTAACCAGCTGGACTTTCAATAATGCTAAGTAATGAATACTAGCTTTAGAAACATCAAAAGGGTTCCAAAGTAGGGAACTGCACCAATTAATCACCATAAAAGATGCAAATGATTACTCAAGAAGAGTTCAACAACAATAAAACAAAGGAGTTTCTCATAAAAGAGTCCAACAACATTGACCATTAAAACATAATGATTCCAAGATAAGGCACGTACCAAATACATCCTAAATATGATACCCACAGTTAATCATAAAGAGCACAACCAAACGGTCGCTCACAAATGGCACAATGACTATTACAAAATGACCCTAAACATTTACTCAAAAGATATACTAGGACTATGAACTCACCATCTCATCACACCTGAAATTCCAAATGAGAAATCCGAATGAATACATCTTAAGGTTAATCAAACCGTAGGTACCCAAATGCCAATTCACGCTTTATCTCCGTTCATAACGAACCCATTCTAAACACCCCAAACGAATCCGAAAGGTTACACTTATTAGAACATGATCACGACAGGACTAAAACCTACACCTTGGTATTCAATAACAACCCTCTAGGTACTATAGGACATCGCCTAAAACCTAGACCAAGTCTTACTCGAAAATCAATTCGGTTGGAACAAACACGAATACATCATAAGATGCCCAAACAATACTTGATCAAATTACATAACACTATTTTCACAAAGGAACCAATTTTAATTACTAAAGTGTTCCACGGTGTTATCTTAAGTTAATTAGAAGAAATAAACCTAAACTAGCTAAGCCCTAAGTCTTAAACCAAGCAAAAGGGCAAAATCCCAAACAGTGGGCGGCGGGCGCCTGGCCTGGGGCGAGCGGACGCTTGAATCAACAGAAGTTTGGCTGCTAGAAAAAGGGGGGTAGGCAGGCGCCTGGGCAAGGGCAGGCGGGCGCTCGCCTGGGTTATGGCCGGGAAGAACAGAGCTGGGTTCTTCAATTCCGACCCAAAATACACCAAAACACAAAATACTCAAACTAAACTCCTTCAACAAGTTCCAAAATTAACCAAAACCACTTATAACTAGGATGGGGACCCAAATACACCATTTATCAACCAAAGCCAAGAATCAAACCCAACATTCATAAAATCACCATTTTTGACCAAAACTCAAATAAATTCCAAATAAATTCTAAACTCAACCAAACTTCAAATATAACACATCAAGCATTATATAAACATGATATGAACATTTTAGCATAAAAATGGGGGAAAAGTAACTTACCCAGATTTTCTCAAAGGTGACGGAACTCGAAATTTCTTGGCTTCCTACGATCCTATCGACGATCAAAACATGATTCATGTTTTAAGAAATGAGAAATAACAAGAGGAAGATGAAGAAAATGAAGAGAGAAGGAAGAGAGAAAAACTTACCCAAATTCCATGGAAAGAGAGAGAGATATGCTGGGAGAGGGAGATGGAGTGAAAGAGTGAGGGAGGTGAGGGAGGAGAGTAGGGAGGGAATAAGGAGAAATGATTTCAAAACTTACACATAGGCCCCTCCCCCTAATACTACCCTTTCAAATAAACTCCCCACTAACAAATAAGACTCAACACTTCTACACTAGCACAAATGACCCAAATAAAATGCTAGGCATAATTATTATGAAACATAAAATGCACACATAAATATTTAAATAAATAATAATTTAGATAAATAAATAAGAACTAAATAAATAATAATTATTTATTACCAATAAAATAGAGCCTAGTTTTCGGGTCGTGACATTCACTCCCCCTTAAAGAAAATTCGACCCGAATTTTAACGAGACTTACCCGAAAGACCAAATATCTACGGATACGATAGTTCCGCCATTTCTCAATTCCTCAATTGTCCAATCTAACCCACTACAAGGTAACCTTAAATAATGCTTATGATAACACCACCTCTCGAACCGAATCATTCCATCATTAACTTCATTACTAATCAAAATCCGTACTCAAAATCGAAGAATTCAAATTATTTCCACACATAATTCTCGAGGTATCTCAACTCGCCTTATTCATAACCTTAACTACACCGCAAAGGTACTTCCATTTGTAAGTCGCATACTTAGTATTATTCCCCAAAAATTCAAAACATTACCATCTCGAGCTAAATTAGCTTTTCAAATATGAGAGGCTAAAGAAATTTTCCATCCACCAAAGGCTATATCTCTAAGGATTCCCATTATAGTGCTCTCGCTCTAGGTAGCACCTTAAACTAGAGGTGTAATATAAACCCAAAATTTTAATACAAAATGTTCACTTAATCTGCGCCATAATATCATCGTCATAACACTCCAACCCTTGAAAGCCTAAAATAATTACGAATACTCAATAGTCCGAAAATGACCTAAATTATATCTTCAAGGGATTTCCTCTAACTCCCTTTTTTTTTGTTTGTTAATAATCTGTGCTCATATACCCAAGGAAATCAGCAAATCTCAAATCCTCAATAACTAACCCAAGTTAGTCTTTCACGCATACATTTATTAACCTAATGATACTTAGGCTCAATAGTACTACCGTCATAATAAACCGATTAGCTAGCAACGTTCCAACTGACCCAATACCAATTCATGATATTCCTTAATTATGCCCAAGTATTGATAATCAACTTCCTTCACATACCCTTGATCCAATTCGGGAAACGCCACCAAGAAGGGATTTAGAACCATAGAACCACTATCTACCCAAAATTTCAAAATGCCTTTAATATAGATTGAGAAATTATTACTCTCCCAAAATGTACTTAGTCCTTTCTAACTTAACACGCTTTCCACCATTAATGATCATAACTCCTACAACAAACTCATCATCCATAACAAATCGTACACCTCTCCATACTAATCCATTCCGATGCATTCACGGAGATGTACTAAAAGTGACTAAAATTTTCCTCAAGAGATCCTCATTGAATCCTCAACTCCTATAACCCAACCGATACAATATGGATATTGATCTAAATATTAGCATTACAACCTTGTATCACAACACCCAATTTAACCCAAGCTCCTCCCCAAACACTAGGTACTATTCGGAAGAAAATGAAAATCTTACGAATGATAAATACACCCAACAAATTGACCGAAACTAAATACTCGGATTTCAATTAATAAAAGATAGGTATAACTCTACCCAAAGGAACGGTCTCAAACAGTTTTAAGAAATTAAGAATGGAGAATATAACAATCCCCTACAACAATAGACTAAAGTAATAGTAACATCAAAATCTTGCAATAGCAATATGGCTAATTTAGCAGGTGAGACATAACCATACTTAAGCACATCATAAGCACATAAGACTTCATCAGATACCCTAAACTCCTCCATAGGAGTAGACACCTACAACACATAAGTCAAAGACTCAGAAGAAATGAATGCAACTAATGCACAGAAACACATAAATGCGATGATCCTAAAATGCACGCGCTCGCTCTCACGACGCAAAATAATACCTCCTGAAATTTATCCGTTACCTGGTGAGTGCTGATTGGTCGCAATTACTCTGCCCTATACCTTAGGGTTCCCCGAAGCATCTCTCTTCTGACCCGGTAAAGTACTGGTTCCTGTTCCTGATGATTGAACCTTAAACCTCGGACAGTCTTTTATGAAGTGACCCAGTTGACCACAATTGATACATTTTCCTTGTTTCTTCCAACACTTATCCTCCAAATGGCCTTCCCTCTGACAGTAAGTGCAAAGCCACCTACCTTGTTTCCCTTGTTTCCCCGGAGTAGTACCCGGATTCCCTAGCGCGGTTTGTCCTTAAACTGAGATGGTGCTCCCAAATTACCTCGGTTATCTGAACGGTTATGTGGTTGAGATTTAGCATGGCTTACTTGTTTACCCGCATTTGCAACCTCGGTCTTCCTCTTACGCTCCCCAATATCTTGCTCGATCAAGTATGCCCGGTCTACCGCATCCTGAAATGTCACAATTCTCTGGGCTATAAGCTGAGTCCGAATAGAAGTCTTCAAACCCCGGATGAATCTCATAGCTTTCTGCTCCTCGGTCCGCACAAGATAGTCACAATACCGGGCTAATTCTGTGAACTTAGCCGAGTACTGAGCTATAGACAACAAACCTTGCTCCAGGTTGAGCAGCTCGATCTCCTTTCGGTTTTGATCCACTACCGGAATGAAATGCTCCTTGAACTTTCGCACAAACAATTCCCATGCATACACTGTGTGAGTATCATCCCAACTCGCTTTAACACCCTTCCACCAATGCTCGGCGGCACCCACAAGTTTATAGCCGCAAACGGACCTTGTCTTCATCGGTGCAACCAAAGACATCATAAATTTTCTCCATCGACTCAATCCATAGCTCGGCCTTCCTTACATCGGGTTCCCCATTGAACTCAACCGGTTTCAATTTCAGAAATTGTTCCAATCCGTAGCGGGCTGGTGGTGCTTGTGCTACCCTCGGACCTTGATCATGTATGGCCTTCATGGCCGCCTCAAACATGCCATGAAACATTGCACGGGCTTCATCCCTTGTTTCATTCTGATTTGCATTACCTGTATTACTTTCACCACTTCTCCTTCGAGCCATTCCAAACAAGTACCTGCATTAAACAACAATTGTTACTCACTCCGAACACACTACCCTCCTAGGTCATACTAATCCACCTATACTTATACATAGAGCTAAACCATGGCTCTGATACCAACTTTCGCGACCCCGAACCCGCGGGTCCGGAATACGCGAGCTGGACGTCGACTTAAAACCAAACCTCTAAAACATAGAAGTTAAAAATTCCATTTTGAACCCAAAAGATGATAACACAAGGCTTTACAAATCCAAGTTTAAATCAACAAAGTACATCTAACATAAGCTCCACAGCTTATACCCAAAAGAATAAAATATACAATTCTTAATGACGTCAATAATGGTAAAACTATCCCCAAAAGGTTATACATTTAAATAATGTAAACTGATCCATAACAACCTGCCCCAAAATATCAATCCTCTCGACGTTCTCCTCGATCCGCAAATCCTAATCCTTTTGCTCCTGGGGGGGGGGTTAAGGAAAAACAAAGATGGAAATAAACGGGGTGAGATAAAATCTCAGTAAGTTACTAATGCAACTACATGACATGCTATAATGCAATAGGCAATATCAATGATAAATATCACATAGCATGTAACAATTAACAGTCAACAGATAGCAGCGAAAAGTAAACACATGACAAAGGATATTAGCCAAGGTTTCCCAACTGATAGAACCAATTAAAGGATCGCTGCGCAGCTTCAACAATCAACCAATCCATATCTTCACAGTAGCATAAAAGCCGAAGAGAAAACCCCGGTCATAAACGACCAATCAACCCATCTATCAAACAAACCATCTTCATAGTAGCATAAAAGCTGAAGAGAAACCCGGTACCGGAACAATAACCATAAGAGTGTCACAAAGGACAAGAGCCATGCCACAAAGTCATGCTCGGAAACGATTAGCTAGAATACCCACAACGGAGCTAGCTCATCCCAACCAAGGCCAATCTGGATGAGGACAGAAGGACCAATGGGCGATGCTATACTGGACTTGGCTCGTGCCATTATAGCATTATCCATTGCCTGACTCGATATGCAATTTAACCAGCTGGACTTTCAATAATGCTAAGTAATGAATACTAGCTTTAGAAACATCAAAAGGGTTCCAAAGTAGGGAACCGCACCAATTAATCACCATAAAAGATGCAAATGATTACTCAAAAAGAGTTCAACAACAATATACACAAGGAGTTTCTCATAAAAGAGTCCAACAACATTGACCATTAAAACATAATGATTCCAAGATAAGGCACGTACCAAATACATCCTAAATATGATACCCACAAGTTAATCATAAAGAGCACAACCCAAACGGTCGCTCACAAATGGCACAATTGTTGGTGTTGTATGCTCTAGGCACGTTTTGTAAAACGATTAATGTTATTAATATTAATGATATTGAATGTTTGATTATTATATCCTTTGCATGTTTATTATAATAATCCCCGTCCCTGATAATTATGATTAATTGTTAGTATAAGTTTAATGGATAATCATATGATGATTATGGTGTATGGGATACAATTAAACTTATGGGTATTTGTTGGAGACCAAATACTGGACTGACCCATATGAGATTTATGTCATGGTCACAATGTCATAATTAAGTCTCATATAGTTATATTACTGGAATCTTTAGACCTTAGATTATCACAGTCTTCCACTTGATGAACATTACGTTTGACATATTCAAACGTTACCCCTAATAGGGTAGCTATAAAGAATGTGATTGACGTAATCAGATTCATGTAGGGAAAGGTAATAAATCAAGAAGGGATTTGTTCCTCGTAAGAGAGAGATGTCAAGCTTTGGCCACTCGAAGAATGGTGTTGATGAAATGCATGGCCGTGCTCAAATAAGATTTGTACTATCAATACATTCTGGATCGAGAAAGCATTGAACATTGTAAGTTGACCATTGACCATGGCTTACGTTCAATAGACATCGTGAAACAAAGAGATTGTAATATGTTCTATAAAGGATTCACGAACTTATACAAGTTATATTAATTGGGTAGTCATGATGGCTTGCTAGAGTCCGCTCATGATTTATGAGCACAAATGTGTTTGGGCTCATTGCCAACTTAATATAATCCTATGGGGTCACACACAAAAGAACGAATTATATAAAAGGCTAAAATCAGGATTCTGGTGGTGCTCGGCCGAGCACCTCATAAGACTCGGCTGAGCATGTACATCAGAAGGTCAGATTGTTTTGGAGCAAGGTGCTCGGCCGAGCACCTCAAAGGACTCGGCCGAGCAGGCCCTGTTCGGGCCCAAAAACTGATTTCGTGTTGTGACGGGTTTTAACCTATTTCTCCTAAAAGGTTTAGGACTAATAAGTATATAAACTCCTAACAACGACCTAATCAATATAGATTGATTCCATATCAATTAGAGAGCCTCCAAGAGAGAGAAAAATAAGTTCTTCTTCTTCCTCAAGAACAAGAACATTGATTTTTTATATAGCCTTCATAATAGAAATAGTTTCTATTGGGTCTAGCAATCCGTTCAAGAATCGTTCTTGAAATTCGTTCGCGTGTGGATAAACATAGAGGGCGTTGGCATCAACTCCTTCAAAGTTCGTGATCCAAGTTTTGCGGTCGTTCCTACGTTCGTGATTCGAAGAAGCGCGAAGAACAAAGATTGAAGATCTCAGAATTTTAAAGCTCTGTCACGGTTAGTGTTCTAAATTCATCCTCGTATTATTTAATCATCGTGATCAGATCTAGGCTTTTGGGTTTCATTCCGCTGCGCATGTTTGCTCAAAACCCAACAGTGGTATCAGAGCCCCGTTCAACATGATTATTTTAATAATAACATGTTAATGATAGAATTGGATTATATGTTTTGGCATGCTATGTGAATTTGGATTCAAGATGTTTATGTGATCTGAGTTTTATGTTTGTATATGAGATATATTGAAATCATAAAATCGCACCGTTTAAATACGTTATGTGGGATCTATGATTGCAATAATAATTTGATTATTATGTTCCTTTAGATTATCAAAAATTAATTGGATTGATTTGTTGATGATCTTTGATTCATGAATAAATCGTTTATTCAAGGTTTTGATGAACATGATGATGTGATCATTATGAACACCAAATCCTAAATGAATCGGGAAAGCAATCTTAGAATTAAAATTCGACAAGAAAATCTGTTCTGTTCGTGGTGCTCGGCCGAGCAGTCTATAAGACTCGGCCGAGCAGAGTCGTCAGAAGCAAAGGGTTTTCTGGAACACAGAGGCGCTCGGCCGAGCACCTTAAAGGACTCGGCCGAGCAGGTTGATTTTGGACAGAATTTGTTTTTCAGATGGCTGGTTTTAGAAACCGTGTTTCCTGAAATTAAATGGCTTGTTTAAAATCACTTTGGATTGAATTTGTTTGTCAGATGGCTGGTTTGAGAAACCGTGTTTCCTGAAAACAAATATCAAGGTAAAAGTAATGAATTGATGGGACAAAAGAATTTAGAATCGAGTTACTTTATGTAAGGGATTGTGGATGCCTATTGGCTTAGATTCGACCTTACATAGTTGTTTCTTCTAGTTTCTAAATTTGGTACGGGATTGTGGATGCCTTCTGGCTTAGTTTCGACCGTACAATCGTGCTCTCAATAATGTGTTAAAGAATTTATCCCCATAAATCAATCACATGAAATCTTAATTTAATTAATGAGATTAGTTAAATTATTAACCATTGCTTTATGTGTTTATATTATGTGACTATAAACATTGACCATGCTATATGTCATGAACCTTCTTTAAAATTTAAGTTCCGTGCCAATCCATGATTAAAACACTTGTGAGTACGTGGGTAGTTTTGTGTGGGTTACGCCCTAGCGTAGGTGCATTGATTCTATCCATTTATGAGCAAGATGAGGAAACAGTGATTCCTATACGTTTAAAATGGTTTAACTTAATTAGGCTATCAAAACAGTTTTGGGCCTAAGGCACAGATGAGATTAAAACATGTTAGATATACGATATCTAAAATCTCATAAAAGATCTAAGAGTCATATACGATTTGATTGACAAGGAGTTGTCTACCTAAATAACTTATTTTGAGCAGTCGTGCCCTAGCCGACTCAAAGTTAAGTGAAATATGGATCTTAGCCCATTCAAATTATATTATACATTGGATGTATATGAAGGTTATATAATTTAGTGGGAGTATTTGTAAAATACTATTAATTTAATATCTTTAATTAAGTTGGTACTTATATTTAATTATATGTTTGCATAATTGTAGATAATGGCTCAGAATACAAATTTATCACTGCAATCTATCCTTGAGAAGGAGAAACTTCAAGAAGATGGAGCTAACTATACGGATTGGATCCGTAGCCTTAGAATTGTTCTAAAGCATGAGGATAAGCTCTATATTCTTGATGAGCCCGTTCCTGAAGAAGAAGAACCTGCTTCTAATGCACCCAAGGATGAGAGAAACGCCTACAAGAAACATGTGAATGATTCTCGTGAGGTGGGTTGTCTTATGCTTGCGGCCATGTGTTCAGAACTTCAGAAGATTCTTGAACACTTGGAAGCATTTGACCTTGCTGCTACATTGAAAGATATGTTCCAAGAACAAGCAAGGCAAGAGAGGTTCGACACCATAGCTGCCCTAGTCTCATGCAAGATGAGCGAAGGACAGTCTGTGAGCCCTCATGTTTTGAAAATGAAGGCTTACTTTGAGAAACTAGAGAGGCTTGGACATCCAATTGAGATTGAGTTGGCTACCGATTTTATTCTTAATTCATTGCCCAAAAGCTATAATCAGTTTGTCATGAACTTTAATATGCAAGGGATGGATAAGACTATGTCTGAATTGCATGGGATGCTTAAGCAGGCAGAAAAGAAAATCGGTAAAGAGACCGCTCCTGTACTCATTGTGTCTAAGGAAGGAAAGGGCCAAAAAGGCAAAGGAAAGGGTAAGGCAAAAGTTGTCAAACCCAAGATTAGCAAGGCAATTGTTGCCAAAGCTAATGTGGCTAAACCTGCTTCCCAAAAGGATGCAATTTGTTTCCACTGCAATGAGATTGGACATTAGAAACGAAATTGCAAGGTTTACAAGGAAGAGTTAAAGAAGAAGAAGAGCGGTGGGACTGCATCTACTTCAGGTATCTATGTTATAGATATTCTACTTTCTACTTCTAGCTCCTGGGTATTAGATACTGGATGCGGATCTCACATTTGTTTAAATGTGCAGGGACTAAGGAATAGAAGGCTACTTATAGATGGCGAAGTGGACCTACGCGTGGGGAATGGAGCAAGAGTTGCTGCATTAGCCGTAGGAACATATGATGTCATTTTACCTAGCGGATTAATTCTTGTTTTGAACAATTGTTATTACGTTCCGGATTTAAGTAGAAATATTATTTCAATTTCTTGTTTGGATAATGAAGGTTTTCAATTTCTTATTGAAAATAAGAAGTTTTCTATTTATTTAAATGATATGCTTTATTGTACTGCATGTTCATTTAATGGCCTTTATGTTCTTGATGTTGAAAGTGGGAATAATAAGAATGTTTATAATGTAAATAAGAAATCCAAACCTAATAATGTAAATCATACTTATTTGTGGCATTGCCGTCTTGGTCATATTAATGAGAAGCGTATCTCAAAACTCCATGGGGATGGACTTCTAGATTCACATGATTTTGAATCATATGAAACTTGTGAGTCATGTTTACTTGGAAAGATGACTAAGGCACCTTTTACTAAGAGTAGTGAAAGGGCTAATGACTTATTGGCCCTCATACATACTGATGTGTGTGGACCAATGAGTTGCAATGCTAGGGGAGGATATCAATACTTCATAACTTTTACTGATGATTTTAGTAGATATGGCTATGTCTACTTAATGAAACATAAAGTGAATCTTTTGAGATATTTAGAATATTTCAAAATGAAGTACAAAATCAACTTGGCAAAACTATTAAAGCACTTCGATCAGATCGTGGTAGAGAATATTTAAGCCAAGAATTTGACAATCATCTGAAAGATTGTGGAATTGTTTCACAATTAACTCCACCTGGGACACCACAATGGAATGGTGTGTCCGAACGGAGAAATAGGACTTTATTGGATATGGTCCGCTCCATGATGAGTCAAGTTGATCTTCCTTTAACCTTTTGGGGACATGCACTAGAAACTGCTGCACTAACACTAAATAATGTTCCAACAAAATCTGTTCCAAAGACTCCATATGAGATGTGGACTGGAAGAAAACCTAGTTTGTCTTTCATGAAGATTTGGGGTTGTGAAGCATTTGTTAAGAAGCTCATATCTGACAAACTCACACCTAAATCTGATAAATGTATTTTCGTTGGTTACCCTAAGGAAACTAAGGGTTATTACTTTTACAACCGCGTGTAAAACAAAGTGTTTGTTGCCCGTCATGGTACCTTTCTAGAAAAAGAGTTTCTCTCCAAAGGAATTAGTGGGAGTAAAATTAATCTCGAAGAAATTCGAGAACCCGAAAATTACATGGAACAAAATGTTGGATCTGAACAAGTTTCACAAAGAGTTGTGGAACCTACTCAGAATACTCAAGTTCCTCGCAGAACTGGTAGGGTGCGATCTGAACCTGAGAGATATGGATTTCTCATGACGGATAGCAATGAAGTAGAAGTCATAGTTGATGACGAACCTACTTCCTACCAAGAAGCGATGTCCGCTCCTGATTCAGATAAATGGCTTGGAGCCATAGAATCTGAAATTAAATCCATGTATGATAATCAAGTTTGGAACTTGATTGATGCGCCCGAAGGTGTAAAAACCATAGGATGCAAATGGGTTTTCAAAAAGAAAACTGATATGGATGGAAAGGTGCATACTTATAAAGCTAGACTTGTAGCGAAAGGCTATAGGCAGATTCATGGTATCGACTATGATGAAACCTTTTCGCCCGTAGCAATGATCAAGTCTATAAGAATTTTACTTGCCATAGCCGCATATTTTGACTATGAGATATGGCAAATGGATGTCAAAACAGCGTTCCTTAACGGGAACTTACTTGAGGATGTTTACATGACACAACCTGAAGGTTTTGTAATTCCAGAAAACTCTAACAAAGTATGCAAATTGCAACGATCCATTTATGGATTGAAGCAAGCCTCTAGGAGTTGGAATCTTCGATTTGATGAATCGGTCAAAGAGTTTGGCTTCATCAAGAACGAAGATGAACCTTGCGTTTACAAGAAGATTAGTGGGAGCGTAGTATTATTTCTGGTACTATATGTTGATGACATATTGATCATAGGAAACGACATTCCCGCACTGCAGTCTGTAAAGACTTGGTTAGGAAAGTGTTTCTCTATGAAAGATATGGGAGAAGCCGCTTATATCCTTGGCATTAGGATCTATCGTGATAGATCCAAGAAATTGATTGGTTTAAGTCAAGATACATATATTAACAAAGTTCTTAAGAGATTCTGCATGGAAAACTCTAAGAGAGGAAATTTGCCAGTAGGACATGGCATAACTCTAAGCAAGAATCAGTTTCCTAAGACAACTGATGAGCGTAAGAGAATGATTGGCATTCCATATGCCTCCGCAATTGGATCAATCATGTATGCCATGATATGTACTAGACCCGATGTCTCGTATGCTTTGAGCATGACGAGTAGATATCAATCAAATCCTGGTGAAAATCATTGGATTGCAGTCAAGACGATTCTTAAGTACTTGCGAAGGACTAAAGATTCGTTCTTGGTGTATGGAGGTGTGGAAGGTGATCTTGTTGTAAGTGGTTACACAGATGCAAGCTTCCAAACCGAAAAGGATGATTTTAGATCGCAATCTGGATTTGTATTTGTGCTTAATGGAGGTGCTGTTAGCTGGAAGAGTTCTAAGCAAAGTACTGTCGCTGATTCTACAACGAAGCTGAGTATATTGCTGCATCCGATGCTGCTAAAGAAGCTGTTTGGATCAAGAAGTTCATAACTGAACTAGAGGTAGTTCCTAGCATTGCTGATCCAATAGACCTTTATTGTGATAATAACGGTGCTATTGCTCAAGCAAGGGAACCAAGAAACCATCAGAAGTCCAAACACATACTTAGGCGTTACCATGTCATTCGAGAAATCATTAACAGAGGTGACGTGAATATATGCAGAGTACCGACTGATGATAACATTGCCGACCCATTGACAAAGGGTCTTCCACAAGCAAAGCATGATGGTCATGTTAGGTCTATGGGTATTTGATACATTAATTAGGCCTAGTGCAAGTGGGAGATTGTTGGTGTTGTATGCTCTAGGCACGTTTTGTAAAACGATTAATGTTATTAATATTAATGATATTGAATGTTTTATTATTATATCCTTTGCATGTTTATTATAATAATCCCCGTCCCTGATAATTATGATTAATTGTTAGTATAAGTTTAATGGATAATCATATGATGATTATGGTGTATGGGATACAATTAAACTTATGGGTATTTGTTGGAGACCAAATACTGGACTGACCCATATGAGATTTATGTCATGGTCACAATGTCATAATCAAGTCTCATATAGTTATATTACTGGAATCTTTAGACCTGAGATTATCACAGTCTTCCACTTGATGAACATTACGTTTGACATATTCAAACGTTACCCCTAATCGGGTAGCTATAAAGAATGTGATTGGCGTAATCAGATTCATGTAGGGAAAGGTAATAAATCAAGAAGGGATTTATTCCTCGTAAGAGAGAGATGTCAAGCTTTGGCCACTCGAAGAATGGTGTTGATGAAATGCATGGCCGTGCTCAAATAAGATTTGTACTATCAATACATTCTGGATCGAGAAAAGCATTGAACATTGTAAGTTGACCATTGACCATGGCTTACGTTCAATAGACATCGTGAAACAAAGAGATTGTAATATGTTCTATAAAGGATTCACGAACTTATACAAGTTATATTAATTGGGTAGTCATGATGGCTTGCTAGAGTCCGCTCATGATTTATGAGCACAAATGTGTTTAGGCTCATTGCCAACTTAATATAATCCTATGGGGTCACACACAAAAGAACGAATTATATAAAAGGCTAAAATCAGGATTCTGGTGGTGCTCGGCCGAGCACCTCATAAGACTCGGCCGAGCATGTACATCAGAATGTCAGATTGTTTTGGAGCAAGGTGCTCGGCCGAGCACCTCAAAGGACTCGGCCGAGCAGGCCCTGTTCGGGCCCAAAAACTGATTTCGTGTTGTGACGGGTTTTAACCTATTTCTCCTAAAAGGTTTAGGACTAATAAGTATATAAACTTCTAACAACGACCTAATCAATATAGATTGATTCCATATCAATTAGAGAGCCTCCAAGAGAGAGAAAAATAAGTTCTTCTTCTTCCTCAAGAACAAGAACATTGATTTTTTATATAGCCTTCATAATAGAAATAGTTTCTATTGGGTCTAGCAATCCGTTCAAGAATCGTTCTTGAAATTCGTTCGCGTGTGGATAAACATAGAGGGCGTTGGCATCAACTCCTTCAAAGTTCGTGATCCAAGTTTTGCGGTCGTTCCTACGTTCGTGATTCGAAGAAGAGCGAAGAACAAAGATTGAAGATCTCAGAATTTTAAAGCTCTGTCACGGTTAGTGTTCTAAATTCATCCTCGTATTAATTTAATCATCGTGATCGGATCTAGGCTTTTGGGTTTCATTCCGCTGCGCCTGTTTGCTCAAAACCCAACAACAATGACTATTACCAAAATGACCCTAAACATTTACTCAAAAGATATACTAGGACTATGAACTCAACCATCTCATCACACCTGAAATTCCAAATGAGAAATCCGAATGAATACATCTTAAGGTTAATCAAACCGTAGGTACCCAAATGCCAATTCACGCTTTATCTCCGTTCATAACGAACCCATTCTAAACACCCCAAACGAATCCGAAAGGTTACACTTATTAGAACATGATCACGACAGGACTAAAACCTACACCTTGGTATTCAATAACAACCCTCTAGGTACTATAGGACATCGCCTAAAACCTAGACAAGTCTTACTCGAAAATCAATTCGGTTGGAACAAACACGAATACATCATAAGATGCCCAAACAATACTTGATCAAATTACATAACACTATTGTTCACAAAGGAACCAATTTTAATTACTAAAGTGTTCCACGGTGTTATCTTAAGTTAATTAGAAGAAATAAACCTAAACTAGCTAAGCCCTAAGTCTTAAACCAAGCAAAAGGGCAAAATCCCAAACAGTGGGCGGGCGGGCGCCTGGCCTGGGGCGAGCGGACGCTTGAATCAACAGAAGGTTTGGCTGCTAGAAAAAGGGGGGTAGGCGGGCGCCTGGGAAAGGGTAGGCGGGCGCTCGGCCTGGGTTATGGCCGGGAAGAACAGAGCTGGGTTCTTCAATTCCGACCCAAAATACACCAAAACACAAAATACTCAAACTAAACTCCTTCAACAAGTTCCAAAATGAACCAAAACCACTTATAACTAGGATGGGGACCCAAATACACCATTTATCAACCAAAACCAAGAATCAAACCCAACATTCATAAAATCACCATTTTTGACCAAAACTCAAATAAATTCCAAATAAATTCTAAACTCAACCAAACTTCAAATATAACACATCAAGCATTATATAAACATGATATGAACATTTTAGCATAAAAATGGGGGAAAAGTAACTTACCCGAATTTTCTCAAAGGTGACGGAACTCAAAATTTCTTGGCTTCCTACAATCCTATCGACGATCTAAACATGATTCATGTTTTAAGAAATGAGAAATAACAAGAGGAAGATGAAGAAAATGAAGAGAGAAGGAAGAGAGAAAAACTTACCCAAATTCCATGGAAAGAGAGAGAGATATGCTGGGAGAGGGAGATGGAGTGAAAGAGTGAGGGAGGTGAGGGAGGAGAGTAGGGAGGGAATAAGGAGAAATGATTTCAAAACTTACACATAGGCCCCTCCCCCTAATACTACCCTTTCAAATAAACTCCCCACTAACAAATAAGACTCAACACTTCTACACTAGCACAAATGACCCAAATAAAATGCTAGGCATAATTATTATGAAACATAAAATGCACACATAAATATTTAAATAAATAATAATTTAGATAAATAAATAAGAACTAAATAAATAATAATTATTTATTACCAATAAAATAGAGCCTAGTTTTCGGGTCGTGACAGTATCACCCTTAGCTAACGCTACCGTGATACTATCCTTGGTGTTGTTCGCCAAATATAATGTATATTACTTGTTACCTCGAGTGATCTCAGAATCTCCCTTGGTAATAAGCCAGTTCCTGCAACCAAAATTACCAAGTAACCTTCTTCATCCAACTGCACAACTTATAACAGGTTCATTTTCAAACATGGAATGTGTCTGACCACGTGTAGATGTAGGACCTTCCCATACGATGCTCCTATTCTGATATCCCCTTTCCCCTTGATTTCTAAAGGCTCTCCATCCGCCAGATAGACCTTTTCGAAATCACCGAAAGTATAATTTTGGATCTCCTCTGCATGTGCGCATGAGTGGAATGATGCCCCCGAGTCCAGCACCCATGATTCTAGTGCACTACTAACAATCAAAACCAGTACATCTTCACCCTCAGTAATGATAACATTCAATAGATGCCTTCACGACCCTTGGTCTATCTTTGTTCTCTACAGGCTTACCCTTACCACTGATTACACTTTCCCTTGATTCCATTCTCCTTTTGTTGCTAGAACCTGACCTCCCCCTACTAGTGGTAGCCAAAGCTGATCCCTAAGTAGACGGTGTCCCTAACTTCTTCATACGATTTTCCTCGCTGAGAAGTAGATCCTTGAAATCATCAAACTTCAATTTACTCTTACCTGTTGAAGCACTTAACGCTGTCACCATCCCACTCCAACTCGTTGGTAAGGATGCTAGCAAAACCAAAGCACGAACCTTATCACCAAAATTAATCTCCAACGCAGCCAATGATCCTCCCTCATGCATCTTTAGATTCCCCATCTTGCGAATCAAATCAACCTTGTTGACTGCAGATGGTGTTTTAAATCTCTCAGTAAGATAATCAAGTAGCTCCCTCATGGTCTTAGCCTTCTTGGTGGTTTTAGCGATCCACTTTGACAAAGTGGATCTAATCACCACTAGGGTTTTCCTATCCAGTGTATCCCAATCCTCCTATTTTTCGCCTTCTGGTTTGACTCCCAATAGAGGTTTATAGAGATCTTTACCATACAAGAGATCCTCTATATGTATCCTCCAAAACGCATAGTCAGAACCATCGAACTTCTCCATTGCTTGTTTATCCTTGCCCATTCTTGGCTGCTTGAATAAACCCTTCACTCGTCTAACCAAATCTCTGATACCAGTTGTTGTGGTAAAGACCCTCGAAAACAAAAAAATCTCAAGAATATAATACGCAAACCCAACAAGCAAGAACGATAAAAGAAGAAAAAACAGTAAAGAGAACACAAAGATTTTTTTACCCAGTTCATCAATATTTTTTACTATGTTTGGGGGTACTACCAAGTCAGGATCTTGCACTATAATATGTTAATTTGGAGTTACAATGAGTTATGAGGCGGAACCCTGCTTATATACACAACCTAGAATGAGACCAAACCCTAGTCTTATTAGAATTCCAGAAATTCAGCTTATTCCCATCCAGCGGCTGCACGGCCGCTCTGATTTGCATGCACGCCCAAGTAGTTTTCCCAAATTGTCCGTGCTCTATTTTTGCACAAAGTCAGTAGGTTCGTTAGTGAAACTTTCCTTATGCACGGTCGCTCCACATCTTTGACTCGCCTGAGGCGCACGACCGGGTCCTTTGCCCAGATCGGCCAATCCTTGCCTGCTTTGTTATTTTGCTGATTTCTTCTATTTAGATCGCTAGTTCCCGGTTTATCTCTATTCCAAAATTTGATAGAGTTGGACTCTATGAAAGAATGCATTATCCAATACATATTATTCCTAGAGTAGGACTCTATGAAAACTGAAAGTTCATTATTATATTCACGTAATATCCGTTTATTAATTAATTAAATTAATTACACCTTTGTTATGCGCATTGCTATATAAAAGAACCTTCGTAAAGTTTAAGTATGTGTCAATCAATTATTAAAACACTTATGAGTACACTGGGTAGTTTTATATGGGTCTAGACACCCCGCCTTGGACCTCTCACCCCGATTGCATACATAGTATTTTTATTTAACTTGTTTTTGTTAATTTATGTTACTTTTGTTAAGTTCTTAACTAATTCTGTTAGTTTTGGACTAAACTGAATAACCGAGTTAACTTTAGAGCCATTTCTGTCATTCTGTCATTTTTACCCTCGGGCGCCTCTGGCATAATCTATGGGATGCACGCGCGTTTGGCTCCATAAGCGGGACCTGCGCGCTTCTCACTCTGGCTGTTACAGATTTGCACCAATTTCCCTCCATTTTTTGAGTCAAAGAAACCTATTTTTGCCTCCAAGTTCATCCCCCTAGTTTTGTAACTCCCAAATCCTTTATTCTAGCCTTTTCCTTAAAACAAAATATTTCATCTTTATTATTTTATTTCCCTTTATTTATATTGTAATAACCTGACTTTGCATTTTATTAATTGGATGGACTTGTTTAATTAATATAAGTCCATTGGGTTAAGTTAGTAGGCCAAAGTCTTTATTTAATAATAAATAGTTAAAATCCTAGCCCAATTAGGATTCACTAAAGCTTAGGGGTATAAATTAAAAACCCTACCCTAACTTATTATTAATTCCACCGCAAAAGAAAAAGAGAAGAACGGGAAACTGAGAGGGAGCAGTCGCGGAAGAAAGAGACAGAGAGGAAGAGTGCGGCAGAGAGAGAGAAGGAGAACAGAGCGAGTTCTTCGATCCAAACCAAGGTAAAATCATTCCCTCGTCTTCCTCGTCTTGTTTTCAATCTCGATCGGTACAAATTAATCCTAAACCTAGAAACGAAAATCTAGGGTTCGGGCGATTCAATTCGTAGAATCATGTTTTAGGATTGATTTGGGAGGAGGAAAGAGAGTTAACGGAGGGAGTAAAAGTATGTGTGTGTGTGTTCGTGTATTGGTGTGTGTGTGCGTTAGTGTGTGCGTGCGTGTTACTGTGTGTGTGTGTTCTGTGTGTGCAGTGAGTGTGTGTGGGTGTATCTGTGTGTGTGTGGGGGGGTGTATTCAGTATGTGTGGGTGTATCAGAGTGGTGGGTGTATCAGTGTGTGGGTGTACCAGAATATGTGGGTGTATCAGTGTGTGGGTGTATCAGAGTGGGTGGGTGTGTCTGTATGTAGGTGTACTCAGTATGTGTGTGCAGAAAGTGTGTAATCAGTGTGTGTAATTCATAAAGTGAAATTGAGAATTGGGAATTGATTAATAAAACCTAGGGGTGTTTTTAGTAATTCATAAGGATATAGTTTAACTATGAAAGAGGTTAAAGATGACTAATTCATAGGGTTAACCAAGTAAAAAGAAGTAATTTGGGACGGAAGTAAAATAGTGTTTACTTGTGTCTAAGTTAGGCTTTTGCATGATTGTAGATTTGTGCAAGCGGAGTAATCAAGCTAGTGATTGCAAAGCTAAGGTAAGGGATTACTCTCTTAGTAGTATTTGATTTCAATCCGTTGTGTAGGATTCCCAATCTCTGTTTTGTTAAAGTAAACTATCTATATGGCTAGATTGTATTTTAAAAACTATTCCGTTCTGCGAATGTTACCGTCCTTTGTTATCCACCCTATTGATATTGTTGTTGTTCAATTGGGTTATCATGTGTATGATTCGTATTGTGACTTGGTGTCTAAAGTGAGATGTACACCTTTTAAAAAGTGATCAAGTAAAGATTTGTAAAGTTAAGCTTTGTTTTGTAAAAGCTCTTTAAAGTGAAGTTTTGTAATAAGAAAAGTGATAACAGTTATCCATAATCCCGAAACGGATAAGTGGACCCCCTTACAGTTATCCATAATCCCGAAATGGATAAGTGGACCCTTTATAGTTATCCATAATCCCGAAACGGATAAGTGGACCCCTTACAGTTATCCATAGTTCAAAGTTGAACATGTGGACCCCTTTGCGTTGCTTGATGAAGTAACGTAGGTTATCATGATATACCGATTTTGGGTGCGGTCAGTAGAAACCCGAGCCCTGGGTACAGCGCGTGCTTAATCCCTAAATGAAGTAAACTAAAGTAAAGTAATGTAAAGTAAAGAAAAGTAAAGTTTTGTGAAAATGTTGTATTTTGGAAACTGTCTCTGAAGCCACGTGTTTTCAAGAAATGAATTATTTTCATCAAGTTAACCGTTTTCAAACTGAGAGTTGTTTGATCTTTGAGTTATCCTTTCGTTGTGAATTCTTGTTACCGTTCCTTCCGGTTATCTCCTCTTAGTACCCGAGGGGATTCTGTCACGACCCGAAATCTAGGCTCTATTTTATTAGTAATAAATAATTAATATTTATTTAATTGCTTATTTATTTGTTTAAATTATTATTTATTTAAATATTTATGTGTGCATTTTATGTGTTATAATAATTTATGCCTAGCATTTTATTTGGGTCATTTGTGCTAGTGTAGTAATGTTGAGTCTTATTTGTTAGTAGGGAGTGTAAGTATTTGTGTGTAGTGTGAGAGAGGGGGCCTAAGTGTAAGTTTTTTTTGATAATTTCCCTACTCCCCCTCACCTCCCTCACCTTCTCCCTCACTCTCTCCATCCATTCCCAGCCAACTCCCTCTCTCTCTCTAGCATGGGGTAAGTTTTCTTTCCCTTCCTTCTCTCTTCATTTTCTTCATCTTCTTCTTGAAATCTCTCATTTCTTAAAACTCGAAATGTGTTTAGATCGTCGATAGGATCGCGTAGAACCAAAAAGAATTGAATTCAGTCAACTTTGAGATTTATCAAGTAAGTTACTTTTCCCCCATTTTGATGCTAAAATGTTCATATCATGTTTATATGATGTTTGATGTGTTATATTTGAAGTTTGGTTGAGTTTAGAATTTATTTTGAATTTATTTGAGTTTTTGGGTAAAAATGGTGAAATCTTGAATGTGGGGATTTGGTGTTGGTTTGGGTGATTAAAGGGTGTTAATTAGGTTCCCTTTAGGTTGGATGTTATTTAAGAGCTTTAGAAATGTATTGGAAACCTTTGGTTTTGATGTTTTAGTGAAGGATGGAGGTTTTGGTCGAAAATGGCATTTCCCAGCCCTGTTCTTGGCCAGTGCGTAGACCAGGCACCCGCCCGCCTTGACCCGAGCGCCCGCCTGCCCCATTTTTCCAGCGACCCAAAACTTCTGTTGAAACAGGCGCGCGCCTGCCCCTGCCCGGGCGCCCGCCCGCTCGCTTGTGTGGGTTTTTGCCCTTTTGCTTGGTTTAAGACTTAAGGCTTAAATAGTTTAAGTTTATTCTTTCTAATTAACCTAAGATAACATAGTGGAACACTCTATTAAGTGGAATTGATTCTTATATGAATAAATATGATATGGAATTTGATTAAATATCATTTTGGGAATGTGGTTCATCTTTGATGTGCGGTTTATATTGGTTTACCTTTGTGGTGATTTATTTGGATTGGTTCCCTACTTTGGAACCTTAAGTTGTTTATTTAAGCTAGTATTTATTACTTAGCATTTATTTGAAAGTCCAGCTGGTATTTTGTGTGTGTTTGGGCGATGCGAAACATTATGATGGCACGGCCAAGTCCATTGTGATGTTGACCATTGTTTTGCCCCATTATTACCCTCCTCCAGATTGGCCTTGGATGTGAGAAGAGCTAGCTCCTTTGTGTGCATTTTAGCTTTACTTGGAGCATGACTTTGTGGCATGTCTCCCGTCCCTTGTGACACTTCATTTGGTTATTGGTTCCGGTACCGGGGTTTTCTCTTCGACTTTCATGCTATTATGAAGATGATGATTTGTTGATTATTGAAGCTGCGCAGCGATCCTTTATTTGAATGTTCCGGTTTGGAAAACCTTGGCTATATCCTTTGTTATGTGTTTATTTCCGCTGCTATCTGTTAAGTGATAAATGCTATGTGCTATGTGATATTTATTATTGCTTATTGTATATTGCATCATAGCATGTCATGTAGTTGCATTAGTAACTTATTGAGATTTATCTCACCCCCTTTTCTTTTATCTTTGTTTTTCCTTAACCCCCCAGGTGCTAAGGATTAGTCTCGCTGATCACGAGAAAGAGGACGTCGAGTGGATCCATCCTTTTGGGGAAGGTTGTTATAGGTTGGTTTATATTATATAAATGTGTAACCTTTTTGGGTTAGTTGTACCAAACAATGACGTCATTAAGAATTGTATATTTGTATTTTGTTGGGCATAAACTTGTGGAAGCTTATGATAGTTGTAATTGGTTTTTATCAAACTTGGTTTTGTAAAACTTTGGATCATCACCTTTTGGTATCAAATGGAATTTTTAACTTCGGTATTTGTCAGTTTTGGTTTTAAGTCGACGTCCAGATCGCGGTCTCGGGCCCGCGGGGTCCGGGGTCGCGACAGTTGGTATCAGAGCTATGGCATTAGCTCTAAGTATAAGTCTAGGTGGATTAGTATGACCTAGGCGGGTAGTAGAGTGCGAAGTGATTAACGGTTGATGTCTTATGCAGGTAATTACTCGAAATATCTGGAAGAAGAAACAGAGGAGGTACTAGTGGGGCACAGAATCAGAATGATACAAGGGAAGAAGCCCGTGCCATTTTTCAAGGCATGTTCGAGGCGGCCATGAAGGCCATACATGATCAAGGTCCGAGGGTAGAACAAGCACCACCCCGCTATGGATTGGAGCAATTTCTGAAGTTGAAACCGGTTGAGTTCAATGGGGAGCCCGATGTAAGGAAGGCCGAGTTGTGGATTGAGTCGATGGAGAAGATTTATGATGTATTTGGGTGTTCGGATGAGGACAAGGTCCGGTTTGCGGCTTACAAGCTTGTGGGGGCCGCCGAGCATTGGTGGAAAGGTGTTAAAGCTAGTTGGGATGATACTCACACGGTGTACGCATGGGAGTTGTTTGTGCGCAAATTCAAGGAGCATTTTATTCCGGTTGTTGATCAAAACCGAAAGGAGATCGAGCTGCTCAACCTAGAGCAAGGTGTGTTGTCTATAGCACAATACTCGGCTAAGTTCATAGAATTAGCCCGGTATTGCAAATATTTGGTGAGGACCGAGGAACAAAAGGCTATGAGATTCATTCGGGGATTGAAGACCTCCATCCGTACTCAACTTATAGCCCAGAGGATTGTGACATTTCAGGATGCGGTAGACCGTGCCTATCTTATAGAGCAAGATATTGGGGAACATAAGAGGAAGACCGAGGTGGCCAACCCGAGTAAGAAAGGAGCGCAGAGCAAGTCACAACTAAGGATTGATAATCGAGGTAACTTTGGGGGACAATCTCAGTTCCGAGGGCAACCGATCCCAAGGAACCCGGGTACCACTTCCGGGAACCAAGGGAACCAAATTAGGAGGCTTTGTTCGTATTGTCAAAAGGAAGGTCATTCTGAAGACCGTTGTTGGAAGAAGCAAGGAAGGTGCACCAATTGTGGTCAAATGGGTCACTTTGTAAAAGATTGCCCGAGAGGTAGAGGACAAGCATCCGGGTCAGGAGTTGGTACTAATCAGGGTCATAAAAGGGATGCCGCAGGAAAGCCCAAAGTTCAAGGGAAGGTTTATGCCATGAATCAACAACAAGCTACCGATGATCCATCCGTTATTGGAGGTATTGTTTCTGTGTCTAATGTGAGCGCACGAGCGTTAGTAGATCCAGGATCATCTCATTCATACATTTCTGTGCAATTTGCTTCCATGTTAAATGCTGCATTCGAGTCTTTACCGTACCTGCTAGAGGTGTCGACCCCTATAGGAGAATGCTTGATTTCTGATCGAGTCTTTCGTGCTTGTGACGTGGTTATTTGTGGTCGTGTCCTTTGTACGGATTTGGTAGTTCTTCCTATCCAAGACTTTGATGTCATTTTGGGTATGGATTGGTTGAGCAAGTTTCATGCTTCCGTTGATTGCCGTAAGAAAACTGTTACTTTTTCTATTCCCGATGTGCCTAAATTTGTGTTTGAGGCTAGTCCTCTGAGTAGAAAGGTTCGCTTAATTTCTTATATGAAAGCGAGAAAATTATTGCATAGTGGTTGTGAGGGGTATTTGGCTAGTGTTCTTGATACTAGGAAGGAATCCCCTAGTTTTGATAGTGTTCGGGTAGTTCGGGAATTTCCCGATGTTTTCTCTACCGAGTATGATATGCCTCCCGATCGTGAGATTGAGTTTTGTATAGATCTTTTACCGGGTACGGCTCCAATTTCGAAAGCACCTTATAGGTTAGCTCCCGCAGAGTTGAAGGAATTAAAGGTTCAGTTGCAAGAGTTGCTTGATCGAGGGTTTATCCGCCCTAGTGTTTCCCCGTGGGGAGCACCGGTTTTATTTGTGCGGAAGAAAGACGGTTCCTTGAGATTGTGCATCGATTACCGGAAATTGAATCAGGTTACGGTGAAGAATAAGTATCCTCTACCCCACATCGATGATTTATTTGATCAGCTTCAAGAGTCCGTGGTTTTCTCTAAACTTGATTTGAGGAGTGGGTACCATCAGTTGAAGGTTCGATCGGAGGATATTCCGAAGACTGCTTTTCGCACTCGTGACGGTCATTATGAGTTCTTGGTTATGCCGTTTGGGTTGACTAACGCGCCGGCCGTGTTTATGGATTTGATGAACTGGATTTTCCATCCCTATCTTGATTCGTTCGTGGTAGTCTTCATCGACGACATTCTTGTTTACTCTAAATCTCGAGATGAGCACGAGCAGCATTTAAGGACAGTTTTATCCGTTCTTGCGAGGGAGAAATTATTTGCGAAGTTTAGTAAATGCGAATTTTGGCTCGAGAAGGTGTCATTTCTGGGCCATGTGATTTCGAAAGATGGGATTTCTGTGGATCCTTCAAAGATAGAGGCTATAGTGGATTGGAAGAGACCCGAATCAGTGACAGAGATTAGAAGCTTTCTTGGTTTAGCCGGGTATTACAGAAGATTTATTGAAGGGTTTTCGAGGATCGCTACTCCGATGACTCAGTTGACCCGGAAGAATGTTCCGTTTGTGTGGACCGAGAAATGTGACAAGAGTTTCGAGGAATTGAAGAAGAGGTTGACTACCGCACCGATCTTGACTTTGCCTAATGGGAGCGATGGCCTAGTGATTTACAGTGGTGCTTCGAAAGAGGGTTTGGGTTGTGTGTTGATGCAGAATGGGAAAGTAATTGCTTATGCTTCGAGGAAGTTGACCCCTAGTGAACAGAATTACCCCACTCATGATATGGAGTTAGCGGCTATTGTATTTGCGTTGCACAAATGGAAGCACTATCTTTATGGAGCAAAGTTTGAGATTTTTACCTATCACAAGAGTTTGAAGTACCTTTTCTCCCAGAAAGAGTTGAATAATAGACAGCGCCGATGGATGGAATTGTTGAAGGATTATGATTGCACGATTTCTTATCACCCGGGAAAGGCGAATGTGGTAGCCGATGCGATTAGTAGAAAATCTTATGTGGCTTCGATGATGGTCCGTGAATGGAAAATGCTTGAGGATGTTCGAGATTGGTCTCCTCGTGAATCGAGACATGGGGCTATTTTTGCGAATATTAGGGTATCTCCGACCCTAATTCAGAGGATAAAGGAAGCTCAGAAAGAAGACCCCGAGTTGGTGAAAATAATGGGTAAATTGAAGGAAAAGAACTTCGAGGATTTTTCATCGAGTTCGAGTGGAGTTTTGACTTTCCGTGGTCGTTTGTGTGTTCCGGATGTTGATGGAATTAAACAGAGAGTTCTTGATGAAGGTCACAAATCGAGGTATACTATTCATCCGGGTAGTACGAAGATATATCAGGATTTGAAGCAACAATTTTGGTGGATTAATATGAAAAGGGAAATAGCCGAGTATGTATCGAGGTGTTTAATTTGTCAGCAGGTCAAAGCCGAGCATCAGAGACCCGCGGGATTACTTCAGCCGTTAGAGATTCCCGAGTGGAAATGGGAGCATGTCACTATGGATTTCGTTACGGGACTACCTCGTACCCGTAGGAAGTATGACAGTGTTTGGGTAATAGTGGATAGATTGACCAAGAGTGCCCATTTCTTGCCTATTGACATCAGATATTCGATGGAGAAGCTTGCGACCCTTTATATTGATGAGATTGTGAGATTGCATGGGGTTCCGGTCAGTATTGTGTCAGATCGAGACCCGAGGTTTACTTCTAGATTCTGGAAGGCGTTTCAGGAAGCTTTGGGTACAGATTTGCGATTCAGTACAGCTTTTCATCCTCAGACCGATGGTCAATCCGAGAGGACTATTCAGATTTTGGAGGATATGTTGCGAGCGTGTTCGATAGACTTTTCAGATTCTTGGGATTCGCACCTACCGTTAGTGGAGTTCTCTTACAACAACAGTTATCAGGCTAGTATCGAGATGGCACCGTTTGAGCCCTTGTATGGAAGGAAATGTAGATCGCCTATTTGTTGGGATGAGGTCGGTGAAGCGAAAGTTTTGGGTATCGATTTGCTTCGGGATTCAGTTGGAAAAGTCAAAGTTATCCGGGATAGATTGAAAACAGCCCAGAGTCGACATAAGAGCTACGCAGACAACCGAAGGCGAGACCTTAGTTTTCAGACTGGTGATTTGGTGTTCTTAAAAGTATCTCCAAAGGTGGGTATTCGTAGGTTTGGGAAGAAAGGCAAATTGGCTCCGAGGTTTATTGGTCCGTTCGAGATTTTGGGAAAGGTTGGACTTCTTGGTTATCG
This sequence comes from Campanula takesimana, assembly GCA_026119855.1. NCBI lineage: Eukaryota > Viridiplantae > Streptophyta > Magnoliopsida > Asterales > Campanulaceae > Campanula > Campanula takesimana. The sequence continues at coordinate 1,561,751 of JAOWBW010000032.1, read as the reverse complement.
TCTTGCGTTACCGCCATCTTTGGACCGGTTGCACAACGTGTTCCACGTTTCTATGCTTCGGAAGTATGTTCATGATCCGTCTCACGTGTTACCAAGGATACCGGAGGATATTGAGCCCGATATGTCTTATGAGGAACGACCGGTTCGGATTCTAGATTCTAAAGTCCAAGAGTTGAGGAGCAAAAGCATTGCGTTGGTTAGAGTCCTTTGGAGGAATCATAATATCGAGGAATCGACGTGGGAGCTCCGAGATGAGATCGAGAGGAAATTTCCGTGGCTTTTTGTTTAAGGTGAGTCTCGTTAAAATTCGGGTCGAATTTTCTTTAAGGGGGAGTGAATGTCACGACCCGAAATCTAGGCTCTATTTTATTAGTAATAAATAATTAATATTTATTTAATTGCTTATTTATTTGTTTAAATTATTATTTATTTAAATATTTATGTGTGCATTTTATGTGTTATAATAATTTATGCCTAGCATTTTATTTGGGTCATTTGTGCTAGTGTAGTAATGTTGAGTCTTATTTGTTAGTAGGGAGTGTAAGTATTTGTGTGTAGTGTGAGAGAGGGGGCCTAAGTGTAAGTTTTTTTTGATAATTTCCCTACTCCCCCTCACCTCCCTCACCTTCTCCCTCACTCTCTCCATCCATTCCCAGCCAACTCCCTCTCTCTAGCATGGGGTAAGTTTTCTTTCCCTTCCTTCTCTCTTCATTTTCTTCATCTTCTTCTTGAAATCTCTCATTTCTTAAAACTCGAAATGTGTTTAGATCGTCGATAGGATCGCGTAGAACCAAAAAGAATTGAATTCAGTCAACTTTGAGATTTATCAAGTAAGTTACTTTTCCCCCATTTTGATGCTAAAATGTTCATATCATGTTTATATGATGTTTGATGTGTTATATTTGAAGTTTGGTTGAGTTTAGAATTTATTTTGAATTTATTTGAGTTTTTGGGTAAAAATGGTGAAATCTTGAATGTGGGGATTTAGTGTTGGTTTGGGTGATTAAAGGGTGTTAATTAGGTTCCCTTTAGGTTGGATGTTATTTAGGAGCTTTAGAAATGTATTGGAAAGCTTTGGTTTTGATGTTTTAGTAAAGGATGGAGGTTTTGGTCGAAAATGGCATTTCCCAGCCCTGTTCTTGGCCAGTGCGTAGACCAGGCACCCGCCCGCCTTGACCCGAGCGCCCGCCTGCCCCCTTTTTCCAGCGACCCAAACCTTCTGTTGAAACAGGCGCGTGCCTGCCCCTGCCCGGGCGCCCGCCCGCTCGCCTGTGTGGGTTTTTGCCCTTTTGCTTGGTTTAAGACTTAAGGCTTAAATAGTTTAAGTTTATTCTTTCTAATTAACCTAAGATAACACAGTGGAACACTCTATTAAGTGGAATTGATTCTTATATGAATAAATATGATATGGAATTTGATTAAATATCATTTTGGGAATGTGGTTCATCTTTGATGTGCGGTTTATATTGGTTTACCTTTGTGGTGATTTATTTGGATTGGTTCCCTACTTTGGAACCATAAGTTGTTTATTTAAGCTAGTATTTATTACTTAGCATTTATTTAAAAGTCCAGCTGGTATTTTGTGTGTGTTTGGGCGATGCGAAACATTATGATGGCACGGCCAAGTCCATTGTGATGTTGACCATTGTTTTGCCCCATTATTACCCTCCTCCAGATTGCCCTTGGATGTGAGAAGAGCTAGCTCCTTTGTGTGCATTTTAGCTTTACTTGGAGCATGACTTTGTGGCATGTCTCCCGTCCCTTGTGACACTTCATTTGGTTATTGGCTCCGGTACCGGGGTTTTCTCTTCGGCTTTCATGCTATTATGAAGATGATGATTTGTTGATTATTGAAGCTGCGCGCCTTTATTTGGATGTTCCGGTTTGGAAAACCTTGGCTATATCCTTTGTTATGTGTTTATTTCCGCTGCTATCTGTTAAGTGATAAATGCTATGTGCTATGTGATATTTATTATTGCTTATTGTATATTTCATCATAGCATGTCATGTAGTTGCATTAGTAACTTATTGAGATTTATCTCACCCCCTTTTCTTTTATCTTTGTTTTTCCTTAACCCCCCCCCCCCCCAGGTACTAAGGATTAGTCTCGCTGATCACGAGAAAGAGGACGTCGAGTGGATCCGTCCTTTTGGGGAAGGTTGTTATAGGTTGGTTTACATTATATAAATGTGTAACCTTTTTGGGGTAGTTGTACCAAACAATGACGTCATTAAGAATTGTATATTTGTATTTTGTTGGGCATAAACTTGTGGAAGTTTATGATAGTTGTAATTGGTTTTTATCAAACTTGGTTTTGTAAAACTTTGGATCATCACCTTCTGGTATCAAATGGAATTTTTAACTTCGGTATTTGTCAGTTTTGGTTTTAAGTCGACGTCCAGATCGCGGTCTCGGGCCCGCGGGGTCCGGGGTCGCGACAGATTCCGTATGAACTTGCTGGGCATTGTTCGCTCATTCCTTTCATCCTCATTTTTTCCAGGTTATAAGTAAGGATACTAAAGGTCACAAGGAACCATTGGCGTAGAAGCTACTTTCGATTAAAGTTAGTTAGTAGTTATATGTTTCCGTTAAGTTAAGTTAAGTTAAATTGAACGTTATATTTCCGTTGGTTACCATTCTGAGCTAGTGACTTATACTAGCCGTTATGTGTTTGATTGTTAGTTAAAGTTTGAATTGTGGTTATTTGTAGCCGTTGGTCATTCTGATTTAAGGATTTATTCAAGTTAATGATTATTTAATAGTTGTGGAAAGTTGGGGTGTTACAGTTGGTATCAGAGCCCCGGTTTAAGATTACTTGGGAGACTCAGACTTAGAAGTTAAGACTATTGGGAGATGTTGTACTTAACGATGTTGGGCTTTAGAACTCTGATAAGAACAAAGTATTTTTGGGAAGCACTAATTGAGGAAACCTGCTATTTAGGGAAACTTTCCATTTTGGGAAACTTTCTAAGTTGGAAACTTTCCTTTTATAGAATCTTGCTATTTTAGGAAATAACCTAAGATAAGATTTCCTCAAGGAATGTAGAGGAATGTAAGTGAACACTTTGGGAGTGACACTTGAAGGGTTACACTAGAACGTTATTCTTTAAGTTGGTTATGCAATTGATGATAATAGTCATGTACCTTTGAGTTATATGGTATTGATAATGGTTATATCCTAATTGTAAGTTAATGACGGACTTAGAAGAAACCAGAAGATGAAATTGAGGCAAAGAACAATTAAGAAAAGAGTAATTCAGAGATATGCACTCAAGATTCAAAAGTTAACTGAACACTTAGAAGCTAAAAAGACCAGAGTAAGCTTTATACTAGAGAAGCGGATGCAAGATAGGAAAGCGTTACTAGACACTTCAAAGAACTGGAAGAAGTAAAAGAGACCATGAATCAAAGTGAGAAGTACTATCATGAAACTAGAGAAGAAGCTCACCAATGGTTTTATGAATTGAAAGATTTGAAGAAAACTAGAACTAGAGAGTTGGAACCGACAACACTCATAGGTAATGAAGCGCCAAATGAGGAAAAATTGGTAGCTAAAGAGGAAGTCGAGGACGTAGGAATTAACCGTGGGGACAAGGAAGTTACCCCAATCATTATTGATGATGATGAAGAACTGGAATAAGAGATGGTACCGGTTCGTAGGCCCAGAGGTTCTAAGGGAGTTCCAAGGGTGCCAAGTGGAAGGCCTTGGGGAAAGCCTAGGAAGGTGTTCCATGATTGAATTTTGTTTTGTTAACTTTTATTCCATGAAGATCCTCGTAGTAAAAGTTATGATTCATTTAAGCAAATAGCTTTGTTAATTGTCTTGTTCTTAAGTTTTATGACGGGTGAGCTATTTAGAACAAAGAAGTACTGGTCAAGTGAAAAGACCATGAGTATTAATTGGCTTATTGAAACGGCCAAAGTGAAATTAGTTTTGGTCTAGTGAAATGATCGAAACAAGAATAAAGTGACCTATTGAAACGGTCAAGTGCAAAAGTAAATGGCTTATTGAAACGGCCAAGTGTGAATGAAAGTAGGTCTAGTGAATCAGCCTGATAGTAAGTAAAGTCTAGTGAAATGTCTTCGCTAAGTAGAGTTGGTCTATTGAAACGACCAGAGATTTAGTAAACCGATCGTTTGTAAAAGTTACATCCTTTGGGGACGGCCTATTTATGTGAAAATATTAAGCATAGTAGCAATGCTTGTGTTGGCATGAGCAATAGTGTTAAATGTGAGAGTTAACCTGGAATAGGTAAGATTGGTCTATTGAAATGACTGATGAAGATAGTAACAATCTAATGAAACGACCAATAAGTCTAGTAAAGTTGACTAATGAAGATAGTGACGGTTGATTGAAGCGACCAGTGGTCTAGTGAATGACCTATAAATTGAATGTTAGTCTGTGGAGACGATCTATAGTATGAGAGTGCGTGAAAACGCTTCGTATTCATGATACTAATGATAGTATCATATTATCCGGCAAGTGTTCGAAACGCCAGAGTGTCTGAGTTTATGATGCTAACTCAAGGAAGTACGAAGGTGGACGACTATGGCGCTAGATTCACCGAATTGTTAGAATATGCCCAACGATCTTCGATGATGAAGAGCAGAAAGCCCGAAAGTTTGAATATGGTTTGAATGACCGAATCAAATACAGAACTTCTCCGTTAATGCTATCAACCTATGGTCAAGTGTTGGATAAGGTAAGGATAGTGGAGTAAGAAGCAGATAGTTATCGCAGTAAGCGAGAAAAAAAAAATCAACTGAGAAGGAGTTGACTGGATCTAAGGGAAGCTAGAACCGCGATGGGAATAGCAATAAGCGGAAGGCTACTGAGGATCGTAAAAAGGACAATACTGCTAGTAAGTACCAAAGTAAAGGTCATGGAAACCAAATGGATGGTAATAAGAACGACGCCAAAGGGCAAAGTTCTGATGAGAAGTGCCAAATGATTGCTTAGCTAAGAAAATGAATTTAATTCCTGAGGCGTTAGAGAATTCTTTAGTTATAGTTATTCAAACTAGAGAATCGATCCCTGGTACGTCTATATATAGGAAGTGTCCTTTGAAAGTGGATGGGAAAAAGCTTGAGGTTGATCTCATTAGCTTGGAAATCGAAGAATTTGATGTGATATTGGTAATGGATTGGTTAGCTGCATATCATGCCAAAGTAGACTGTTTTAAAAAGGAAGTAAACTTCGAATTATCCTCTGGAGAAAGATTCTATTTTCAAGGATCGAAACCGAGAGTCCGGACCGATCTGATTTTTGTAATGAAGGCTCGTAAACTGTTAAGGAAGGGTTGTGAGGGCCTTCTAGCGTATGTTAGTGAGTCAAGTAAGAAAGAAGTGACCATAGAATCTCTTTCCATAGTAAGGGATTTTAAAGATGTTTTCCCTGAGGACTTACCGGGAACACCATCGGAGCGAGTAGAGTTTTCAATAGATTTAGCACCAGAGACTGCACCAATTTCGAGAGCACCATATAGGATGGCTCCGTTGGAACTTAAAGAGTTAAAGGAACAGTTACAAGAGTTATTGGACAAGGGTCTGATTAGGCCAAGTGCATCACCGTAGGGTGCGCCGGTATTATTTGTAAAGAAGAAGGATGGGCCAATGAGGTTATGTATTGACTATCGGGAGTTAAACCATGCAACGATTAAGAATAAGTATCCTTTACCTAGAATCGATGATTTGTTTGATCAACTCCAGGGTGCATGTTATTTCTCTAAGATTGATCTGCGTTCGGGTTACCATCAGTTGAGAGTGAAAAAGGAAGATGTGGCAAAGACGGCTTTTAGGATGAGGTATGGGCACTATGAGTTCCTGGTAATGCCGTTTGGATTGACAAATGCACCTGCTGTGTTTATGGAGCTTATGAATATAGTATTTCAAGAGTACTTAGACAAGTGTGTAATAGTATTCATCGACGACATCTTGGTGTACTCTAAGTCAAAAGAGGAGCATGAAGAACATTTGAAATTAGTATTGCAGATTCTGAGAGAACAAAAGTTGTATGTCAAGTTTAAGAAGTGTTAGTTATGGCTTGAGAAATTGGCGTTCTTGGGGCATGTGGTGTCTAAGAATGGGATAGCAGTTGACCCTGCAAAAATCGAGGCTATAGTAAATTGGGAGAGACCAACTTCTGTTAGCGAAATAAGGAGTTTCTTGGGTTTAGCGGGTTATTACCGAAGGTTCGTGGAAGGATTTTTGAAGTTATCGCTACCATTGACTAAGTTAACCACGAAAGGGATAAAGTTTGTATGGTCGGACGAATACGAGAAGAACTTTCAAGAATTGAAAAGGCGATTGGTGTCTGTGCCTATTCTTACTGTACCAACAAACAAGCATGGTTTTGTAATTTATAGTGATGCTTCATTGAAAGGTTTGGGTTGTGTGTTGATGCAGAATGACAAGGTGATAGCTTATACGTCTAGGCAACTCAAGAACCATGAGAAGAACTATCCTACCCATGATTTGGAGTTAGCGACCGTGGTATTTGCATTGAAGATTTGGAGACATTATTTGTATGGAGTGCCATGCGAGATTTATACCGACCATAAGAGTCTTAAGTATATTTTCACTCAGAAAGAGTTGAATATGAGGAAGAGAAGATGTCTTGAATTACGATTATGATTGCAAGATTCTGTATCATCCTGGAAAAGCCAATAAAGTGGCAGATGCGTTAAGTAGAAAGAACCATAGATCGTTAGCGGCTATGTTTTCTAAAGGGGTAAGTAAATTGGGAAATAGTGAAATGGTGAAACTGGAAGTTAGAGTTAAAGGTTATTTGGCTCAGATGAGTGTCCAACCAACATTGTTTGTGAGAATCAAGGAAGCTCAGAATGTGGATGAGGAATTAGCAGTAATCCACAAGACTATAAGTAAAAAAAAAGGGCATGGTAGATTTCCGTGTGAGTGATGGCGGTATTATGAGGTATCAATCGAGGATTTGGGTGCCTAATGATGAATGTATAAAAAGGGAAACTCTTGAGGAAGCTCACTGTTCAAGGTTTTCGATTCATACTGGGAGTACTAAGATGTATAGAGATTTAAAGGAATCATTCTGGTGGAACAATATGAAAAGTGAGGTAGCAGAATTTGTGTCCAAGTGTTTAGTATGTCAGCAAGTGAAAAAGTGAACACCAAAAACCGCGGGATTACTACAATTGCTACCTATTCCGGAGTGGAAGTGGGAGCACATCACTATGGATTTGGTGATTGGACTTCCTAGGACATTGAAGGGTCATAATGCAATTTGGGTTATAGTGGATAGGCTCACTAAATCGGCTCACTTTCTAACAATCAAGGTGACTGATTCGTTGGACAAGTTAGCTAAGTTGTACGTGGATGAAATCGTGAGGTTACATGTGATACCGGTCTCTATAGTGTTAGACCGAGATGAGAGATTCACATCAAATTTCTGGAATAGTTTGCAGAAAGTGTTGGGGACGGAATTAACTACGAGTACAGCGTTCCATCCTCAGATAGACGGACAGTCAGAAAGGACGATTCAAACTCTTGAAGACTTTTTGAGAGCAACGTCGTTGTATTGGCAAGGAGCGTGGGATGATCATCTACCACTAGTGGAGTTTGCCTACAATAACAGTTACCACTCTAGTATTAGAATGGCGCCGTATGAAGCTCTGTATGGGCGGAAATGTAGATCTCCTGTGTGTTGGGATGAAGTAGGTGAAAGGAAGTTAACGAGACCCGAAATTGTTCAGGTAACGGCGGATAAGTTTCATCAGATTCGCAAATGGTTGTTAACTGCTCAGAGTAGACAAAAATTGTATGCAGATAATCGAAGATGCGATCTAGAGTTCCAAGTAGGAGATCACGTATTCTCGAAGATCTCACCGACAAAAGGGGTTATGCGATTTGGAATTCATGGAAAGTCAAGTCCTAGATATGTGGGACCATTTGAGATTCCAGAACGAATAGAAGCGGTAGCCTATAAGTTGGCTCTACCTCCTGTGCTGGCTGGTGTGCACAACGTGTTTCACGTGTCGATGTTGAAGAAGTGCGTAGCTGACCCGAGCCACGTCATAGAGTGCAAACAGTTACGTTTTCGTGAAGACTTGAGTTATGATGAGAAGCCAGTAAAGATTGTAGACCGTAAAGATCAAGTTTTGCGGAAGCAAGTGATTCCGTACGTAAAAGTGCAGTGGAGCAATCACACGGAAAGAGAAGCCACGTGGGAGCTCGAAAGTGAAATTCGTGATATGTATCCCGCTCTGTTTGAAGATTAAGGTACGTTTAGTTTGGAGGACCAAACTCTTTTAAGGGGGTAAGAATGTAATAACCTGACTTTGCATTTTATTAATTGGATGGGCTTGTTTAATTAATATAAGTCCATTGGGTTAAGTTAGTAGGCCAAAGTCTTTATTTAATAATAACTAGTTAAAATCCTAGCCCAATTAGGATTCACTAAAGCTTAGGGGTATAAATTAAAAACCCTACCCTAACTTATTATTAATTCCACCGCAAAAGAAAAAGAGAAGAACGGGAAACTGAGAGGGAGCAGTCGCGGAAGAAAGAGACAGAGAGGAAGAGTGCGGCAGAGAGAGAGAAGGAGAACAGAGCGAGTTCTTCGATCCAAACCAAGGTAAAATCATTCCCTCGTCTTCCTCGTCTTGTTTTCAATCTCGATCGGTACAAATTAATCCTAAACCTAGAAACGAAAATCTAGGGTTCGGGCGATTCAATTCGTAGAATCATGTTTTAGGATTGATTTGGGAGGAGGAAAGAGAGTTAACGGAGGGAGTAAAAGTATGTGTGTGTGTGTTCGTGTATTGGTGTGTGTGTGCGTTAGTGTGTGCGTGCGTGTTACTGTGTGTGTGTGTTCTGTGTGTGCAGTGAGTGTGTGTGGGTGTATCTGTGTGTGTGTGTGGGGGGGGTGTATCAGAGTGGTGGGTGTATCAGAATGTGTGGGTGTATCAGTGTGTGGGTGTATCAGAGTGGGTGGGTGTGTCTGTATGTAGGTGTACTCAGTATGTGTGTGCAGAAAGTGTGTAATCAGTGTGTGTAATTCATAAAGTGAAATTGAGAGTTGGGAATTGATTAATAAAACCTACGGGTGTTTTTAGTAATTCATAAGGATATAGGTTAACTATGAAAGAGGTTAAAGATGACTAATTCATAGGGTTAACCAAGTAAAAAGAAGTAATTTGGGACGGAAGTAAAATAGTGTTTACTTGTGTCTATGTTAGGCTTTTGCATGATTGTAGATTTGTGCAAGCGGAGTAATCAAGCTAGTGATCGCAAAGCTAAGGTAAGGGATTACGCTCTTAGTAGTATTTGATTTCAATCCGTTGTGTAGGATTCCCAATCTCTGTTTTGTTAAAGTAAACTATCTATGTGGCTACATAGTATTTTAAAAACTATTCCGTTCTGCGAATGTTACCGTCCTTTGTTATCCACCCTATTGATATTGTTGTTGTTCAATTGGGTTATCATGTGTATGATTCGTATTGTGACTTGGTGTCTAAAGTGAGATGTACACCTTTTAAAAAGTGATCAAGTAAAGATTTGTAAAGTTAAGCTTTGTTTTGTAAAAGCTCTTTAAAGTGAAGTTTTGTAATAAGAAAAGTGATTACAGTTATCCATAATCCCGAAACGGATAAGTGGACCCCCTTACAGTTATCCATAATCCCGAAACGGACAAGTGGACTCCTTACAGTTATCCATAATCCCAAAACGGATAAGTGGACCCTTTACAGTTATCCATAGTTCAAAGTTGAACATGTGGACCCCTTTGCGTTGCTTGATGAAGTAACGTAGGTTATCATGATATACCGATTTTAGGTGCGGTCAGTAGAAACCCGAGCCCTGGGTACAGCGCGTGCTTAATCCCTAAATGAAGTAAAGTAAAGTAAAGTAAAGAAAAGTAAAGTTTTGTGAAAAAGTTGTATTTTGGAAACTGTCTCAGAAGCCACGTGTTTTCTAGAAATGAATTGTTTTCATCAAGTTAACTGTTTTCAAACTGAGAGTTGTTTGATCTTTGAGTTATCCTTTCGTTGTGAATTCTTGTTACCGTTCCTTCCGGTTATCTCCTCTTAGTACCCGAGGGGATTCCGTAAGAACTTGCTGGGCATTGTTCGCTCATTCCTTTCATCCTCATTTTTTCCAGGTTATAAGTAAGGATACTAAAGGTCACAAGGAACCGTTGGCGTAGAATCTACTTTCGATTAAAGTTAGTTAGTAGTTATATGTTTCCGTTAAGTTAAGTTAAGTTAAATTGAACGTTATATTTCCGTTGGTTACCATTCTGAGCTAGTGACTTGTACTAGCCGTTATGGGTTTGATTGTTAGTTAAAGTTTGAATTATGGGTTTGATTGTTAGTTAAGGATTTATTCAATTTAATGATTATTTAATAGTTGTGGAAAGTTGGGGTGTTACATATATATCACATGATTTGAAATCATGTGAGTTTAAAAGTCCGTCCCATGGAATTTTAGATATGTGTTTCTTATCATTTGATATAGACATCAATGCTCTAAGAATGTAACGCTTACATCCTTAGATTCAGATTTCCATTATTTATGTTATACTTATTATTTTGTTTTTCCAAGATAAGGATATAAGGTCTCATTATATGATTAACAATACAATAAAGTGAATCATATTATTTAATGGCGCACCTTCTTATTCAAAATAAGAAATATCCATAATCTTCTAATGAAAAAATCAAAGTAATATTTCTACTTAAAGTAGAAACATCACATCATTTGTTCAAAACAAATATGAACCTACTAGGTATAGACACTTCGCAAGTTCCTATGATTAATGTTGCAACCTTTGAATCATTATTTCCACATAGGTTAATCTTTACCTTCCATAAGTAGTCTTTCTATTTCTTAAGTCTTACACATTTATACAAATGTGAGATCCATATCCGGTATCCAATACCCAAGAACTTAGATGTAGAAAGATAAACATAAATACTTTAAGTGGTAGTAAATACTTTAAGTGGTAGTCCTACTACCCTTCCTTTTGATCTTTTAATTCAAACCGTAATTTCTCCTATGGTCAATCACATTTCCATGGTAGCAATTGCATCCTCAGGATTTTAGGTTTAGAAACAAATATTTCCTTTAGGCTTGACAACTCTTGTCTTGCCTTTATCTTAAATTGTCAGGACCCGAAATCTAGGCTCTATTTTATTAGTAATAAATAATTATTATTTATTTATTTGCTTATTTATTTAATTGAATTATTATTTATTTAAATATTTATGTGTGCAATTTATGTGTTATAATAATTATGCCTAGCATTTTATTTGGGTCATTTTTGCTAGTGTAGAATTGTTGAGTCTTATTTGTTAGTGGGGAGTAATTGTGTTAGTAGATGGGGAGGGGGTCTAGTTGTAACTTTTTAAAATAATTTCCCTACTCCCCTCTCCTCCCTCACCTTCTCCCTCACTCTCCCCTCTCCTTCCCAGCACAACTCTCTCTCTCTCTCCTCCATTGGTGTAGGTAAGTTTCTCTTCCTTCTCTCCTCATTTTCTCCATCTTCCTCTCTTAATCTCTCATTTCTTAAAACGTGAACCTTGTTTAGATCGTCGATAGGATCGCGTAGAACCAAAAAGAATTGAATTCCGTCAACTTTGAGATTTATCAAGTAAGTTACTTTTCCCCCATTTTGATGCTAAAATGTTCATATCATGTTTAGATAATACTTGATGTGTTATATTTGAAGTTTGGTTGGGTTTTGAATTTGTTTGGAATTTATTTGAGTTTTTGGTTAAAAATGGTGAATTGATGAATGTTGGGTTTGATTCTTGGTTTTGGTTGATAAAGGGTATTGTTAAGGTCCCCTTTTTGGGTTAAATGATGTTTGGGTACCTTAGAAGTCTTGTTGGGAGTGTTGATTTTGGGTGTTATGGATTTGGTATGAAAATGGTAAGGCAATTTGAAGAACCCAGCTCTGTTTTTCCTCCCAGCCCGCAGACCAGGCGCCCGCCCACCTTGACCCGAGCGCCCGCCTGCATACCCTTTCCTGATGGCCAAACCTTCTGTTGAAACAGGCGCCCGCCCGCCCCTTACCAGGCGCCCGCCCTCCCCCTTGTTCAGAATTCTCCCCTTCTGCTTGGTTTAGGACTTAGGGCCTAAATAGTTTAAGTTTATTTCTTCTAATTAACTTAAGATAACATCGTGGAATACCTTATTTATTGGATTTGATTCTTTTGTGAATAAATATGTTCTGGAATTTGATTAAGTATCATTTTTGGAATGTGGTTGATCTTTGATGTGCTGTTTGTGTTGGTTTACCTTTGTGGTAATTTAATTGGAATGGTTCCCTACTTGGAACCTTAAGTTGTTTATTCATGCTAAATTATTATTACTTAGCATTTATTTGGAAGCCCAGCTGGCATATTTGTTGCATCGGGCGATGGGAAAGATTATAATGGCAAAGCCAAGTCCATTATAATGTTGACCATTGTTTTGCCCCCTTCTATACCCCTTTTCCAGATTGGCCTTGGAAAGGATAAGTTAGCTTCCTTTGTGAATGTATCTAGCTACCGGGCATGACTTTGTGTCATGGTCCTTGTCCCTTGTGACACTTTTATGGTTATTGGTTCCGGTACCGGGGTTTTCTCTTCGGCTTTCATGCTATTATGAAGATGATGATTTGTTGGTTATTGAAGCTGCGCAACGATCCTTTATTTGGATGTTCCGGTTTGGAAAACCTTGACTATATCCTTTGTTATGTGTTTATTTCCGCTGCTATCTGTTATGTGATAAATGCTATGTGCTATGTGATATTTATTATTGCTTATTGCTTCTTGCATCATAGCATGTCATGTAGTTGCATTAGTAACTTATTGAGATTTATCTCACCCCCTTTTCTTTTATCTTTGTTTTTCCTTAACCCCCCCCCCCCAGGTGCTAAGGAATAGTCTCGCTGATCACGAGAAAGAGGACGTCGAGTGTGGATACATTCTTTTGGGGAATGTTGATATAGGTTGGTTTACATTATGTAAATGTGTAACCATTTTGGGGTAGTTGTACCAAACAATGACGTCATTAAGAATTGTAAATTTTCATTTTGTTGGCATAAACTTGTGGAAGTTTATGATAGTTGTAATTGGTTTTTATCAAACTTGGTTTTGTAAAACTTTGGATCATCACCCTTTTGGTATCAAATGGAATTTTTAACTTCGGTATTTCACAGTTTTGGTTTTAGAGTCGACGTCCAGATCGCGGTCTCGGGCCCGCGGGGTCCGAGGTCGCGACAGTTGGTATCAGAGCTATGGTATTAGCTCTATGTATAAGTCTAGGTGGATTAGTATGACCTAGGTGGGTAGTAGTGTGCGGAGTGATTAACGGTTGATGTTTTATGCAGGTACTTGTTTACAATGGTTCGTAGAAGGAGTGGTGAAGGTGGTACCGGTAATGCAATTCAGAATGATACAAGGGAAGAAGCACGTTCCATGTTTCAAGGCATGTTCGAGGCGGCCATGAAGGCCATACATGATCAAGGTCCGAGGGTAGAACAAGCTCCACCCCACTATGGATTGGAGCAATTTCTGAAGTTGAAACCGGTTGAATTCAATGGGGGGCCCGATGTAAGGAAAGCTGAGTTATGGGTTGAGTCGATGGAGAAGATTTATGATGTATTTGGGTGTTCGGATGAGGACAAGGTCCGGTTCGCGGCTTACAAACTTGTGGGAGCCGCCGAGCATTAGTGGAAGGGTGTTAAAGCTAGTTGGGATGATACTCACACGGTGTATGCGTGGGAGTTGTTTGTGCGCAAATTTAAGGAGCATTTCATTCCGGTTGTTGATCAAAACCGAAAGGAGATCGAGCTACTCAACTTGGAGCAAGGATTGTTGTCTATAGCACAATACTCGGCTAAGTTCATAGAATTAGCCCGGTATTGCGACTATTTGGTGAGGACCGAGGAACAAAAAGCTATGAGATTCATTCGGGGATTGAAGACCTCCATCCGTACTCAACTTATTGCTCAACGGATTGTGACATTCCAAGATGCGGTGGACCGAGCCTATTTGATAGAGCAAGATATTGGGGAACATAAGAGGAAGACCGAGGTGTCCAACCCGAGTAAGCAAGGAGCACAAAGCAAACCTCAACACCGTTCCGACAATCGAGGTAACCCGGGAGCATTATCTCAGTTTAAGGGGCAAACCACACCGAGGAATCTGGGTACTACTCCGGGGATTCAGAATAGGAAGCCTTGTACCTTTTGTCAGAAGGTAGGCCATACGGAGGATAGGTGTTGGAAAAAGCAAGGCAAGTGTACCAATTGTGGTGAAATGGGACACTTTGCGAGGGAATGCACGAGGTATCGAGGTCAGTCATCGGGGTCAGGGGTTGGTACTAATCAGGGTCAGAAAAGGGATGCCGCTGGGAAGCCCAAAGTTCAAGGAAAGGTTTATGCCATGAATCAACAACAAGCTACCGATGATCCATCCGTTATTGGAGGTATTGTTTCTGTGTCTAATGTGAGCGCACGAGCGTTAGTAGATCCAGGATCATCTCATTCATACATTTCTGTGCAATTTGCTTCCATGTTAAATGCTGCATTCGAGTCTTTACCGTACGTGCTAGAGGTGTCGACCCCTATAGGAGAATGCTTGATTTCTGATCGAGTCTTTCGTGCTTGTGATGTGGTTATTTGTGGTCGAGTCCTTTGTACAGATTTGGTAGTTCTTCCTATCCAAGACTTTGATGTCATTTTGGGTATGGATTGGTTGAGCAAGTTTCATGCTTCCGTTGATTGCCGTAAGAAAACTGTTACTTTTTCTATTCCCGATGTGCCTAAATTTGTGTTTGAGGCTAGTCCTCTGAGTAGAAAGGTTCGCTTAATTTCTTTTATAAAAGCGATAAAATTATTGCATAGTGGTTGTGAGGGGTATTTGGCTAGTGTTCTTGATACTAGGAAGGAATCCCCTAGTTTTGATAGTGTTCGGGTAGTTCGGGAATTTCCCGATGTTTTCTCTACCGAGTATGATATGCCTCCCGATCGTGAGATTGAGTTTTGTATAGACCTTTTGCCGGGTACGACTCCAATTTCCAAAGCACCTTATAGGTTGGCTCCCGCAGAGTTGAAGGAACTAAAGGTTCAGTTGCAAGAGTTTCTTGATCGAGGGTTTATCCGCCCTAGTGTTTCCCCGTGGGGAGCATCGGTTTTATTTGTGCGGAAGAAAGACGGTTCCTTGAGATTGTGCATCGATTACCGGAAGTTGAATTAGGTTACGGTGAAGAACAAGTATCCTCTACCTCACATTGATGATTTATTTGATCAGCTTCAAGGGTCCGTTGTGTTTTCCAAGCTTGATTTGAGGAGTGGGTACCATCAGTTGAAGGTTCGAGCGGAGGATATTCCGAAGACTGCCTTTCGCACTCGTTACGGTCATTATGAGTTCTTGGTTATGTCGTTTGGGTTGACTAACGCGCCGGCCGTGTTTATGGATTTGATGAACCGAGTTTTCCACCCCTATCTTGATTCGTTCGTGGTAGTCTTCATCGACGACATTCTTGTTTATTCGAAATCTAGAGAGGAGCACGAGCAACACTTGAGGACAGTTTTATCCGTTCTTGCGAGAGAGAAATTGTTTGCGAAGTTTAGTAAATGTGAATTTTTGCTCGAGAAAGTATCATTTCTGGGCCATGTGATTTCTAAAGACGGGATTTCTGTGGATCCTTCAAAGATAGAAGCCATAGTGGATTGGAAGAGACCCGAATCAGTGACAGAGATTAGAAGCTTTCTTGGTTTAGCCGGTTATTGCCGAAGATTTATTGAAGGGTTTTCGAGGATTGCTACTCCGATGACTCAGTTGACCCGGAAGAATGTTCCGTTTGTGTGGACCGAGAAATGTGACAAGAGTTTCGAGGAATTGAAGAAGAGGTTGACTACCGCACCGATCTTGACTTTGCCTAATGGGAGCGATGGCCTAGTGATTTACAGTGATGCTTCGAAAGAGGGTTTGGGTTGTGTGTTGATGCAGAATGGGAAAGTGATTGCTTATGCTTCGAGGAAGTTGACCCCTAGCGAACAAAATTACCCGACTCATGATATGGAGTTGGCGGCGATAGTCTTTGCGTTGCACAAATGGAAGCACTACCTTTATGGAGCGAAGTTTGAGATTTTTACGGATCATAAGAGTTTGAAGTACCTCTTCTCTCAGAAGGAATTGAACAACCGACAGCGCCGATGGATGGAATTATTGAAGGATTATGATTGTACGATTTCTTATCATCCGGGGAAGGCGAATGTGGTAGCCGATGCGATTAGTAGAAAGTCTTATGTGGCTTCGATGATGGTTCGTGAATGGAAAATGCTTGAGGATGTTCGAGATTGGTCTCCTCGTGAATCGAGACATGGGGCTATTTTTGCGAATATTAGGGTATCTCCGACCCTAATTCAGAGAATAAAGGAAGCTCAGAAAGAGGATCCCGAGTTAGTGAAGGTAATGGGTAAATTGAAGGAAAAGAACTTTGAGGATTTTTCTATTAGCTCGAGTGGAGTGTTGACTTTCCGTGGTCGTTTGTGCGTACCCGATATTGGTGGATTAAAGAGGCATGTTTTAGATGAGGGTCACAAATCGAGGTATACTATTCATCCGGGTAGTATGAAGATGTATCAGGAGTTGAAGCAAAAATTTTGGTGGATTAATATGAAAATGGAAATAGCCGAGTATGTATCGAGGTGTTTAACTTGTCAGCAGGTCAAAGCCGAGCATCAGAGACCCGCGGGATTACTTCAGCCGTTAGAGATTCCCGAGTGGAAATGGGAGCATGTGACTATGGATTTCGTTACGGGACTGCCTCGTACCCGTAGGAAGTATGACAGTGTTTGGGTAATAGTGGATAGATTGACCAAGTGTGACCATTTCTTGCCTATTGACATCAGATATTCGATGGAAAAGCTTGCGACCCTTTACATTGATGAGATCGTTAGATTGCATGGAGTTTCGGTTAGCATTGTGTCAGATCGAGACCCGAGGTTTACTTCTAGATTTTGGAAGGCATTTCAAGAAGCTTTGGGTACAGATTTGCGTCTTAGTACAGCTTTTCATCCTCAGACCGACGGTCAATCCGAGAGGACTATTCAGATTCTTGAGGATATGTTGCGAGCTTGTTCGATAGACTTTTCCGATTCTTGGGATAGACATTTACCGTTAGTGGAGTTCTCTTACAACAACAGTTATCAGGCTAGTATCGAGATGGCACCGTATGAGGCTTTGTATGGGAGGAAATGTAGATCGCCTATTTGTTGGGATGAGGTTGGTGAAGCGAAGATTGTGGGTATTGATTTGCTTCAGGATTCAGTTGAAAAGGTTAGAGTTATCCGGGATAGATTGAAAACAGCCCAGAGTCGACATAAGAGCTATGCAGATAACCGAAGGCGAGATCTTAGTTTTCAGACCGGTGATTTTGTGTTCTTGAAAATATCTCCGAAGGTGGGTATCCGAAGGTTCGGGAAGAAGGGTAAATTGGCTCCGAGGTTTATTGGTCCGTTTGAGATTTTGGGAAAGGTTGGACTTCTTGCGTATCGACTCGCGTTACCGTCATCTTTAGATCGGTTGCACAATGTCTTTCACATTTCTATGCTTCGGAAGTATGTTCATGATCCATCTCACGTGTTACCGAGGGTACCGGAGGATATTGAGCCCGATATGTCTTATGAGGAACGACCGGTTCGGATCTTAGATTCTAAAGTCCAAGAGTTGAGGAGCAAAAGTATTTCTTTGGTTAGAGTCCTTTGGAGGAATCATCACATCGAGGAGTCGACTTGGGAGCTCCGAGATGAGATCGAGAGGAAATTTCCGGGGCTTTTTGTTTAAAGTAAGTCTCGTTAAAATTCGGGTCGAATTTTCTTTAAGGGGGAGTGAATGTCACGACCCGAAATCTAGGCTCTATTTTATTAGTAATAAATAATTATTATTTATTTATTTGCTTATTTATTTAATTGAATTATTATTTATTTAAATATTTATGTGTGCAATTTATGTGTTATAATAATTATGCCTAGCATTTTATTTGGGTCATTTTTGCTAGTGTAGAATTGTTGAGTCTTATTTGTTAGTGGGGAGTAATTGTGTTAGTAGATGGGGAGGGGGTCTAGTTGTAACTTTTTAAAATAATTTCCCTACTCCCCTCTCCTCCCTCACCTTCTCCCTCACTCTCCCCTCTCCTTCCCAGCACAACTCTCTCTCTCTCTCCTCCATTGGTGTAGGTAAGTTTCTCTTCCTTCTCTCCTCATTTTCTCCATCTTCCTCTCTTAATCTCTCATTTCTTAAAACGTGAACCTTGTTTAGATCGTCGATAGGATCGCGTAGAACCAAAAAGAATTGAATTCCGTCAACTTTGAGATTTATCAAGTAAGTTACTTTTCCCCCATTTTGATGCTAAAATGTTCATATCATGTTTAGATAATGCTTGATGTATTATATTTAAAGTTTGGTTGGGTTTTGAATTTGTTTGGAATTTATTTGTGTTTTTGGTTAAAAATGGTGAATTGATGAATGTTGGGTTTGATTCTTGGTTTTGGTTGATAAAGGGTGTTGTTAAGGTCCCCTTTTTGGGTTAAATGATGTTTGGGGACCTTAGAAGTCTTGTTGGGAGTGTTGATTTTGGGTGTTATGGATTTGGTATGAAAATGGTAAGGCAATTTGAAGAACCCAGCTCTGTTTTTCCTCCCAGCCCGCAGACCAGGCGCCCGCCCGCCTTGACCCGAGCGCCCGCCTGCATACCCTTTCCCGATGGCCAAACCTTCTGTTGAAACAGGCGCCCGCCCGCCCCCTACCAGGCGCCCGCCCGCCCCCTGGTTCAGAATTCTCCCCTTCTGCTTGGTTTAGGACTTAGGGCCTAAATAGTTTAAGTTTATTTCTTCTAATTAACTTAAGATAACATCGTGGAATACCTTATTTATTGGATTTGATTCTTTTGTGAATAAATATGTTCTGAAATTTGATTAAGTATCATTTTTGGAATGTGGTTGATCTTTGATGTGCTGTTTGTGTTGGTTTACCTTTGTGGTAATTTAATTGGAATGGTTCCCTACTTTGGAACCTTAAGTTGTTTATTCATGCTAAATTATTATTACTTAGCATTTATTTGGAAGCCCAGCTGGCATATTTGTTGCATCGGGCGATGGGAAAGATTATAATGGCAAAGCCAAGTCCATTATAATGTTGACCATTGTTTTGCCCCCTTCTATACCCCTTTTCCAAATTGGCCTTGGAAAGGATAAGTTAGCTTCCTTTGTGAATGTATCTAGCTACCGGTCATGACTTTGTGTCATGGTCCTTGTCCCTTGTGACACTTTTATGGTTATTGGTTCCGGTACCGGGGTTTTCTCTTCGGCTTTCATGCTATTATGAAGATGATGATTTGTTGGTTATTGAAGCTGCTCAGCGATCCTTTATTTGGATGTTCCGGTTTGGAAAACCTTGGCTATATCCTTTGTTATGTGTTTATTTCCGCTGCTAATTGTTATGTGATAAATGCTATGTGCTATGTGATATTTATTATTGCTTATTGCTTCTTGCATCATAGCATGTCATGTAGTTGCATTAGTAACTTATTGAGATTTATCTTACCCCCTTTTCTTTTATCTTTGTTTTTCCTTAACCCCCCCAGGTGCTAAGGAATAGTCTCGCTGATCACGAGAAAGAGGACGTCGAGTGTGGATACATTCTTTTGGGGAAGGTTGATATAGGTTGGTTTACATTATGTAAATGTGTAACCATTTTGGGGTAGTTGTACCAAACAATGACGTCATTAAGAATTGTAAATTTTCATTTTGTTGGGCATAAACTTGTGGAAGTTTATGATAGTTGTAATTGGTTTTTATCAAACTTGGTTTTGTAAAACTTTGGATCATCACCATTTTGGTATCAAATGGAATTTTTAACTTCGGCATTTCACAGTTTTGGTTTTATAGTCGACGTCCAGATCGCGGTCTCGAGCCCGCGGGGTCCGGGGTCGCGACATAAATCCTTTTCTTTATTAACCTTTAGAGTTTGAGAATGTTTCCATTTGATATTTAGACTTAGCATTTTAAACATCAACTGTCGCTTGTGAATTAATATCAAATCCGTTTGTTAGTTCCAAACTAACTTGATTACCAAGCCATCTAAGGTAATTAATATGTCTCTACATGTTCAAAACATGAGAACTTATTAACATTCCTTTCATTCATCACATGAATGTTAGGCTCTAATCAATCTCAAACTTTTCTTGCCTTTATTTCTTGTAGGAACGCTTCCTAGGTGATTTGTTATCACATAAGCATCCATATGTCTGTCTTTAAGGCATCAGGTTTCTTAGGAATAGGATTTATTAAGAATTCATAACTTCCGTTCTTGATTTAGAACAATTCTTAAGCTCATGACATAGTGAAGGAAGTTAATCTCATTCTCTTAAGTGGGGTCTATTGCAGTAATTAAACATGATTATAGTTTAAGACATTCTATAAAATATGCAAATAAATATACACCTATATTTCATACCATTATCATTTAGAGATATGTAATGTATTTCATAAATACTCCCACAAAATTATACACCTTCAAATACAAGTATTGTATAATATAATTTAAATGGGCTAAGATCCATATTTCACTTGATTTGTGAGTCTGCTTTGGCATGAACCTCAAAACCAAGATATTTAGGTAGTTAACTCCTTATCAATCACATCACATGTGACTCTTAGATCCTTTATGGGATTCTGAGATTTTATGTCTTACATGTTTTAATTCCATCTTATGCCTTAGGCCCATAACCGTTATGATAGCCTAATTAAGTTTGACCACTTTAAATGTATAGACAACCTTTGCCTCATCTTGCTTCTCAATGATAGAATGATGTGCCCTGCTTTGGCAGATAAACCACACCAAAACTATCAAGGTACTTCACAAGTTTTTAAATAGTGGGTGGCATATAACTTAAAATTTTGAGAAGGTTTATTCACATAGAGACATGCATCATATATTATTTCAAACATAATATAGTCTTTGCATAATGGATGTTAACTAATCAAATTAATTAACAGAAGCAAAATCTTGTGATTTAATTCTGAAGCAATATTATAGGGACAGAATCTAAATTGTAACGACCCGAAAACCCGTATCTATTTTCTTAGTAATATTTATTTATTTATTTATTTATTTATTTATTTATTTATTTAATTATGTGTGCATTTTGTGTTTCATAATACTTTATGCCTAGCATTTTAATTGATCATTTGTGCTAGTGTAGAGTTAGTAAGTCTTAGTTAATGGTGGGGAGTATGGGTTTAATTGTTCTTGGTAGTAGTAGAAGGGCCTAAGTGAAACATTTTATTTCTTCATCCTACTCCTTCCTCCTCCCTCCTCCCTCCTCCCTCACCTCACATTCTCATTTCTCTCTCTCTCCTCCATTGTTGGGTAAAGAAAAGGTAAGAAAATCTCCTTCTCTCCTTCTTTTGATCATCTTCCTCTCACTATTTCTTATTGCTCCTTTTATGAAAAATGTTTAGATCGTCGCTAGGATCGTGTAGAGCTAAGAAAATTCGAATTCCATCATCTTTGATAAATTCCAAGTAAGTTGCTTTTCCCCCTTTTTATGCTAGAAATGTCATTCTATGATTAGATGATGATGTGAATGCTATACATTGCCTCTTAGTTGATTTTTAAAGTGATTAATGTTTTTATTCATTTTCTGATAATATGATTTTGGATCATTTCTTGATTCGGTTGTTCAAATGTTGTTAGATAAGTCTTGGATAGGCTTATAGGTTGTTTTGGGTCATTAGGATGCAAGTTAGAAAGTTTGATTTTGGTTGATTTGAGAAATGGTAAAAAACTTTGTTAAACCCAGCTGCAGTTTCCAGGCGCCCGCCCGTATTGGGACGAGCGACCGCCCGTAAGGCCCCAAGCGCCCGCTTACTTCCCTTTTCTTGACCTTTTGACTCTGCCGTCCGTGGGCGCTCGCCCGCCTCCTTTTAGGCGCCCGCCCGCCCGCCGTTTTCAGGAATCATCTCTTGTTTGGTTTAGGTTTGGATTGTATTCTTGGTGTAGACCTTGGGTGCCACTCTAGTTATGTTAAGTAGACATTGTGGGTTACTCTAGTGTTTAAATGGTTCCGTTGTGAACAATTGTGTTATGGAATTGGTCTAAGTATTGTTGGAGAATGCTTGGGCATCTTGTGACGTGTTCATGGTTATTCCAATCGAATTGATATTAGGATCAAACTTGGTTTAGGTTTTAGGCGATATCTTATAGTACCTAGAGGGTTATTAGGGAATACCAAATTTTTGGGTTTGGTCCGTTTGTGATCATGTATGAATAGGTGTAACCTTTTGGGGTTCGTTTGGAGTGTTAACAATTGGTTCGTTTATGAACGGATGTAAAGAGTGATACGGTGATTGGGTACCTGCGATTTTGATTTGCCTTAAGGTGTACTTGTTCGGATTTCCTATTTGGAATTCCAAGTGTAAAGGGATGGTTTAATTCTTGGTCATAGTACTCTTTACGAGTAGACGTTTAGGTTCATCTTGGTAATAATCATTATACTATTTGTGAGCGACCGTTTGGGTTGTGATCTTTATGAGTAACTCGTGAGTATCATCTTTAGGATGTGTTTGGTATGATTCCTTATTATGGAATCATCATGTTTTAATGATCAATGTTGTTGGGCTCTCTATGAGCAACCCCGTTTATCGTGTTGGACTCTTTTATGAGAAACTTCTTGTGTTCGTTGTTGTTGAACTCTTCATGAGTAATCTTTTGCATCTTTATGGTGATTATTTGGTATGGTTCCCTACTTTGGAATCTTTGGTTGTTTATCGAGCTAGTATTTATTACTTAGCATTTATTTGAAAGTCCAGCTGGTACTTTTGTTCGAGTCAGGCAATGGATAATGTTATAATGGCACGAGCCAAGTCCAGTATAGCATCGCCCATTGGTCCTTCTTTCCCCTTCCAGATTGGCCTTGGTTGGGATGAGCTAGCTCCCTTTGGTGAGTATTCCAGCTAGACGTTTTGGGTTTTGACTTTGTGTCATCTCCCCTGTCCTTTGTGACATGTTACATTGTTATGGTTCTGGTACCGGGGTTGTGATCTTCAGCTGTTTATGCTACTACGAAGATTGGTTGATTGATTGATTAGTTGGTTCTGTCCGAGGTTCTCTTCAGCTGTTATGCTGCTATGGTTGATGGATTGATTGGTTGGTTCTGACCGGGTTCTTATCTTCAGCCGTTTGTGCTACTACGAAGATTGATTGTTTGGTTGATGGTTTGGTTCTACGCAGAGGCTTCTTTGTTATATCCGTTTGGTGAAACCTTGGCTCAGTATCCTTTGTAACGTGTTTATTTCTGTCTTATGTGCTGCATGATGAGTTAGTCGTTATTTCCAACTGGTATGGGACAGTTGGCGATAGGGAGCTTTCTCATTTGTTGTTATGTGATTTACTTGTTTAGTTATATCGTTGATTTACATGATATTATGCCATGTAGCTGCATTAGTAACTTACTGAGATTTTATCTCACCCCGTTTCTTTTATCCTTGTTTTTCCTTAACCCCCCCCAGGGAAGCAAGTGGTAGCGTTATGAGGTCTGTTGTAGCAGGAAATCTTCTGAGCAGGTTGACCTTCTTTGGGGTAGTTGATCTTCGGAGTTCTTATGTATCATTGTAGCGGGATTTGTGGTCGTTTAGTGTTATGTAGCTATTATTATCTTTTGGGTATCATATTATTATAAGTGTTTTTGCTTCCGCATTGTATTTAGTCTCCGAGTTATAATCTCGTTGAGGTGACGTGTGATGATTTTGGTTTCATAGTCGAATTCACGTTCCCGGTTTGGTATTTAGCATTTGTGGAGATGTTTATTATGTAAATTTTATATTTATGGGTTTTTTGAATTTTTGGGGCGTGACAGTTGGTATCAGAGCAGTGGTTTTAGATCTTGAAAGAGAATAAGAACTCTGATATTGAATAGGTTTCAATACTTGGGTGTTGCAAGTTTGAGCGGTTTAGAAAGCTAAGTTTTCATGAAAGATGAGGTTAAGGTAGGAGTTGGTTGAGTTATAAGTCGTGATATTGACGTTGAGTGTTCCTTCTCTTGTGGTATATCAAGTATAGGATTGGCGCTAATAGTGTGGTTCCATTGGGGTTAGTTGGTTTGAAGATGGAGAGTGTGAGTCTTGGAGGACTTAGGCGTGTCTGTTTTGTAAGTGGATGATGTTTCGTGCTGTTTGCGCATCTTTGTCCTCATTCGGTGATTTATGATGAAGTGTATTCTCGAATACGAATTTTCGTGATTTCTTACGGTGTATAAGGTGATTTAGTTATGTCACCTATTCAGGGTATTGACGAGTTGAGTAGTATATTTTGGCTTTCTATGTGTCCCGAATCTCTTGGTTGCCATTGATTGGTAGTGAGTATTTCTATACTAGTTTTTGTGACTTTTCTTAGAAGCATAATGGATTATAAGTGGATGCACCTCTTGTGAGAAGTTATATTAGTCTTCATGAAAGAAAAATGTTTTAGAGATTTGAGAAAGCTTAAGGATGAGTATTTCAGGAGATTCCCTTTTTGGTCACTAAGTTTGTAAATATTTCCGATCAGTCCCTGTTTAGTTTGGGAAGCTTGATTGAATAGTGTGGATTGAGATTTAATAAAGTCTTATATAATTCATCGAACTTCGAATTAGGTGATTTTGGGTCTAAACCTGATATTTTTAGAGAGTTCAATTAGGTCGCTATGACGAATTAGTACTTGTCATCTTATATTGGTGAATTACTAAACTCTATAAGTTGAGTTATGATACTTTTAGAATCATTTTAGTACATGACTAGAGTTGAGTTAAAGCAATACGAATTGTGAGTATATTGTGGAAGATATAACCATTAATGATGGTAAGCGCGTTAAGTTTAAAGGACTAGACGTATTTTGAGAAGGTGAGAATTTCTCGAGCAATATTAAAGGCATTTTTGGGTTTTAGTGAACAGTTGTCACATGGTCCTGAATCTTTTCTTGGTGGCGTTCTCGTTTGGATTTAGGATTTGTAAAGGAAGTTGGGTATAGATACTTGGGCATCTTAAAGGATACTATGATTTGTGCTGGGTCAGTTGAAATGTTGCTAGCTAACTGGATTATTATGTTGGTAATACTGTTGAGCCTAAGCAACATTGGGTTAATAAATGTATACGTGAAAGACTAATTTGGGTTAACCATTGATCGATGTTCAAGATCAAAGAATTGGGACGGAACAGTTTATTGAATATTTTGGATTATTAGTGACCGTTTGTAATATCTTTTAGAGTTGTAATTGGTAAAATGTTGATATATACGAAGGTAAAGATTGTGAAAATTTCGGATCATTACAGTTCTACGATAATGATAATCCGTAGAGATATAGTCACCTCGGTGAGCATTTGGAGGATGGGAAATTTCTTTAGCTTTTCATAGTTTAAGAAGTTGTGTAAGCTCGAAATTGTTTAATGTTTTGAATTTCTG
Organism: Campanula takesimana; assembly: GCA_026119855.1. Classification (NCBI taxonomy): domain Eukaryota; kingdom Viridiplantae; phylum Streptophyta; class Magnoliopsida; order Asterales; family Campanulaceae; genus Campanula; species Campanula takesimana. The sequence continues at coordinate 1,536,288 of JAOWBW010000032.1, read as the reverse complement.
GGAAGTAATATTAAGTATGCGATTTTCTAATGGAAGTATCTTTGCGTTATAATTAAGGTTGTGAATAAGACAAGTTTTTAGTATCTCGAGAATTATGTTTAAGAGAAGTTCGGATTCTTCGATTTTAGACTTGAGTATGAATTTTTGTTAGTAGTGAAGATAGTGATTGAAGAAGGTTCTGTGCGAGAGATCATTATGTTGTAAGCCTTATTTAAGGTTACTATATGATGGTTTAGGATGGATAATGGGAAATTCGGGAAGGGACGGAACAAAAGTATCCTTGGCTACTTGATCATTCGGGAAAGTGTTTCTAAAATCCAGGTTAATGAATAGAGCTATCTGTGACTAGGGAATGGTTGTGATTTTAGTGATATTGCCTTAGCAAATTATAGGTTGTTTTTGTGGGACCAAGTTTAGAAATGATGTTAATGAGTTATCAATGTTGAATGGTTATGTGTTCTTCGAAAAGAAAAATATTGGTTAATACAAGTGGGTTGAGAAATACAAAGGTTATAGTTGTAATATGTTTTATCACATAAGGAAGATGATTTTAGTAGTGGAATCATATTGATCGAATAGTTGATAACGGTAATATTTGGGAGTGGCACATCAATGATTAGAGGATCACCCTAAGAGACCTCTAAAGGTATAGGATTATACGATGATCAATTTTTTTTTTGTATGATTACCATATATTTGATAACACCTCATTAGTGCTCTATTATAGCCGATTGAATAACCCAGTCTACCTGCCTAATTTGTGCTTCTATGTTATAATCGTTAGTGCTAATCCTTTCCTTATGGGTTCTAGTAGTAGTATGATTACGTGAGAGAATTGTGGAAATAATTTATGACAGAGACCATTGCGGTACATATTGATCTTAATAGACTTCTCAGAGTGTTATGGGAAAATGATTGGGTCTTGTTATAATATTAAGAAACCTTTGGAACCGATATATATGTTTTAAGAATATTCTACGTGTGTGTGGAATTGATTCCGAATACTATTGGGATAATGAAAATGAAACTTATGGGTATTGGTGATTTAAGGGTTGATTGGGAGCGTAACGCTAATCAGGATCAAATTAGTTATGTTTCATAATTGGTGATCAAGTGATAGTCGTGGGAATTGGAAATCCCGGATGAAAGAAGAAGTTGACTTTAGAATGTTTAATATGAGTATACCTGAGATATGTATGTGATCAATATATGTTGGTTTATTTGAGTCATGGAGACCTGTGTCTGAAAATTTTGATAGGTACTTGATTGAGGTTATGAGTGCTATATGAGAATCGATATTTTGTCACCTCATTATGACCGCGTGTTGTGAATTTTAATGAGTGAATTCGCGGGCGAATTCTTTTTAAGGAGGGTAGATTGTAACGACCCAAAAACCCGTATCTATTTTCTTAGTAATAAATATTTATTTATTTATTTATTTATTTAATTATGTGTGCATTTTGTGTTTCATAATACTTTATGCCTAGCATTTTAATTGATCATTTGTGCTAGTGTAGAGTTAGTAAGTCTTAGTTAATGGTGGGGAGTATGGGTTTAATTGTTCTTGGTAGTAGTAGAAGGGCCTAAGTGAAACATTTTATTTCTTCATCCTACTCCTTCCTCCTCCCTCCTCCCTCACCTCACATTCTCATTTCTCTCTCTCTCCTCCATTGTTGGGTAAAGAAAAGGTAAGAAAATCTCCTTCTCTCCTTCTTTTGATCATCTTCCTCTCACTATTTCTTATTACTCCTTTTATGAAAAATGTTTAGATCGTCGCTAGGATCGTGTAGAGCTAAGAAAATTCGAATTCCATCATCTTTGATAAATTCCAAGTAAGTTGCTTTTCCCCCTTTTTATGCTAGAAATGTCATTCTATGATTAGATGATGATGTGAATGCTATACATTGCCTCTTAGTTGATTTTTAAAGTGATTAATGCTTTTATTCATTTTCTGATAATATGATTTTGGATCATTTCTTGATTCGGTTGTTCAAATGTTGTTGTATAAGTCTTGGATAGGCTTATAGGTTGTTTTGGGTCATTAGGATGCAAGTTAGAAAGTTTGATTTTGGTTGATTTGAGAAATGGTAAGAAACTTTGTTGAACCCAGCTGCAGTTTCCGGCCAGAAAACCGACCGGGCGCCTGCCTGTAGTGGGACGAGCGACCGCCCGTAAGGCCCCAAGCGGCCGCTTACTTCCCTTTTCTTGAACTTTTGACTCTGCCGTCCGTGGACGCTCGCCCGCCTCCTTTTTGGCGCCCGCCCGCCCGTCGTTTTCAGGAATCATCTCTTGTTTGGTTTAGGTTTGGATTGTATTCTTGTTGTAGACCTTGGGTGCCACTCTAGTTATGTTAAGTAGACATTGTGGGTTACTCTAGTGTTTAAATGGTTCCGTTGTGAACAATTGTGTTATGGAATTGGTCTAAGTTTTGTTGGAGAATGCTTGGGCATCTTGTGACGTGTTCATGGTTATTCCAATCGAATTGATTTTAGGATCAAACTTGGTTTAGGTTTTAGGCGATATCTTATAGTACCTAGAGGGTTATTAGGGAATACCAAAGTGTTGGGTTTGGTCCGTTTGTTATCATGTATGAATAGGTGTAACCTTTTGGGGTTCGTTTGGAGTGTTAAGAATTGGTTCGTTTATGAACGGATGTAAAGAGTGATACGGTGATTGGGTACCTGCGATTTTGATTTGCCTTAAGGTGTACTTGTTCGGATTTCCTATTTGGAATTGCAGGTGTAAAGGGATGGTTGAATTCTTGGTCATAGTACTCTTTACGAGTAGACGTTTAGGTTCATCTTGGTAATAATCATTATACTATTTGTGAGCGACCGTTTGGGTTGTTCTCTTTATGAGTAACTCGTGAGTATCATCTTTAGGATGTGTTTGGTATGATTCCTTATTATGGAATCATCATGTTTTAATGATCAATGTTGTTGGGCTCTCTATGAGCAACCCCGTTTATCGTGTTGGACTCTTTTATGAGAAACTTCTTGTGTTCGTTGTTGTTGAACTCTTCATGAGTAATCGTTTGCATCTTTATGGTGATTATTTGGTATGGTTCCCTACTTTGGAATCTTTGGTTGTTTATCGAGCTAGTATTTATTACTTAGCATTTATTTGAAAGTCCAGCTGGTACTTTTGTTCGAGTCAGGCAATGGATAATGTTATAATGGCACGAGCCAAGTCCAGTATAGCATCGCCCATTGGTCCTTCTTTCCCCTTCCAGATTGGCCTTGGTTGGGATGAGCTAGCTCCCTTTGGTGAGTATTCTAGCTAGACGTTTTGGGTTTTGACTTTGTGTCATCTCCCCTGTCCTTTGTGACATGTTACATTATTATGGTTCTGGTACCGGGGTTGTGATCTTCAGCTGTTTATGCTACTACGAAGATTGGTTGATTGATTGATTAGTCGGTTCTGTCCGAGGTTCTCTTCAGCTGTTATGCTGCTATGGTTGATGGATTGATTGGTTGGTCCTGACCGGGTTCTTATCTTCAGCCGTTTGTGCTACTACGAAGATTGATTGTTTAGTTGATGGTTTGGTTCTGCGCAGAGGCTTCTTTGTTATATCCGTTTGGTGAAACCTTGGCTCAGTATCCTTTGTAACGTGTTTATTTCAGTCTTATGTGCTGCATGATGAGTTAGTCGTTATTTCCAACTGGTATGGGACAGTTGGCGATAGGGAGCTTTCTCATTTGTTGTTATGTGATTTACTTGTTTAGTTATATCGTTGATTTGCATGATATTATGCCATGTAGCTGCATTAGTAACTTACTGAGATTTTATATCACCCCGTTTCTTTTATCCTTGTTTTTCCTTAACCCCCCCAGGGAAGCAAGTGGTAGCGTTATGAGGTCCATTGTAGCAGGAAATCTTCTGAGCAGGTTGACCTTCTTTGGGGTAGTTGATCTTCGGAGTTCTTATGTATCATTGTAGCAGGATTTGTGGTCGTTTAGTGTTATGTAGCTATTATTATCTTTTGGGGATCATATTATTATAAGTGTTTTTGCTTCCGCATTGTATTTAGTCTCCGAGTTATAATCTCGTTGAGGTAACGTGTGATGGTTTTGGTTTCATAGTCAAATTCACGTGCCCGGTTTGGTATTTAGCATTTGTGGAGATGTTTATTATGTAAATTTTATATTTATGGGTTTTTTGAATTTCTGGGGCGTGACATAAATTATCTGTAAACAATTTACAGATTGGACATTTCATTCGCATTCCCAGAAATAAGGCGCAAGCCTACCATTGGTCCATGCAATGAATTAGTCTAAATTTAGTTTCCTTCTCTTGCAAACAATTTGCACTTTGTTCGTAGAGATAAATTCTGAAAATTTTGAATCCGCAGAGCATCTATAGATTGAGAGCGCAAAACGTACGGCCGAAACTAAGCCAAAAGGCATCCATATTTCCGTACTAAGTTCAAAAAACCAAGTAACTTTTCTATACGGTCGAAACTAAGCCAAAAGTGTAAGATACCCACGGGAAACATTGGATCATTCCTCGGGATCAAACACGGAACTTTATTTTACAAGAAAACTGAGTCGCCACTTTAAATTAATTTTACACTCAATTTAACGAAAATGGTTTGAGAAAATGAATTCGGAGGTCAGGTTACGTCTTGGGAAGAACGCTTCATGGTTCACCCAATCCGCCTCAGAAAACCGAGTCTCCCTAAATTTGTTAACCAAAATGTGCAAGTGTGTGTGTGCATTTTAAAAATGGGAGAAACTGCCTTTTAACAGAAACCGTTAGAAAATTAACAGAAAATGGTTTATTTGTAAAGATCTTGACAAAATAAGGTTTAAACAGGAGAAAACATTTCCCAGACAAACCATCCGTAGGATGGTTAGGGCTGTCCTGGGGATTTTGCATATTTATCAGAAACAGTCCAGTTTCAGGCAGAAATAGAGCATTCTGCTGAAACTGGACAGAAATGTGACATTTTCAGTTTATTGTGGTACATAAACATGCATAACAACATTCCTATGCTCTTGATCATTAGATTAGACACCAAAGCCAAGGATTTAGGTATGATCAAGGCAATCATTGGAGAAAGAAAGACAAAAGGTGATGAACATGGATTTGAGCCAAGGCAACCATTTTGATGAGTAAAGATTGAAACTTTATCATCCAAATGAGTCTTTTCATCAAAAATAAACCTTTGGGACAACAAAATAAACCTTTGGATGGATAAAGATTGAGTCTTTATCATCCAAAAGTGACATTTTTAGGGCTAAATCAAAGTTTGGATGATAAAGATTGAGACTTTACCATCCAAACATGATCATCATGGCAATATATAGAAAAATACAAGATAAATGTACAAGTCTCTCTCCATATGTGCAATGGATCACCAAGCCAAAAGTAAAGACATGGAAGTAAAGGCAGGAATGTAAATGACATAAACATAACAAGTCATGATCATCCTTTGATTTCAACCCTTAATCACACATAAAGTGTGAGGGTGTCATGGAATCACCTCATGACTTGGTTCCAATTCATAAGATTGCATAAATGTAAAGACATTTATATGTAAAAGAGGCAAACATGTAAATAAACAACAATATCAACAAAATAATAAGAGAGAGATATGAGATGGAGGGAGAGAAGATAAGGGAGAAGGAGGCCTCACCTATCTTGGTTTTGGCCTATCTCCCCCTCTCTTTTCACTCAAGTTTGTGTTTCTGCAGTGATTTTGACAGAACTTCACTATTCTATACTAATTTCTCCCCCTCCCTGAAATGCTCAGCAAGGGATTTAATTTATAGGGACCTGGAGGTCCCAAACCATCCATACGGCTGGTGGCTCTTTGGGGCCAAACCATCCGTACGGCTCACCCTGGCGAGATTCTGGATTTTTCCACTTTTATTCCAGAACAGTCCTAAGGTTTTTGGTTTATCCTAGTGAGGTCCCAGTCTATCAAGTTTATCCTTAAATAGTACCAAGACTACCTCTAAGTTAGTTTTAATTCAGATTGGGGGTACTTATAGAGCCCCTCGGCAACATTGCTTTAGGAAAGCGAGGTTGTCGACCTAAAAGCATCCCAATCTGCCTATGATAGGAGGATGGTATGACCGATTTGGTGGACATCTTTCATCTTCTCCTAAGATGTTTTGGTAGGTGAATATCATTTATCCTTTCCTAAAACCTTTTGTCATGGTGGTCTAACCGAAAGGAGGATATCTTTTATCCTCTCCTAAGATGCTTTGGTAGTTGGATATCTTTATCCTTTCCTAAGACCTTTTGTCACGGTGGTCTAACCGAAAGGTGGATATCTTTTGTCCTCTCCTAAGATGCTTTGGTAGGTGGATATCTTTTATCCTCTCCTAAGACCTTTTGTCACGGTGGTCTAACTGAAAGGCGGATATCTTTTATCCTCTCCTAAGATGCTTTGGTCTTATGCCTAGTTAGGACTGCTGGGGAATTTAACTTAAAAGGAATGGGCTTACATCACATTTGGACTGCCAGGCAATTTTAACTTGAAAGGAATGGGATTACATCACATTTGGACTGCCGGGAAACATTTTAACTTAAAATGAATGGGCTTACGTCACATTTGGACTGCCGGGAAACATTTTAACTTAAAAGGAATGGGCTTACGCCACATTTGGACTGCCGGGCAATTTTAACTTGAAAGGAATGGGCTTACGTCATATTTGGACCGCCGGGAAACATTTTAACTTAAAAGGAATGGGCTTATGTCACATTTGGACTACCGGGCAATTTTAACTTGAAATGAATAAGCTTACGTCACATTTGGACCGCCGGGAAACATTTTAACTTAAAAGGAATGGGCTTACGTCACATTTGGACTGCCGGGACAAATTTTAACTTAAAAGGAATGGGCTTACGTCACATTTGGACTACCGGGGACAAAGGTTTCAACCTAAAACGACGACTTTGGGTTAAGGCTTAGCTTGGGTCAACTCCATCTTTAGGGAGTTGACGGGGAGACTGGTCTTACGTCCGACGAAGGACCGCAGGGGACATAGGTTTTCTTAACCTAAAATGACCACTTTGGGTTAAGGCTTGGACTTGGTTAACTCAACGCTACGGGAAGGTTGACACATTTTCTTAACACCGGAAGAGAGCCTAGGGGCGACCTTTAAGACACATTGTGGACGAAAAAGTCCAAGACTTTGGGGAAATCATTTTGAGGGGAGATCAAAATCATTTTGTTTGAAACATTGTCTTTGATAAATGATGCCAAATGGGCAATTTTGGAAATTTTTATTTCTAAAGGCAAATCTTTTAATGAAGCATGTTGGTCAAATCTTTGGTTTTTAACTTAACCGCGAGGTTTGGCATGCATAAAGTCCTTTTGAGCTTTGTCCATTTTTTAGGAGTGATCGAGGGTAGGGAACCTTTTCTGTCGTTGATGTAGGAACAGTCCTAATGCCTTTGTTATGGGGGTAGCCCCAATGTCTTTGTCGCCGTCGATTTTGGGATAACTGCAATTTCCTTGTTGTCATCGATGTTGGGGTAGCCCCATGTCCTTATGTCGTCGATGTTGAGGTAGCCCCAATATCGTCCTTCGACCTTTGATGTTGGCGTAGACCCAATATCATTTTTTGACATTTGAAGTGAGGTTAGGAACCCATCCCTTTTTTCATGACGCGCCCTTTCTTTTGCCTAGGCTGCCCTTGCGGGTTTTCAACCTAGCGGGCATCTCTTTTTGCATCTTTTTATGGCACACCCTGTTTTTTTTGTCTAAGCCGCCACTTAGCGGGCTACTTTTTTGGTGCCTTTCTCCTTTTTTTTGTTTTATTTATGAGTGATCCAGCCGACTCGATGGGACTGGGACTTAAGGTATCTTTTGGAGGAAACATGCAAGGGAATTTTATTTAGGTGGGAGAGACTCCCTTTATGTTGGTGAGCTCATTGATCAATGTATCATGAAATGGGAGGAGGCCCTTGCTTGACAGAACATAAGTATTTAGCTCTTTCCTAAGATGCAGAGAAGAAGACTTATCGAGATATTTGAAATTTGACTTAGTTAATATCATCAAAATGATTGCTTGAATGGACCATGTTTATTATTAAATCAAGATTATAACAAGCATTTAGCCTTAACATGTATAAATGTTGTGATCAATTGAGACTAGGAAGAAGAATGTGTTTAGGGGAGATTGGTCCTTAATATGAACAAAGAAGATGCGTCTGGGAAATCGGTCATTGATGGGACCGAGGGAAGAGAACTTGGTCATGTTGAGAGGACCAAGGTTTTATTTTACATTATGACCGAACCCGAAGGTTGCTTACGTTCCCCTCAGTTTAAGGAGCTCAGGTGGCCGTAGTTCTGCGATAAACCACCTTTGCTGAAGTTGGTGTCCTTCTGAAGGATGTTGTTGCTTTGTCGATGTAGATCGCTTTGCTTCCTTGAGATGTCCTTTAAGGTGAACCTTTTGAGGCGGTGAGCTCCGAGCTTAGATTCCTTGGGCCTTTTGAGGTGGGCTCGCTTATCATGGGCTTATTTTGTTATTTTTAATGTGATGGGCTCTCGGAGTTAGCCCCTTCTCTTTTTCCTATTTTCTTTGTGAACACCCTTTATTTTGCCTAGGCCGCCCTTTCTGGTTTTTAACCTAGCGGGTTTTTTTTTTTTGGAATTTTTTTTTTTGGAGGGGAATCGGGGAAATATTTTCCCCAAGTTGATATCTTTGAGTAATGGCCTTTTGTAGCTCTTCGGTAGGACATCCACTATGTCTTGCTTTTATCCTCTTTGAGGGACACATGAAGTCCTTTACTTAGTTGCGCACGTGTGATCACAGTTGAATTTTGGTGGTTGAGCAACAACATCCTTGCTTTTTGATTGTCATGGGATGGCTTTGATGTTCATCAAGAATTTGTATAGGAAAGGTGTATCGAGTTGTGTATCGGGAATGTGTATCAGGGGTGTGTATGAAGGAAGACTTGCCATTAATGGTTTCTTCATGCCAATTGTTCACAACATTTCTTCACATCAAGATTAATTGTTTGCATTTACCATTTTTCATTTGTGTTAGGTCGATTTGTCCTTAATGAGTCGTCATTGACTAGTATGCTTAGAAGTCAATTCATTATTTTAGGGATGTAGCAATCAATTGATAATAACAAGAAACGCAATTTCAAGAGTAAATGTATATTGTTAATAATGTATCAAGTCTAGAGAGAAGAGAATGAAAATGAACCTTTTATTTAGGTTAACTTTATACTTACACTTCCAAGTGTAGACCTTTGTAAAAATAAAAAGACATAGAACGGGACAGACTTTGGTGACAGTCTAGATCCTACGAGGCTGGAAGACTCTATCTTTTTTTTTTTTTTTTTTTTTTTTTTTAGGGATGGGCTCCTATGAAGCGCGATGGTCCATTTCTTCTTCGGTTGTTGGAGGGGTTGTCGGCGGTGTGTTCCATGTCTTCCATGGGAAATGTGTCACGAGGTCTCCGATTGACATGGTTTTGTAGTTGCCGGAGTCGTCTGCTCATGAGGGCGAGTTGAGAGTTTGCTTTTGCTATCTCTTTTTGGTGTATCCGCTTTTGGGCTTCCGAAGGAAGGGCCTCTTCTTGTAGATGGTGTTCCAATTGTTTGATCTTGTAGTTCATGAGGACGGTTGTCTCGGACGCCAATTCAGATGTGGGTTCCTTGGTCCATGTTTCTAATGGACAAAACCGCAAAGGACTTTAGCTTATTAAACCTCAAGGTGAAATTATAACTGGGATTTGAGAAGGACGCTTTATTAGCGGATTGACTTTTTTAAGAAACACATGATCTTTTATTTTAAAAAAACTTGGTCTCCAATTCCTTTTGGAAAAACACACTTTTGTTTTGAAAGACTCACACATACTTTTTTTTTAAAATCCTTTGTTTGAAATGAAGATTAACACACCTTTTTTGTGAAGCATTTTTTTTTGAAATAAGAATTGACCTGGCCGAAGGTGCCTACGTTCCCTTCACCATGAGGGAGGGGGTCCCACGCGATGAGAGGCTCAGGTCACCGTAGTTCGAACGGGTTTAGATTTCTTAAGAGGAAAAGGCGAACATGACTTCAGTTGGCTCACTTCAAACGGACTTTTGGGAAGAGGTGAGTGATTGACTCACTTTCCAAACGGACTCTCTAGGCTGACGGGAAATGGCCTTGAGGGACCTAACATAAAGGTTACGGGGACAAGGAGCCTCTTTAGATTGCCGGAACATAGTCGGGATGACATGGGACAAGACATTACTGGTTTGAGACTAAATGGTACTCACGCTAGTCCGAGCCACAAGGGCGATCAACAATTTAAATGGTCACCACATGGCGGTGCAAATCGAGGAGGTCAATGCTTGACCAAGGTATATTACCATGTGGTGCCATGACGCCTAGACGCGAAGGGGAATGGTCACGCGCCGACACTAACGGGTACGAGATGCCAAGAGGGGCGAAAAATTGGTCATCACATGACGGCTCCAGGAAGGAGGAAAAGAGTCACCCTAAGCACTTTTATTTCCTTTCTTATATATATATATATATATATATATATATATATATATATTTATATATATATATTTGGAACTTAGTTTTAACGGACACTTTGGAGGATAACGGGGATCCATCTAAGGACTTGACTGACTTCTTGGAGGATAACGAGGATCCATCCAAGGACTCGACTGACTTATTGGAGGATAACAGGGATCCCTCCAAGGAATTGACTGACTTTTTGGAGGATAACAGGGATCCATCCAAGGAATTTACTGACGTCTTGGAGGATAACAGGGATCCATCCAAGGACTTGACTGACCTCTTGGAGGATAATGGGGATCCATCCAAGGAATTGACTGACTTCCTAGGGGAATATTCCTAGGGATTTGATGGGAATATTAACGGAGACCTAGGGGACTATTCTTAGGGATTTTACGGGAATCTTAATGGGGACATAGGGGACTACGCTTAGGGATTTGACGGGAATCTTAACGGGGACCTAGGGGACTATGCCTAGGGATTTGACCGGAATCTTATCGGGGACCTAGGGGACTATGCCTAGGGATTTTAACAGGAATCTTGTCGGGGACCTAGGGGACTATGCCTAGGGATTTGACGGGAATCTTATCGGGGACCTAAGGGACTATGCCTAGGGATTTTAATGGGAATCTTATCGGGGACCTAGGGGACTATGCCTAGGGATTTTAACGGGAATCTTGGAGGGTTACTCCTTGATTTAACGGAGACCTATGAGACTAATCCTAGGGGCTTAACGGAGATCTTGGAGGATAACGGGGATCCGCCCAAGGACTTAACAAAATGACGCTTGTTAGCGAAAGAATGCAATGTGTCAAAGATAAGAAGCAAAAACGGAGCAAATTCATGCAATGTGCAATTATTTATACATTCAAGTTTACTTAAAAAGTTTTCTTGATTTGATCCTAAATGGTTGGAAAAGATTTATCTTCTTTTTCGCAACTACTCTAAAACCTGGATCAGTGGAGGCCATCACTACGTCTATAAGCCCTTCGTTTTTCACCTGTATTGCACACCCCCAAGGACGGACCATCCCGGGCGAGGCTTCTATAGGGCACGTGGCTTCCACCGACCAAAAGAACCAATGCATGTGCCATTCTTATCATGATTAAGCCTTGGTAAAGGTCAAGATTGACTTAATGCCTTAACGAAATCTTGGCATGGCCTCATTTGCACGAGGGATGTTGGACCTTAACTTTGGGCTTAAGGATAATTAGGATGGGCAAAACATTACGTAATATCCCCCATCCCACATCGAGAATATATGGGAATTGAGTGTGCTATATAGAAGGCCCATACACTCCTACTAAGCATCAAATCATCCATTGGACTTTTGGAGGTCTGTGATGGACTGTGGTTGACCCAATTGAGGAGATACTTGGTGGGCTAGTGTGTGGTACCTATGTGGCGGGTCGAGTCCAGTAGACCCGACCCGCCACATAGGTACCACACACTAGCCCACCAAGCATCTCCTCAATTGGGTCAACCACAGGCCATCACAGACCTCCAAAAGTCCAATGGATGATTTGATGCTTTGTAGGAGTGTATGGGCCTTCTATATAGCACACTCAATTCCCACATATTTTCGATGTGGGATGGGGGATATCACAATCTCCCCCACTCAAACTCTTGCCGTCCCTGGCAAGGTGACACGGTGTCATCCCATCCTTAATACATGAATTTGGTTAATTATGGTTAAAATTAACGCTTAAGTCAAAGACCGGGTCAAAGATGACCTCAATTAAACTTGCTTCCACAAGGGGTCTAGGATTTAGGCGTTAATTTGGCTATAATTAACCTTGGGCACATATTAAGGGAAAGATGACGTGAGCTAGACTAAATCCAACCATAGTCACGGTATTTGTGTGTCACGGACAAGTGTGATTAACTCGGCTCGGTTGGGGAGGTGGAATGGACCCGTGCGCACGAGAAGGGTACAAGAGCACCAATCAAGTTGCATCTGGCATCCATTCCAGGTTTGAGGGTTATTGAGACGTGTACAAGGTCGAGTGCGCGTAGTTTGAAGTCTTTTATGTTCCCTTTTGAGTTAAAATAGGAATTTTCGATTTGTTTTAATATTATGAGCAAGAATATGAACAAGTAATGCACAAGATATGAACAAGTAATAGACAAGTAATTTGCACAAGTAACAAACAACCATATGGACAAGTAAAGATTTTTGAAAATCAAACTTTGTACAAAAGGATTGTGCACAATCAAAGGTTTTTGAAACCAAAACTTTACAAGGAGAACAAGGTTCTTTAAAAAAATTAATTTTCACAAAAAGATTGGGCACAAACAAGGGTTTTGGAAACCAAAATTTTATGAAAAAGGTTATGCACAATAAGGCTTTGAAAACCAAAATTTTATGTCAAAAATTTGTGCATAATCTAGGCTTTTGTAGACACCCCATTTTGGACATTCATTTATAATCACACTACTTCTGTGTCTCGCCTTTGATTTGGGTCAAAACTCGTTAAGTTAGACATGTTTCGTTAAGTTTCTGATTGACTCCGTTAGTTAGGGGTCAAACTGAACATTAAAACTATCGCAGAGGGAAAATAAGTGATTCCGGCACTTAGATGCCTCGTACGAGACATTGATGTCTCGTACGAGGTATCCCCCTCGACAGTCAGGTTTTTGGTCAGTTTCCTTGTTGATCTTAACCCCTTTTCTTGGCAAACACTCATGCAATCCGGGAAAACCTAATGGCCGATCCTAGAATCCAAAAATACCGCTGTGGAGATCAACTCATTGATTCCCACTTCAACTTACCTTCTTGGCCAAAACCCTAGGTCAAAATCTCTTATAAATATAAGGTTCTTGAACCAGAAAAAGGGTAGACTCTATATTCACCAAACAACCACTCAAAATCTGACCAAAGAAGTTCTTCTAATCAGCCCCTCTCTGATACCCACGAAATTTGGAGGATCAAGGCCTTTAGTCAAGGACATCCATAGGATTCTTGAAGAAAATGCTTAGGTAAATCTTTGCTTTTCTATCTTCTCATCTCCTTCTTTGTGTTTGAAGTAGTGTGATTCCATTAAAGGATCAGCCTAGAGCCTCTCCAACCCATGGAGATGGTCTCGAAGCACATGATCCGACATCCCAAATAAATAAGTCATTATTTATTTGTTTGTTTTTATCTTTTGGTACACGAATGCATGATTTTAAAACGATAATGATGATTTCTTAGCAAGACCAATCCTAGATTGGGTGAATTGGGTGCTCCTTGACCTTCCCAATTCATAACTTAACCCCCGAATCCAGACATCTCGGACCGTGTTCCGACAATAACATGGTGGCGACTCTCAAATCAACAAGAAGGTGATTTGAAGGTCGAGAGCGTGCCATCGAAGTAAAAACCTCGTGCGCAAACAGTGGCGACTCTGCTGGGGAAGAATCACAGTAAGTGGGTTAGACTTGCGTCGAAATGTAACGACCCCAAAACCCGTCCCTATTTATTTTATATTTTTGGGGATTTTAATTGGAATTTATGTGTGCATTTTATGTGTTGCATAACATTTTATGACTTGCACATATTATTTGATTAATTGTGTTATTTATTTGGTTGAGTGTAATAATGGTTAAGGGAGTTAAATTATTAAGTTGAAACTATAGGGTCCTCTGTGAAATTATAAGTATAGGGGTTTAAGTGTTTAAATTAGAAAGTTGAGGGGCCTGAGTGAAACTTTTAAAAATATTAATTCTCACTTATCTTGCCCATCTCTCTCTGCGTATGGCATAAAGCATGATATTTAACTTTCCTAAATTCATTTCTCTGGTTCAAGAAGTAGAAGAAAGTAAAGGTAAGTTTCATCCTATTTTAATTTCTATCTTTTTAATTACTTCTCCGTTTTAAAATCTAATTATATAAAAATGATCAGAGCGTTGAGTAGGTCATTTCTACCCGATCAAATATTATTTCTGTGATACTTTTTCCCGAAATAGGTAAGTTACTAATTCCCCTTTAAATGTTAAAATGGTCATATATGTTATATTTGACACCTGTACTTGTTAATTTTGTGATTTGAATGACTTTTGTGATACTTGTAATTTTGGGACAAAGAGAGTAGTATGAGATTTGTAGCAAGAAGTGTTTGGTTTAGTTCAAGTGTGTTCCTGGGTATTCTTTGCACTTATATGGGTAGAGAGTATGCTTCAGGTATAAGAGTATTAGTACTTTTGAGACGGTGAAACGGAGGGAGTATTATATTTGGTACTTATGTTGCTAATTTCTTGTTTATGAGAAGTATTGAGTTTGTTAGTTATTTGGTGTTAATTTCTGAGCACTTATGTGACTGGAATGGGTTTGATCGTTATGTATAAGTTAGACTAAGAGTAAGGTTAGTATTTCTGAGAAGTTAGGAAGAAAGGAGTGAAAATTTGGTACATTTAGGAAGTGGGCGACCTCACACAAAGTGTGGGAGACCGCACACTCTTCTGACAAGTTTTGTCTATGAAAATTGGCTTTTGGGCGACCGCACACTGTGAAGTGGGCGACCTCACAATCTTCCAGAAAATGTTTAATCTTCCGGAGGTCATAACTTTCTCATCCGGACTCAGTTTTAGTCGTGTAAACTATTTTTTTAAATCTCTTCTTGAGTACTACGAGATAGGTTGGTTTATTTAGTTGAGTTTTAGGTTCAGATTATGTCAAATTTTCACTAAGTGTTTTATAACACAAAACGTTTAGGAATGGTCCGTTTGTGACCGAGTTTGGAATGATGTAACCGTTTAGGTTTATTTTGGGTGTTGTACATCTTTATGATGCTTTCGTTTGGTTTCTTACTTTGTAATACCTTGTGTGAGAAATGGGTTTAACGTACTTGGTTGTTGAGGATCGTGTTCAAGTGTGTGCAAGATAGTTGTTTGACTTAATGTCATTGATAAAGGATTGTGATGTGACTTAATTTCAATGTTGTGAACTCTTTTGTGAGTAAAGTGTTTACATCTTTATGATAACTTTGTGTGATTCCCTACTTTGGAATCATTCCCCGGTTGTTGTTGTTTAGCAAGTATTCATTACTGTGCTCCTTGTGGAAAGTCCAGCTGGTCTTGTGTTATTGTGTCAGGCGGTGGGAGAATTATAGTGGTACAAGTTATGTTCACTATAAGGTTTTCCATTGGTACCTTTGTCAGGCGGTGGGAGAATTATAGTGGTACAAGTTATGTTCACTGTAAGGTTTTCCATTGGTACCTTGTGTCAGGCGGTGGGAGAATTATAGTGGCACACAAGCCAAGTTCACTATAAGGTTTTCCACTGTTGCCTTTTCTGTTTCCCCAGTCCAGATTGACTTTGGATGGGATGAATCGCTCCCTTAGGTGAGCATTTGGGTTATGACTTTGTGTCATATTTCCCCCGTTGTTACTTTGGTTCTTATGGTTATGGTTTGGTTTTCGGGATCCTGGCTTCAGCTATTTATGCTGCTCAGATGGTTTTCTCAGTTGGTTTTCTCAGATGGTATTCTCAGACAGTTACGTTTATTGGGTAAACCATGGCTTGGTATCCACCTGAGTGTGGCATTTGTGGTATTTGTGGTATATGAGTTAGTTTTATCTCTTATACTATGTGCTATGTGATGCTTATGATATTGTTCCTTATGCTTATCATTTTAGCATGAAATGTAGTTGCATTTTAGTAGCTTACTAAGATTCATTCTCACCCTTTATTTATTTACTGTTTTAGATAAAGGCAAGCCAATGGGATAGGTCACTTCACAAGGGAGGACGTCGGGTTGATAATCCATTTTGGAAAGTAAGTGTGGTTTAAAGGTTACATTATATAAATGTATAACCTTTGGGGTAGTCTACCCGAGACTTTATCCGTGTATCACCTGTTTTGTTAAAGTGTGGTTATTATACATTTGTATAAGAGTGTGTAAGACTTCGGGCTAAGTACTTTCGTTTGTGAAAGAGTTTGTTTGAAAGTTAAATGGAAGTCTTTGAACTTCGAGTATGTATTTTGTTAAACTTTATGAAAGTATATTTCGAAAAATTTTCTAAAAGTGTTTTATGACGTCTTCCAATCGTGTCCCGAGCGTGGGGCCAAGTAGGACCACGGGTCTGGGGCGCGACAGTTGGTATTAGAGCTAGGTTGTAGATGGTCCAGAATGACTAAGTGACCTAGGAGGGTAGTTGTGTATAGAGTGAGTGGCGTTGATAGTCTTATGTAGGTACTTATTGAAAATGGTTGGGACAGAAAGAGATCAATCAGGGCCTTCAAGGGAAGGGAATGTTTGAAGCAGCCATGAAAACTCTTAATGATTAAAGACAAGGAGAAGATCAAGTACCTCCGAGATATGGGTTAGAACAGTTTTTAAATATGAAACCAATAGGCTATGATGGAGAACCCGATGTAGCAAAAATGGAAAGGTGGATTGAATAGATGGAAAGGATCTTTGATGTTCTGAGATGTTTTGATGAAGGTCAAATCAGGTTTGTTACTTATAAACTGAGTGAAGCTGCTGAGTATTGGTGGAAAGCTTTGAAAATTTGTTGGGATGAGACTCATGTACCCTATAATTGGGAAAATTTTCTAAAAGAAGTTGAAGGAACATTTTATTCCTCGGGTGGATCAACACAAGAAAGAAATGGAGTTTCTCAACTTAGAGCAAAATGTTATGTCCGTGGCTCAATATACATCTAAATTCACAGAGTTATCCAGGTACTATACTCATCTAGTTACAACTGAGGAGAGAAAGGCAATGCGATTTGTGAAGGGATTGAGAACTGTGATCCAAAGTCAACTAGTATTTCACAAGTTACAGGATGTTCAAGATGCAGTTGATAGAGTTTATCAAGTGGAACACGATATTGAAGAATATAAGAAGAAAGTTGAACTATCAGGGGTTGGAAGAAGTTGGGTAAGTGTTTGAATTGTGGTCAGTTTGATCATTTTCAAAGGAATTGTCTTAGAACCAGGAATGTATCATATGGGAGTGGAGCTGGATTATCACAGGGTCAGAAGAGGGATGCCTCGGGAAAGCCTAAAGTGCAGGGTCGTGTTTTTGCCATCACTCAACAACAGGCTTCAGATTCTTCTGATGTGATAGGAGGTATATTTTCTGTATCTAGTTTGAGTGCACGAGCACTTATAGACCCCGGCTCATTGCATTTATATGTGTCTGTGCATTTTTGCATCTCAGTTACATTTGTCTCATGAGTCTCTATCTTATGTGTTAGAGGTGTTCAACCCTATGGGGGAGTGTTTGGCAACTGATAGTCTGTTGCGTACTTGTGATGTGCATATTTGGGAGCATGTTTTATTTGCTGATTTAGTTGTTTTGCCATTACAAGATTTTGATATTATCTTGGGAATGGATTGGTTGAATAAATACCATGCTTCGGTTGATTGTTATAAAAAGATTGTCACATTCTCTATTCCTGATGTGCCTGAAATAGAGGATGTGCCTATTGTTATAGAGTTTCCTGATGTATTTTCTACTGAGTACTCTATGCCTTCTGACTGGGAAATCGAATTCTGTATTGACTTACTTCTAGGTACAACTCCGATATCTGAATCACCTTACAGAATGGCTCCAGCTGAATTGAAAAAGTTGAAAGTTCAATTGCAAGAGTTACTTGAAAGTGGTTTTATCCAACTCAGTGTATCACCGTAGGGAGCTCCTGTGTTGTTTGTAAAGAAGAAAGGATGGGTCTTTGAGACTATGCATTGACTACAGGAAGCTGAATCAGGTAACGGTAATATCCTTGTTTATTCTAAATCTCGAGAGGAACATGAACAATATTTGCGAATGGTTTTGTCTGGGCTCCGAGGGAAGCAGTTATTTGCAAAATTTTCTGGGTTTAGCAGAGTATTATCAATGATTTATTGAGGGATTTTCCAAGATTGTTGCACCATTCACTCAGTGGACTTAAAAGAATGTACCATATATGTGGGATGAATAATGTCAAGTCAGTTTTGAGGAATTAAAGAAAAAGACCATTGTACTTATTCTTGCGTTACCTAATGGGAATGATTGTTATTTACAGTGATGCTTCGAGGAAGTTAACTTCTTGTGAACAGAACTATCCGACCCATGACATAGAACTTGTTGCGATTTTTTTGCGTTACATAAGTGGAAACATTATCTTTATGGAACAAAGTTGGAGATTTTTACAAATCATAAGAGTTGAGATATCTTTTCTCCCAGAAAGAGTTGCAACCGATAGCGTAGTCGCAGATACTATTAGTCAGAAATCTTACATGGTTTCGAGGATGGTCCGAGAATGGAAGATGCTTGAGATTGGTGTTCTTATGAATTGAGACATGGAGTATGTTTGCGAATAATAGAGTATTGCTAACCTTAATTCAACGGATAAAAGATGCTCAGAAGAATGACCTCGAGTTGAGAAAGATAGTGGATAAAACCAAAGATAGAAAATCTAAAGATCTCTCTTTTAATCTTGAAGGAGTATTAATTTATAGAGGGCGGCTATGTATACCAGATATTGATGGAATTAAACGCCAAGATCTTGATGAGGGTTACGAGTTTAAGTATATTATTCATCCCGGGAGTACCAAGATGTATCAAAATTTGAAACAATATTTAAGTGGAATAATATGAAGCGGGAAATAGTGGATTACGTATCAAGTGTTTGACTTATCAACAGATTAAGGCTGAACATTAAAGACCTGCCAGTCTACTTCAACCTCTAGAGATGCTTGAGTAGAAATGGGAATATGTCACGATGGATTTTGTGTCAGGGTTACCTTGTACTTGAAGAAAGCATGATGCAGTTTGAGTAATCGTGGATAGATTGACAAAATCCGCTCACTTTCTACCTATTGAGATTGGCTATTCGATGGAAAAGCCATAATGGGCCTTTTGAAATTATAGAAAAAGTTGGGAATCTTGCTTACCATCTTGCGTTGCAATCTTCTTTGGGTAAATTCATAACGTGTTTTATATCTCCGTGCTTCGTAAAAATTTGTATGATCCATCTCATGTGTTATCAGAGATACTAGAGGATCTAGAACCCGATATGTCTTATATAGAGCAACCAGTTTGAGTGATTGATACCAAAGTTCAAGAGTTGAGAAACAAGAGTATTCTGCTTGTTAGAATGGTATGAAGGAATCGTAATATTGAAAGGTCAACTTGGGAACTTCAGGAGGAAATGGAAAGGAAATATCCTTGGTTGTTCGATTCGTTTGGTAAGTAACCCTAAAATTCGGGACGGATTTTCTTTAAGGGGGAGTGATTGTAACGACCCCAAAACCCGTCCCTATTTATTTTATATTTTTGGGGATTTTAATTTTAATTTATGTGTGCATTTTATGTGTTGCATCATATTTTATGACTTGCACATATTATTTGATTAATTGTGTTATTTATTTGGTTGAGTGTAATAATGGTTAAGGGAGTTAAATGATTAAGTTGAAACTATAGGGTTCTTTGTGAAATTATAAGTATAGGGGTTTAAGTGTTTAAATTAGAAAGTTGAGGGGCCTGAGTGAAACTTTTAAAAATATTAATTCTCACTTATCTTGCCCATCTCTCTCTGCGTATGGCATAAAGCATGATATTTAACTTTCCTAAATTCATTTCTCTGGTTCAAGAAGTAGAAGAAAGTAAAGGTAAGTTTCATCCTATTTTAATTTTTATCTTTTTAATTACTTCTCCGTTTTAAAATCTAATTATATAAAAATGATCAGAGCGTTGAGTAGGTCATTTCTACCCGATCAAATATTATTTCTGTGATACTTTTTCCCGAAATAGGTAAGTTACTAATTCCCCTTTAAATGTTAAAATGGTCATATATGTTATATTTGACACTTGTACTTGTTAATTTTGTGATTTGAATGACTTTTGTGATACTTGTAATTTTGGGACAAAGGGAGTAGTTTGAGATTTGTAGCAAGAAGTGTTTGGTTTAGTTCAAGTGTGTTCCTGGGTGTTCTTTGCACTTATATGGGTAGAGAGTATGCTTCAGATATAAGAGTATTAGTACTTTTGAGACGGTGAAACGGAGGGAGTATTATATTTGGTACTTATGTTGCTAATTTCTGGTTTATGAGAAGTATTGAGTTTGTTAGTTATTTGGTGTTAATTTCTGAGCACTTATGTGACTGGAAATGGGTTTGATCATTATGTATAAGTTAGACTAAGAGTAATGTTAGTATTTCTGAGAAGTTAGGACGAAAGGAGTGAAAATTTGGTACATTTAGGAAGTGGGTGACCTCACACAAAGTGTGCGCGACCGTACACTCTCCTGACAAGTTTTGTCTATGAAAATTGGCTTTTGGGTGACCGCACACTGTGAAGTGGGCGACCTCATAATCTTCCAGAAAATGTTCAATCTTCCGGAGGTCATAACTTTCTCATCCGGACTCCGTTTTAGTCGTGTAAACTATCGTTTTAAAGCTCTTCTTGAGTACTAAGATATAGGTTGTTTATTTAGTTGAGTTTCAGGTTCAGATTATGTCAAGTTTTCAGTAAGTGTTTTATAACACAAAACGTTTAGGAATGGTCCGTTTGTGACCGAGTTTGGAATGATGTTACCGTTTAGGTTCATTTTGGGTGTTGTAAATCTTTATGATGCTTTCGTGGGGTTTCTTACTTTGTAATACCTTGTGTGAGAAATGGGTTTAACATACTTGGTTGTTGAGGATCGTGTTCAAGTGTGTGCAAGATAGTTGTTTGACTTAATGTCATTGATAAAAGATTGTGTTGTGACTTAATTTCAATGTTGTGAACTCTTTTGTGAGTAAAGTGTTTACATCTTTGTGATGACTTTGTGTGATTCCCTACTTTGGAATCATTTCCCGGTTGTTGTTGTTTAGTAAGTATTCATTACTGTGCTCCTTGTGGAAAGTCCAGCTGGTCTTGTGTTATTGTGTCAGGCGGTGGGAGAATTATAGTGGTACAAGTTATGTTCACTATAAGGTTTTTCATTGGTACCTTGTGTCAGGCGGTGGGAGAATTATAGTGGCACACAAGCCAAGTTCACTATAAGGTTTTCCACTGTTGCCTTTTCTGTTTCCCCAGTCCAGATTGGCCTTGGATGGGATGAATCGCTCCCTTAGGTAAGCATTTGGGTTATGACTTTGTGTCATATTTCCCTCGTTGTTACTTTGGTTCTTATGGTTATGGTTTGGTTTTCGGGATCCTGGCTTCAGCTATTTATGCTGCTCAGATGGTTTTCTCAGTTGGTTTTCTCAGATGGTATTCTCAGACAGTTATGTTTATTGGGTAAACCTTGGCTTGGTATCCACCTGAGTGTGGCATTTGTGGTATTTGTGGTATATGAGTTGGTTTTATCTCTTATGCTATGTGCTATGTGATGCTTATGATATTGTTCTTTATGCTTATCATTTTAGCATGAAACGTAGTTGCATTTTAGTAGCTTACTGAGATTCATTCTCACCCCTTATTTGTTTACTGTTATAGATAAAGGCGAGCCAAGGGGATAGGTCACTTCACAAGGGAAGACGTCGGGTTGATAATACATTTTGGAAAGTAAGTGTGGTTTAAAGGTTATATTATATAAATGTATAACCTTTGGGGTAGTGTACCCGAGACTTTATCCGTGTATCACCTGTTTTGTTAAAGTGTGGTTATTGTACATTTGTATAAGAGTGTGTAAGCCTTCGGGCTAAGTACTTTCGTTTGTGAAAGAGTTTGTTTGAAAGTTAAATGGAAGTCTTTGAACTTCAAGTATGGATTTTGTTAAACTTTATGAAAGTATATTTCGAAAAATTTTCTAAAAGTGTTTTATGACGTCTTCCAATCGTGTCCCGAGCGTGGGGCCAAGTAGGACCACGGGTCTGGGGCGCGACAAGAAATAAATCATCATTGTTTCAAAATTCTGCATTCTGTACGTTAGTGTGTTCCCAGACTGGGATGCCTCATACGAGGTATCACTTGTCTCGTACGAGACATCTCAGTTCTGCCTGGCGGATCTGACTCTCTGGTTTGAAAAGGGAATTTTATTCGGTTCAAACACGCACATAGAGTTCCAGATCTTCCCTCCCCCTGTTTCTGAGTCTTGGGACCTTCCTAACGACGAAGAAACACCCCATATATTATAAGGCTAACCTTTGTTTTGCAGGGGTACTTGCTAAGTGTTTGTCCTCTATTTTACATGCGTTTGCCTTATGTGTGAACTACGACGGCCTGAGTTCCTCCACAAGAGGGAAACGTAGGCAGCCACTTGGCCCGGCCATTGCATGCTTTTGTTTTTTAATTTCAAAAAAAACTTTCTATTTTAACCTTGACACCTAGATCTTGACTCTCACACACGTGCACACATGTAGATTAATTGCACTACATACCCTATAAACCCGGGTCCCAATCGGAGGACGGATGTCGGTCAGCACCCCTATTCTAACGAATGGCCCTCGCCGGTCTCTCCAAAGATGGTGTACCCACTCCGTGACACGCTCCTAGAATGTGTTCATGGGGAGCCTTAGCCGTAAGCCTTGCATCAACCTCATGCATACATACTAGTTAATAAGACACTCCTCGAGACCGGTCGGTTCGATTCTTAGGGTCGTTTTAATCTTTGCCCAAGATAACGCGTCTTTACAATCTATAATCCTCCCTTGTTAATATGACGAATGTCCCTTCGGTAAAATGTTGAACAAAGGATTTTGAAAGAATGGAGAGCCACTCTACGAAAATCCGAGTTTGTGTTTTCCTACTTTCGCTATTCTATGCGGGATTGTGGATGCCATTTTGGCTTAGTTTCGACCGCATCGTTCAACATGTCCCTTTCGGTTATCCCTTAAAATTCACAAGGCTTGATTGCATTAATGCGTTGTTTAACAATGTGCAAAACAACTACGGGTCACTTAGGTTTGGTTAATCGAATGGTGGATTCCGATGAGAATATGGGACCTTTGCCCGAATTGTCCGTTTGGGAGAGTGCAATACAGGTGAAAAACAAGGGGCTCATATTCTAGGGTGACAGAATCCACTGTTCCAGGATGAACTAGAGTAGTAACCTCTTAAAATGGATTGAATTCCATCCAACCAATAGGATTAAAATCTGCAATCTGACTATTAGGCTGGATGCCTCATACGAGACATCCATTGTCTCGTACGAGACATCCTCCTTTTTCTGTGAATCTGCCGTGTTGGTCAACCCCTATTTCATAAAAGCCGACTTGTTGGGACCCCAGCCTGGATTTAACACAGTTTCCGCACTCTAGGTCCGTCCGATCAGGAAAGTAGCTCCACACTCCCAACACAATCGCTTCAGTAGTCTACATCCGTGATCCCGCGACCAAGAGACTAGATAAGGTTGCAGTAATGGCTGGCACCCCCATCACTGACTTGGAAGTCGCTAAGACCGTCATTGCCCGACTTGAGCAACAAATCAAAGAGCAAGCTGAAATTGCTGCCCGTGAGAGTGACCGTCACGCCCAAGACATACACTCTGTTCTTCAAGAGCTCCAAGAACTCAAAAAGAACAATCAGAAGTCAAAAACCCCCTCCAAAGACGGGGAGTCCCATGCGAAGAAAAAGAATAAGAGGGATGATGATTCCGACTCTGATTCAAATACATCCGACTCTTCCTCCTCCTCCGATGACGAGGATATTAAGGCAAGTGATAAGAAAAGGAAAGCTAGTGATGACACCAACTTCATCACCTCCCCCACTGCTGAGTTTCTCGAAAAGAGGTTTGCACATCTTGGTCTAGCAAAGGGCTCCATCGTTCTATTTGACCCCATTGCACTTCGCAAGACAATCACTAAGCTACCACGAAAGTTTCGCACTCCTGACATAGCCAAGTTCAACGGTACTACCTATCCTCGTGTTCATGTTGAAACTTACACTTGGGCCATACTTCCAATGAAAGTAGATCACACCGTCTTGGCCCAAAGCTTTCCCCAAACCCTAGAGGGGGCGGCAAGGGATTGGTACATGTCTCTCCCCTTATCCACAAGGACCGATTGGGCTACCGCTTATGAAGTCTTCCAAAGGCGCTTCGAGGATAACACTACTTACCGTCCCACTAAAAGAGACCTCGAGCAAATCCAACAAGGTGCTAATGAGACATTTGGTGACTTTGTTAAAAGGTGGAGAGCCAAGCTCACCGAGATTGTTGATAGGCCAACTATGGATGACCAAATGCATATCTTCTTGAAATCGCTCCGTAACGAGTATGAGGACCGCCTATCCGGCACTTTCTTCCCAAGCTTCTCTGAACTTCATAAAGTCGGTCTCCGACTAGATGACATCTTCAAAAGTAGGAAAGAGGCTAAGAAAGATAGTGGGTACCGCTACACTAACAAGGGCTCTACTGGCAAAGACACATATGTCAATGCCATCGCTTTCAATAATCAAGGGAGGAGCAACTATTCCTCCGTCCCTCCGCCCAACAAGGAAAAGAAGAAAGAGAGAGTATACAACAAATTAGAAGGTATCACTTAAGGAGAGCTCTTCGGCATACTCGTAGAAGCCGGCAAGGTCGCACCAAGAAAGCCTCCTTCTACTCCAAGGGAACTCCCCCCGAATCATGCCCATCATCTCTACTGCAAATTCCACCAGTTCAGTGGTCATGACACCAATACTTGCAACCACCTCAAAGATGTGATCCAAGATCTCATAGATTGTAAGCAGCTAGGGGCTCCTAATCTAGTGACAAACCCTCTCCCAACTGCGGGAGGAGGGATCAATGTAATAGAGATAGCTAGTGAGGAAGAGGAGACTACTCGCCTAGTTCCAAATGTGGGCGAGAGTACTCCAAAGTTTAATAATGAAATTTCTTTCTGTTACATGTTGACTCATGATCAAGTACTTAGTATGCAAAATAACAAATTTGTGCGCGAGGGGGAAAACTTGCCATACTGCATGTTCCCTGAACCATGGATTGACCATAGGGGGAAGCGCCAACCGGGCTTTGAAATATTCAGTGACTGTGATCCGTACTCACTCGAAACAGAACAGATGCAATTCTCGTGGCTACCTCGAGAATTAGGGGGTACCAAGGCTGAGGAATTCAGTGAGTGGGACTTTGTGTTGGGAGAAGACCTACTGCACCAATTTCTCAACCTTTGCAAGCTAGAGGACACTCAGATTAATGCAATAGAGAAGGGGGACGCTCTGAACCAAGACTACAAAAGATCATCGAGAAGAGTGATGAGCCTATTCAGAATTGGTACACAACTGGGGGACCCATAGCAAGTGAAGACTTCCTGATCAAGGAATTAGGATGTACTACCCATCCCCATAGGGCAAGAAAATTTGTAACTCTTACCTTAGAGTCAGATACCGCTACCGATGAGCTCACCCAAGAGGACTTGGATGCCATCGCGGAACGTGTATTCCCCTACTTTCTTAATGAAAAAATAAATCTTTCTGAGTATCCCGAGATTGCTAGCGTCCTAAATGATGAATTAACTAATAACTCTAACGAATTAGAGAATAATGGAATATGAAGAGATAGATCAAGAAAACGAACAAATCTTAAAAGAAATTAATAAGCAAGTAGGTCTTCAAATGGCGGAAATGGTCCTATTGATGCCGAAGAAATGCAAACAGTTAATCTGGGGACGGACGATGATCCGAAAGAGACCAAGATTGGCAGTTTCTTCAAAGGGGAAGACCGACAAGCCCTCATAATGCTTCTCTGAGAATATGTGGATGTGTTCGCTTGGTCCTACAAAGATATGCCGGCGCTAGCCAATTCGATCGTTGAGCACAAGATACCACTGCTTCCTGATTCGAGGCCAGTCAAGCAGAAACTCCGCAGAATTAAGCCAGAGTGGTCAGTACAAGTCAAACAAGAGATAGAAAAACTCCTGAGTGTTGGGTTCATCAAAGTAATAGAGTATCCAACCTGGTTGGCTAATAGTGTAAAAGTTTCCAAAGCAAATGGAAAAGTCCGAGTCTGTGTTGATTTCTGTGATCTCAACAGAGCGTCTCCGAAAGATGATTTTCCTCTTCCAAACATAGACATGCTCATCGACAATACCGCGAAGTACGAAGTTCGTTCGTTCGTAGACGGATTCGCCGGTTACAATCAGATCCTCATGGCCGAGGAGGACCAACACAAAACAGCGTTTACCATACCTTGGGGGATGTTCTGTTATACGGTCATGCCATTCGGACTCAAGAATGCCGGAGCCACATATCAGAGAGTCGTAACTGCATTGTTCCATGACATGATACATAAAGAAATGGAGGTGTACGTTGACAATATTATCATACACTCCAAAGGATCTGATAGGCAACACTTTGTCGACCTCAGAAAGTTCTTTGAGAGGTTGAGACACCATAAGATGAGACTTAATCCGGCCAAGTGCACATTTGGGGTAGTGAAAGGAAAGGTCCTTGGGTACATGGTCACTGAGCGTGGTATAGAAGCAGATCCCGCTAAGATCAAAGCCATCATTGACATGCCTCCACCTAAGACGCAAAAAGAAGTCAAGGGATTTATGGGTCACCTTCAGTACATTAGTCGTTTCGTTAATCAACTCACGACAATGTGCGAGCCCATTTTTAAGCTCCTCTAGAAGAATGCATCCCTAGATTGGACAGAAGAATGCCAAGAAGCTTTTGATAAGGTCAAGGAGTACTTAGTGAATCCGCCCGTATTGGTTCCACCGCATAGGGAGAAACCATTGACCTTGTACCTCACAGTCAATGACACTGCATTAGGGGCTATGCTAGCACAAGAGCGACCCGATTCGAAGAAAGAGAACGCCATGTACTTTGTCAGCCGTCGCTTCTATGGGGCTGAACTGAATTACTCTGCATTAGAGAAGTCGTGTGCTGCATTTTCGATGGCGCTGCCAATAAACGGGGATATGGCATTGGCATGTTATTAGTAGATCCCTCAGATTTCTACACTCTACTTGCAATCCGCCTTGGCTTTGAGGCCACTAACAATATTGCTGAGTACGAAGCTTGCATAGCGGGGCTTGAAGCAGCCTTAGAAAGAAATGTGACCAAACTAGAGGTGTACGGAGATTCACAACTTATAATCTATCAGTCACTCAAGAAGTGGAAGGTACAAGATCCTACACTCCAGAAATATAATGACCATCTCCAAGACTTGGTCAAACAGTTCAGAGAGGTCACTTTCTACTATCTTCCTAGAGATAAGAACCGCTTAGCAGACTCCCTAGCCATGCTAGCATCGCTTGTTTAAATTCCCAAATGGACTGAGGTTAAAACCTTCAGAGTCGCGAGGCGAACGACTCCTGCTTATTACTCAATCATAGACTGCAAAGAAAAGTGTAACTCTGTAAATACCTTGGACAACAAACCTTGGTATTATGATGTATGGCGTTTCCTCCTAGACGGAACATTCCCAACAGACGCGTTACCTAAAGCAAAGATAGCCCTCAAATGGCTTGCCGCCCAATTTGTTATCATAGGTGATCGCCTCTATAAGAAGCACCACGAGCAGTGTCTACTCTGTGCCGATGAGCACGAAGCCGTAGAAACCATAGACCAAGTCCATCAAGGAGTCTATGGAACCCACATGAATGGCAATATGCTAGCAAAGAAAATCATCCAACTAGGATACTATTGGGCTACAATGGAAGCGGACTGCACCAACATGGTTAAGAAATGCCATAAGTGCCAGATACATGCCAACTCACAACACGCACCACCGTCCGTGTTATACCCCATGACATCCCCTTGGCCATTTTGTACATGGGGAATAGACGTCATTGGTAAAGTTTCGCCGACAGGTCATAATGGGCATTCATTCGTGTTAGTCGCCATTGATTACTTCACCAAATGGATCGAGGCTCAATCCTACAAAGGCTTGAATGCCAGAAAGGTGGCTGAGTTCATTAAGACCAACATTATATGCCGATATGGGATACCTCTTGAGATGATATCTGACAACGGCACGTACTTTGAGAAAGAATGTGACCAGCTACTTGCAGAGTACAAAATAGAGAGACATCAGTCATCACCGTACCGACCACAGACCAATGGAGCAGTCGAAGCTGCTAACAAGACCATTGAGACCATCATTAGGAAAAATGGCTAAGACTGGCAGAGATTGGCCCGACAAGCTACACTTTGCACTCTTGGGCTACCGAACTTCAATTCGTACTGCTACCGGTGAAACTCCATACGCCCTAGCCTATGGGATGGAAGTAGTGCTACCAATTGAATTAGAAGTACCATCACTAAGGGTTCTCCTAGAAAACCAAGTGAGCGAAGTCGCATGGTTAGACAACCGTTATGAACAACTAGCCCTGCTAGATGAACGACGACTTCAAGCCGCCGAGCATATCCAAGCGTATCAACAGAGAATGGCCCGAGCATTCAATAAGAAAGTCAAGTCCAGAAACATCAAAGAAGGGGACCTTGTCCTACGTGAACATCGTCCTGGACCGTTCAATCCTATGGGAGAATGGGGACCATGATGGATAGGGCCCTACATAGTCAAGAAGATATTCGCCGGAGGAGCGGTACAACTCGCAGACCTAGATGGAGATCAACTGCCAAAGCCCGTCAACATGGACAAGCTGAAGAAGTACTACTCATAAGTCCGTCCCCTATTCCAAAGAAAAGAGGAAAGCTCGCTAGGTTGAAAACCCGCAAGGGCGGCCTAGGCAAAAATTAGAGCAGAAAGCACTAGAAAAGAGGCCCGCTAGATTGAAAACCTGAAAGGGCGGTCTAGGCAAAAATCAGGGTGTGCATTAATATATATATATATATATATATATATATATATATATATATATAATAGGGGACAGTCTCATGCGAGACACCTATGTCTCATGCAAGACATGTCAGTCAGCAAATATATTTTTCTCTTTCTTACCCAAGAACTACGATGACGTGAGCTCCTTATTTAATTGATGTAAAAGGAGAACGTAGGCAGCCTTTTGGTCCGGTCTATTCAATAAATAAAATCAAAGTCTTGTCTTCTTATTAATTGAATGTATTTCAAGAAAACAATAAGAAAGTTTCTAACATGAATACCAACTTGCAAAAGAAAATAAATAAAATACTAAAAGTCTAAACATTGGTCTATCTATTGGCAATCTCTCGATACTCCTAAGGATCTATTTCTTCCTTAACTTAGTAGGGGCTTGACCACGATCCGCCTTGTCATCCCTCTTCCTCTTGAACCAAGGTATCTCAAAACCGGGAGGAACATCAAGACGACTGAACACCGAGGGAGTCAGTCTCGCGAACACATGAGGCCTATCTAGAGCTTGGAGTTTACCGGGAAGTCTGTTTGCTCTCTTCTCGTAAAAGTCACTCTCCAGAAAGTCTTGAGTGGAATCTGCTCTGACATTAGAAGGATCCTCCTTAGCTTCCTTCTTCCTCTAATTCAAACTAGGCTCAAATTGGTCCCCCAACAGAAAGCGACGGATCTCATCAATACCCTCGATATTGGGACGGAGTTCCGAGAGAAACCAATCTATGTATTTGTCAGACAAATAGATACTTCCTCCATCATGACGAAGATTGGTCCAACAATCCATAGTGGTGCCTTTCCCCCAAGCGCGAGCCAAGCTCGTAGAGAACTCTGAGTCCATGAAAGAAACATCTCGAGGCCGTCCCCCTGACAAGAAAGTGTCCTGCTGTTGATCGAATTGTCGTATTACCCTCCGAGCAAAGTAGAAAGAAGAATCCCCTCAAGCCCGGAAGAACGACCCTGTCGTACCCGAGGGTATTAGCTACAAACCTCCTCACCCTCCAAAAGGATGGGCACCAAGCGATATCATTGGTCTCTGCTTTAGCAAAAAGATGAGCCCACTCCTCAATGCTGAGACCCTGCACTAACAATCTCCGCCTATGGAAAGTATAAGGAGAATACTCGACCAGAGAGTCCAACAGTTTAAAATGTTCTCTGAGCCAAATAGTCAACAACAATGGACTCCCCCGAGTCATAGAGCCGGTTCGGTGTAACTCATTAAGACCATGAAGGGTCTCCCCCAAGATAAGAGGGATTATGTTGAAGGCCCGTCCTCTAACTTGCAGAACGATGTCCACGAGCTCCGTGTTCGCCATGCCACACTTGCTCATGAAACGCATGCTCCGAAATAAGTACAATGCCAAGAGGCAGCACTGGGAATCCACACCGTGACCGCGAGTCACCCGACCATTAAATCTCCTAGGCAAAGCGTGGAGATCAATATAGCGGTTATGAACATAACTCTGAGCCTCAGGAAGGCCAATGCTCAATAAGTCCCTAAAAGACTCCGCTGGTACCTCATCGAAATTAGGAACCGCAATCACCTCAGTCAAAGGCATATTCAAGATAGCCACCATCTCCTCCACAGTAGGGACCATCTCATTAAGTGAAAAGTTGAAGAGGTGAGTTGATGGATCCCAGAAGCATACAACTCCCTTTAAGAGGTCCAATTCCAGCTTTAGGTTCCTCAAGGTGAAAAGAATCTTGAAACCGAACATCTCCACGAATCTCTCTTGGCAAGGTTTATTAAACGAGCGAAAGAACATTGCTAAATCATTCTTGTAGCGTTCCACTAACTCTAAGTCCAAGGAAACTCATCAACGATTATTGATGAATGGAAGGACTTGCTTGGGGCCATTGAGAGCAAAAGGTTGAGAATTCTACTCCAAAAGAAAGGTTCCCAGAACTGATTCAAGGCTGCATGGTATTCTAGGACAGACTAGAGGTGTTTATATACAAGTTTGGACACCAAATCCTCGAGGAAAAAGGAGAAACAGCCGCAAATTGAAAGGATGGCTCGTACAAGACATCGATGTCTCGTAGGAGGCATCTCCCAAGTCAGAACAACAGAGTCTCTGCTCAGATTTCAGGTTGCTCGACAAGTTAAAACATGTCTCAATCACCCCTGAAATCCATCCAAAACAGTTCATTCACCACATACAAATGGCCCAACGCGAATCCACCTCATAAAATTATCCATCAGTTGACCAACCGGATGTGAGTCAATACATTTACACAGTCAGAAATAAAACTAAAATTAACTAATGTATTGTGTGCTAGAGTTAGGAAATAATTGTTCCATAGGTACAAACCGAAGAAAAGAAAGATTGTCTTTGCCTACACCGAGGCAATAAGTACATCATCAACAAAAAAAGGGGGGGGGAGAATGGGGGAATCCCATCTAAGACGTGTCGCCAGCGCCGCACTGTCATCCGGCAGTCTGAGGCCTCTTCCCGCAAGAAGCTAGCTCCGCTGTCTGCTGAGCCAACCGTCCGAACAGCCCTGCTGTCTCTCTCTTCATCCTCTTGGCATAGGCCATAAACTGGGAAAGCCGTCCCGCGACCTCTCTATACTCAGCAATGGGCACCTGTTGAGAAGAAACAAATGAAGGTATCAAAATCCTCAGATAAATGGTAAACGGAGATATGAATTGGTAAAATGATGGAAATGACGGAAGGAGGGTCATAAAAATCATACCATGGTCGCGTCGGCAGGAGGTACAAGTTCCTCCGGCATATCATACTGCGCGGGAAGATCCTCGGTACTCTCTACTCCCTCAGCCATGCTGTAGGTAAAAGAAGCTGGTCCAAGCTGTGGACGAAAAGGGACGTGGACAACTCCCTGGGCCTGAGCCTGATCACCCTCTATAATCAGTCGGGGTATGAGATGAGCAAGGAAGTCCTGGTAATCAGCCTCCAAGGACATAAGGTCAAAGGCATCCTGGCCAATAATGAGGTCCCCTCTCTCGTCCTCCGCAATGGCATAAGAATTAAGCATATGGGCCGGCAGATCCAAAGGGACGATGACGTCGAGTCTGCCACCGCCCTGCTGGCGAGAGACTCTCTCTCCTAAATAGAAGAATCGACCACCAAGGCCAATCATCAACAGCCTCATACCGGCAAACCCATACACATGGTGAATGCCCAAGCTCCGCCATGGGAAGAAGGCAACAGCGGACTCTGGGACGGCCTCCCACCTGTCAAAATATAGCCTCATGCGCTCCACCGTCATATCAGCCCCCTCGGCCTGCTCATCATGGGTATCCTTGTTATCCCAGCGCCACCTCAGAGTATCAGGGAACATAATAGTATTGTCTCGAATGGCGTATCCCCAAGCCTGCAAAATGGGAGAAACATAAAAGAGGTCAATACACGATAGCTAAAATGAGGAATGCTATCAAAATAAACTGGGGCTGAAATAAAGGAGGAATAGATAAGAAGATGAGTATTGTACCTCCCGAGAAGGGAATAGGAAAAGTGATTTAAAAATCACTTCCAGCACCTGAAATGCCTCTGTTCTGCGCAAAAACAGAAAAGTCTCGTACGAGACATCATCCCCTCGTACGAGACATCACCAGAAAAGTCTCAGAAAACCATGTTTTCTTGAGAAATTCCAGAAAGTCCTGCTTTTAACAAAAAGGTCAGAAAAAGCCCTGCTTTAGACCAAGAGGTCGAATCTGAACCCGGTTCAAGATGGAACATTGAGTCGTCAACAAATGGATATTCTCAGAATTGGAACAAGAAAAGTTGTTTCTCAGTACAAATTTATCCTCACCGCGTATCCAAGATCATGGGTGAGCAACAAGAATCTGCATCAGCAAACTCTGAATCATACGACTGTCATCAAGGTGTAAGCTAATGGCACAGGATTTGCAATCAGTTATCCCACGACTGTCATCAAGGTGTAAGCTAATGGCACAGGATTTAGAACCGGGTATCCCACGACTATTGTCAAGACGTAAGTTAGTAACACAGGATCCCACCATTTGGAGTCCCATAATTGTCATCAAGACGTAAGTTAGTGGCATAGGAATCACTTTTCTGGCGGAAAGGCAGTCGCGTCAGAAGGAGAAGCAAGGTCCGAGTAATTAGCGTCTCCACATCCGGGTATCTCACGACTGTTGTCAAGACGTAAGTTAACAACACAGGATCCCACCATTTAGAGTCCCATAATTGTCATCAAGACGTAAGTTAATGGCATAGGATTCACATTTTCAACGGAAAGACAGTCGCATTGAAAGGAGAAGCGAGGTCTGAGTGATTGGCGTCTCCAAACCCAGAGTTCGATAATTATTAACAAGACGTACGTTAATAATATAGGATTCACATTTTCCAACGTAAGGGACAAACTCGTTTGGAAGGAAGAGAAAGGTCCAAGCAACTGGCGTGTCCAAATTTGAAGGCGGTTCATCATCAACAACAGGGCATGTTCAGAATTGGAGTCAAAGAGATTTATTTCCTCAGTATGGATTGCAACTGGAGATGGTTCATCATCGGCAAAAAGGGAGTATATTCAGAATTGGGTCAAGGCTATTGATTCCTCAGTATGGGTACTCTCTAAACTCTAAGCTTTACTTATCGCAAGTTTTGCTTTCAAAAATGATTTTCAAAATACCTTAAACCTCAGTTTTTGCGTATTTTCGGAGTCGAACTACGTTTGGTATGATTTCCTTCCAAGGAATACGTAGGCAGCTTTTTAGCACGACCATACCCCTAGTTCAAAATGGTGTCTTTTCTATCGATGACGGTACTTCATCCATAAGTATCATCGCCGAGGGGTTCTGTACACACCCCATTTTGGACATTTATTTATAATCACACTACTTCTGTGTCTCGCCTTTGATTTGGGTCAAAACTCGTTAAGTTGGACATGTTTCGTTAAGTTTCTGACTGACTCTGTTAGTTAGGGGCCAAACTGAACATTAAAACTATCGCAGAGGGCAAATAAGTGATTCCAGCAATTAGTTGCCTCGTACGAGAAATTGATGTCTCGTACGAGGTATCCCCCTCGACAGTCGGGTTTTTGGTCAGTTTCCTTGTTGATCTTAACCCCTTTTCTTGGCAAACACTCATGCAATCCGGGAAAACCTAATGGCCGATCCTAGAATCCAAAAATACCTCTGTGGAGATCAACTCATTGATTCCCACTTCAGCTTACCTTCTTGGCCAAAACCCTAGGTCAACATCTCCTATAAATATAAGGTTCTTGAACCAGAAAAAAGGGTAGAATCTATATTCACCAAACAACCACTCAAAATCTGACCAAAGAAGTTCTTCTAATCAGCCCCTCTCTGATACCCACAAAATTTGGAGGATCAAGGCCTTTAGTCAAGGCCATCCATAGGATTCTTGAAGAAAACGCTTAGGTAAATCTTTGATTTTCTATCTTCTCATCTCCTTCTTTATGTTTGAAGTAGTGTGATTCCATTAAAGGATCAGCCTAGAGCCTCTCCAACCCATGGAGATGGTCTCGAAGCACATGATCCGACATCCCAAATAAATAAGTCATTATTTATTTGTTTGTTTTTATCTTTTGGTACACGAATGCATGATTTTGAAACGATGATGATGATTTCTTAGCAAGACCAATCCTAGATTGGGTGAATTGGGTTCTCCTTAACCTTCCCAATTCATAACTTAACCCCCGAATCCAGACATCTCGGTCCGTGTTCCGATAATAGCATGGTGGCGACTCTCAAATCAACAAGAAGGTGAATCGAAGGTCGAGAGCGTGCCATCAAAGCAAAAACCTCGCGCGCAAACAGTGGCGACTCTGCTGGGGAAGAATCACAGTAAGTGGGTTAGACTTGCGTCAAAAGAAATCATCATTGTTTCAAAATTCTGCATTCTGTACGTTAGTCTGTTCCCAGACTGGGATGCCTCGTACGAGGTATCA
Organism: Campanula takesimana; assembly: GCA_026119855.1. Classification (NCBI taxonomy): domain Eukaryota; kingdom Viridiplantae; phylum Streptophyta; class Magnoliopsida; order Asterales; family Campanulaceae; genus Campanula; species Campanula takesimana. The sequence continues at coordinate 1,501,283 of JAOWBW010000032.1, read as the reverse complement.
CTTGTCTCATATGAGACATCTCAGTTCTACCTGGCGGATCTGACTCTCTGGTTTGAATAGGGAATTTTATTCGGTTCAAACATGCACACAGAGTTCCAGATCTGCCGTCCCCCCTATTTTTGAGTCTTGGGACCTTCCTAACGACGAAGAAACTCCCCATATATTATAAGGCTAACCTTTGTTTTGCAGGAGTACTTGCTAAATGTTTATCCCCTGTTTTACATGCATTTGCCTTATGTGTGAACTACGACGGCCTGAGTTCCTCCACAAGAGGGAAACGTAGGCAGCCACTTGGCCAGGCCATTGCATGTTTTTGTTTTTTAATTTCAAAAAAAAAAACTTTCTGTTTTAACCTTGACACCTAGATCTTTACTCTCACACACGTGCACACATGTAGATTAATTGCACTACATACCCTATAAACCCGGATCCCAATTGGAGGACGGATGTCGGTCAGCACCCCCATTCTAACGAATGGCCCTCACCGGTCTCTCCAAAGATGCTGTACCCACTCCGTGACACGCTCCTAGACTGTGTTCATGGGGATCCTAGACAAGCAGAAGCAAGGGGACCATCAGAATATTTTTGCCCTGCAAGAAATGTCAAATTTGAAACATTATGTGGGCCCAGAAGAACCATCCGTACGGCTGGTTCAGGAGGTCCATTATTTTTTGCATTTTTTTCCAGTTTCTGATCCATCTAGCCCCAGTTTATTGCATTTCCAGAACAATCTCATTTCCAGAAATCAAAAATGAAACATAAAACACACAAAATATGCACATAAAGACAACAAACGGGGATGGGAGTTTGACCCACACAAGGATATCCCCAAATCTTTTAAATAGAAGTTCGGAAACACCTATTCCCCAGCGAAGTCGCCACTGTAAGATACCCACGGGAAACACCGGATCGTTCATCAGGATCGAACACGGAACTTTATTTTACAAGAAAACGTAGTCGCCACGTTAAATTAATTTTAAACCCAATTTAACGAAAATGGTTAGCGAAAATGAGTTTGGAGGTCAGGTTACGTCTTGGGAAGAATGTTTCATAGTTCACCCAATCCGCCTCGGAAAACTCAGTCTCCCTAAGTTTGTTGACCAAAATGTGCAAATGTGTCTGTGTGTATTTTAAAAATGGGAGAAACTGCTTTTTAACAGAAACCGTTGGAAAATTAACAGAAAAGGGTTTATTTGTAAAGATCATGACAAAATAAGGTTTAAACAGGAGAAAACATTCCCCGGACAAACCATCCGTACGGATGGTTAGGGCTGTCCTGGGAATTTTGCAGATTTATCAGAAATAGTCCAGTTTCAGGCAGAAACAGATCATTCTGCCGAAACTAGACAGAAATGTGACCTTTTCAGTTTATTGTGGTACATAAACATGTATAACGACATTCCTATGCTCTTGATCATTAGATTAGACACCAAAGCCAAGGATTTGGGTATGATCAAGGCAATCATTGGAGAAAGAAAGACAAAAGGTGATGAACATGGCTTTGAGCCAAGGCAACCATTTAGATGAGTAAAGATTGGAACTTTATCATCCAAATGATTCTTCTCATAAAAAATAAACATTTGGGACAATTAACCTTTGGATGGATAGAGATTGAGTCTTTATCATCCAAAGGTGACATTTTTAGGGCTAAATCAAAGTTTGGATAATAAAGATTGAGACTTTACCATCCAAACATGATCATCATGGCAATAGATAGACAAATACAAGATAAATGTACAAGGCTCTCTCCATATGTGCAATGTATCACCAAGCCAAAAGTAACGACATGGAAGTAAAGGCAAGAATGTAAATGACATAAACATAACAAGTCATGATCAGCCTTTGATTTCAACCCTTAATCACACATAAAATGTGAGGGTGTTATGGAATCGCCTCATAACTTGGTTCCAATTCATAAGATTGCATAAATGTAAAGACATTTGTATGTAGAAGGGGCAAACATGTAAATAAACAACAATATCAACAAAATATTAAGAGAGAGATATTAGATGGAGAGAAGATGGGGAGAAGGAGGCCTCACCTATCTTGGTTTTGGCTTATCTTCCTCTCTCTTTTCACTCAAGTTTGTGTTTCTGCAGTGATTTTGACAGAGCTTCACTATTATATACTAATTTCTCCCCCTCCCTAAAATGATCAGCAAGGGCTTTAATTTATAGGGACCTGGAGGTCCCAAACCATCCGTACGGCTGGTGGCTCTTTGGGGCCAAACCATCCGTACGGCTCACCCTGGCGAGATTCTAGATTTTTCCAATTTTATTCCAGAACAGTCCTAAGGTTTTTTATTTATCCTGGTGAGGTCCCAGTCTATCAAGTTTATCCTTAAATAGTACCAAGAATACATCTAAGTTGCTTTTAATTCAGATTGGGGTACTTACAAAAAGGCATCCACATTCCCGTATAGATTGGTCACTTGTTTCAAGACATTTTCATTGTTTCTTAAGCTTCACATATTACATCAATCCTAAACTCTTTAGAATTCTGATTTCTGCAACCTTTCTGAATTCCTCGATTAAAAACTGTTTCAGGAAACACGGTTTCGAAAACCAGCCGTCTGAAAGTAGTTTCAATTTCTAGATTCGAATTTTGTAAACAATTTACAAAATAATTTGAACACCAGAAATCATAATCAAAATCTGGGATTTACCAAACCATCCATACGGATGTTTCTGGCAGCTTCCAGATTTATCCATACGGCTCTGTTCACAGAAACTCTGAACTCTTCAGAATTCTGGAACTGTATATTTTTGGATTTCAAGATTGAGATCTTTTCAAACACCCATGAGCCCGGATCCGTGCATGTTGATTAAATTAAATACAAGATAAAAGAAACATACCCTTGAAGATCAAATCCATGAACACGGACTTTAGGTGATGAAAAGCAAACACCCTGTACCGATATTATTGGTTTTGTATGCTCTAGGCACGTTATTTAAACGATTAATGTTATCTATTGATTATGTTTTAATAAAGATATTGAATGTTTGATTATTATATCTTTTGCATGTTTATTATAATAATCCCCGTCCCTAATAATTATGATTAATTATTAGTATAAGTTTAATAGATAATCATATGATGATTATGGTGTATGGGATACAATTAAACTTGTGGGTATTTATTGGAGAACAAATACTGGACTGACCCATATGAGATTTATGTCATGGTCACAATGTCATAATTAACTCTCATATAGTTATATCACTGGAATCTTTAGACTTGAGATTATTACAGTCTTCCACTTGATGAACATTACGTTTGACATATTCAAACGTTACCCCTAACCGGGTAGCTATAAACAATATGATTGGCGTAATCAGAATCATGTAGGGAAGAGTAATAAGCCAAGATAGGATTTGTTCCTCGTCAAGAGAGATGTCAAGCTTTGGCCACTCGATGAATGGTATTGATGAAATGCATGGCCGTACTCAAATAAGATTTGTCTTATCAATATATTCGGGATCGAGAAAGCATTGAACTATGTAAGTTGACCATTGACCATGGCTTACGTTCAATAGACATCGTGAAACAAAGAGATTGTGATATGTTCTATAAAGGATACGAACTTATATATAATTATACTAATTGGGTAGGTATGACGGTTTGCTAGAACCTAATCATATCTTATGGGTTTACACCCATTGCCAACTTAGTATAATCCTAAAGGGTCACACACATTAGAACGAATCTTAAAAGGACTTAAATGGAATTTTGGGTCGAAGGGACTTTGAGGAATATTAGGAATTTAGAGGAGAAAACTAGAAAAAGGATAGGTCCGGTCGGACCACCCTAAGAACCCGGGCGGACCTTGAGGGATCCGGTCAAACCATGATCAAGACCCGGGCGGACCTTGTCCGTTTCGGGGAATAAGTTTTCTGTTTAGTTTTCTAGCGGGTTTAGACACTTGTTACCTATTTGGAATAGGTTTAACAAGTATATAAACAGCCTCTAACAGCCCTAATCGGCCCTATGCATTGTGAAAGCCTCCAAAGAGTTTGAGAGACTATTTTCTTGTTCTAAGATCATAAAAGTGAAGAACAAGAACACATATTAATTCCATATAGTTTATTGTGAAAGTGTGTTTCACATATTGGTCTAGCAACCAAGATCAAGAGCTTCTTGATAATTGTTCGTGGTGTGGATACCGTTAGAGGGTGAAGCTTATCACCTCCAAGTTCGTGATCTTGTTCATGATTGTGTTCGTGATCAAGTTTAAAAAACTCAATCCAATTCAAGGTTGTTAAATCAAACGCTTCAAGGGTTAGTATTCTTGTATTCATCGTAGATGTATTTGATTTAATCATATGAATGGATCTATAGGATTTGGTTTTCATAAATTTTAAATGCTTAATTCTGCTGCGCATGTTACTACGAAATCCAACAATCCACACGTCAAACGGACTCAAGAACACCTTCTTGATTGATTGCTAGATCCAAGGCTTGGTGAAGAAACGATTTCTTCATAGGAATTATTTTGCTCCATTGATTATTGTATTTTGATGATTCTCAATCTCAAAATAAATAATCTTGCCTCTCTATATTTTATTATTTTTAAAACAATGTGTTGTGATTTCTCAAATCACCATTAGAGGCTGCAAACCCGGCTGCATATATTAATATGAGAGTTTGACCTAATTCCATTTGGGATCGGGATTCCTTATCACACAAGAAATATGAACAAACTATTCTGCCGGACAAACTATCTGTACTGATGAGCTTGGTGGCTCCCAAACCATCCGTACGGATCCTCCAGTAGGATCCAATTTTTCCCTAGTTTTTCGTGCCTTATTTGATCCGTTCTGCATGTGTAACCCAATAGGATTATACTAAGTTGGCAACGAGTCCGAACGATTCAGAACCCGTTGTAGGGTATGCCCACTTATATCTCAGTTTCAATGTAATAGTATTGATTAGATTTGATTGATCCATCACCTAAGTTTTATTTCATGGACTTTAGACCCACATGTAAGAAGTATTTATACTTCATTTTTTAGGTAGTCCATTGTAATAGAATAGGCTTAGGAATAGGGCAAGAAGGTCAAGATTGAAGAAAAATCACAAGTTAAAATTGAGCCTCGCGCCCATGCGCCCTCTCTTGTGCCATGCGCCCCCTTGGTGCGCGCGCATGATCATGCTCCTAGCTTTGATCATGCGCCCCAGATGGCTCAATGCGCCCACGCGTCCCAAAGGCTCAACGCGCCTCATTTTTAAATGATTCAACACTTGGTGATTTATTGAAGACATGAAGACTTGAAGGCATTCAAACTACGCCAATGATCCAACGGTGGTTAAATAACACATATGCACCTGCATCTAAGGACACCTGTCTATAACGGTCATATTTGGGTTATGTGTCAAACGGCTATAAAAGGACACGTGCTCCACTCATTGAGCGACAGCACATCTGTCCTTTAACCTTATCCACAAGGGATTTCCAACGGCTAGTTTTTAGGGCTCTACTATAAATACCCCATAACTTCAAACGTTTTGAAGTTGCTAAGAATCTCAGAATTTCTCTCTCCAGCATTTGTTGAAGATTTGAAGATTGCCTTTGATTTTCCAGAATTCTCAAGAACATCTTCATACCTTCATCCTTAGCCCAGATCCTCAAGCAAAAACACTTTAGTTTTCTTGTGCTCTCAATCTCAAAGATCTAAAGAGCCTTGAATCAAAAATCACACACGCACCTCTTTAAGTTTGATCACTTAGATCTTTCTTTTAGAGATACACCGGTTATTGTCTAGGATTTGTTCTTTTATAGAATATTAGATCTTGAGTTAGTGTATAAGCTCAAACGATTGTAATTTATAACACTCACTCATTATATAATATCTCCATTAAAAATCCAAGACTAACCATCATGGTAGAGGACGTAGATCACTTTCCCAATCGAACCTCTCCAAATAGCGCGCATTAATTTCTTGTCATTTACTTTCAAGTTATTATCTTATCTCACTATTCGCTTGTTTACTCATTGTAGATTGATTGATCTGAATTGTGTTGTGTTGGTTATATCATTTGCCTAAGTTCCTTATTTCACCCACTTTGAGCCAAAATACTTAGAGTGTGTGTTTCACTCCTTTTAATCATTTGCGCCTACTTTACTTAACTATTCCGCTGTGCATTTCACTCACTCACTTAGGCACATTTCATAATGCTTATTTGATTAAGTGCGCATTTGCCATTGACTTTTCAAGGGTACGAAAAGAATTTTAAAACAGTAATTCAACCCCCCCTTAGTTATTTTCCATACCCTTGTTGCCCTTTGGGACCAATAAGTGGTATCAGAGTAAACACCTTTATAAAACCTTTTTGTTTTTCAAGCTTAACAGCTTGGGTGCCGATTCAATATGTCAAACTCAAAACCTTCGGCAACTGCAAAGAGATTCAACAATTTCTCTCAAATCCCCGGTGAAACCTTAAGACAAACTTATGAACGCTACTGTGAAATTATAAATCTATGTATTTCACTTGGCATGAAGTTTTCAAACAAAGATTTGAATGTAAATTTCCTCCAAGCTTTTGGCGCAAGATATCATCATAAATCCAGCGCTCTTGAAGACGCCGGAACTTTAGATGTATGGACTTTAAGGAATCTTTATGCAAATCTTAAGGTTTATGAGCTCGAACTCCAACAAATCAGTGAAACTAAATGTCACGACCTGAAAACTAGGCTCTATTTTATTGGTAATAAATAATTATTATTTAATTATTTGCTTGTTTATTTATTTATTTAAATTATTTATTTAAATAATTATGTGTGCATTTTATGTGTCATAATAATTATGCCTAGCATTTTGTTTGGGTTAGTGTGGTATTGTTGGGTCTTAGTTGTTAGTAGGGAGTGTAAGTTGTGTGTGTAGTGTGAGAGAGGGGGCCTAAGTGTAAGTTTTGAATAATTTCCCTACTCCCCCTCACCTCCCTCACCTTCTCCCTCACTCTCTCTATTCTCTTTTCCCAGCCATCTCTCTCCCTCTCTCTTGGTTTTGTGGTAAGTTTTCTTTCCCTACTTCTCTCTACATTTTGATCATCTTCCTCTCATAATCTCTCATTTCTTAAAACATGAACCTTGTTTAGATCGTCGATAGGATCGCGTAGAACCAAAAAGAATTGAATTCCGTCAACTTTGAGATTTATCAAGTAAGTTACTCTTCCCCCATTTTTATGCTAAAATGTTCATATCATGTTTATATGGTGTTTGATGTGTTATATTTGAAGTTTGATTGAGTTTTGAATTTGTTTAGAATTTATTTGGAGTTTATTTGAGTTTTGGGTAAAAATGGTGGATTGATGAATGTTGGGTTTGATTCTTGGTTTTGGGTTGATAAATGTTGTATTTGGATTCCCATTCTAGTTATAAGTGGTTTTGGTACATTTTAGAACTTGTAGAAGGAGTTGATTTTGAGTATTTGGGGTTTTGGGAGAATTTGGTTCGAAATCTGTAAAACCCAGCTCTGTTTTCCTCCCAGCCCGTAGACCAGGCGCCCGCCTTCCCTTGCCCAGGCGCCCGCCTACTCCCACTTTGTCCAGAGCCAAACCTTCTGTTGAAACAGGCGCCCGCCCGCCCCCTACCAGGCGCCCGCCCGCCCCCTGGTTCAGAATTCTCCCTTTTTCTTGGTTTAAGACTTAAGGCTTATCTAGTTTAAGTTTATTTCTTCTAATTGACTTAAGATAACACCGTGGAACACTTTAGTAATTAAAATTGGTTCCTTTGTGAACAATAGTGTTATATAATTTGATCAAGTATTGTTTGGGCATCTTATGATGTATTTGCGTTTGTTCCAACTGAATTGAATTTCGCGTAAGACTTGGCCTAGGTTTTAGGCGATGTCCTATAGTACCTAGAGGGTTGTTATTGAACACCAAGGTTTAGGGTTTAGTCCTGTCGTGATCATGTTCTAATAAGGGCAACCTTTCGAATTCGTTTGGGGTGTTTAGAATGGGTTCGTTATGAACGGAGATAAAGCGTGAATTGGCAATTGGGTACCACGGTTTGATTAACCTTAAGATGTATTCGTTCGGACTTCTTATTTGGAATTCCAGGTGTGATGAGATGGTTGAGTTCATAGTCCTAGTATATCTTTTGAGTAAATGTTTAGGGTAATTTTAGTGATAGTCGTTGTGCTATTTGTGAGCGACCGTTTGGGTTGTGCTCTTTATGATTTACTTGTGGGTATCATATTTAGGATGTATTTGGTACGTGCCTTATCTTTGAATCATTATGTTTTAATGGTCAATGTTGTTGGACTCTTTTATGAGAAACTCCTTGTGCTATTGTTGTTGAACTCTTCTTGAGTAATCGTTTACATCTTTTATGGTGATAAATTGGTATGGTTCCCTACTTTGGAACCCTTAGTTGTTTACCGTGCTAGTATTTTATTACTTAGCATTATTGAAAGTCCAGCTGGTTATTTGTGTATCGAGTCAGGCAATGGATAATGCTATAATGGCACGAGCCAAGTCCAGTATAGCATCGCCCATTGGTCCTTCTGTCCTCATCCAGATTGGCCTTGGTTGGGATGAGCTAGCTCCATTGTGGGTATTCTAGCTAATCGTTTTGGAGCATGACTTTGTGGCATGGCTCCCGCCCTTTGTGGCACTTTATCATTGTTATTGGTTCCGGTACCGGGTTTCTCTTCAGCTTTTATGCTACTATGAAGATGGGTTGTTTGATTGATGGGTTGATTGGTCGCTTCTGACCGGGGATTTCTCTTCAGCTTTCATGCTATTATGAAGATGATGATTTGTTGATTATTGAAGCTGCGCAGCGACCTTTATGTGGTTCTTTCAGTTGGGAAACCTTGGCTAATATCCTTTGTTATGTGTTTACTTTCCGCTGCTATCTGTTGACTGTTAATTGTTACATGCTATGTGATATTTATCATTGTCTATTGCTTATTGCATTATAGCATGTCATGTAGTTGCATTAGTAACTTACTGAGATTTTATCTCACCCCGTTTATTTTCATCTTTGTTTTTCCTTAACCCCCCCCCCAGGAGGAAAAGGATTAGGATTCGCGGATCGAGGAGGACGTCGAGAGGACTGAGATTTTGGGGCAGGTTGTTATGGATCGGTTTACATTATTTAAATGTATAACCTTTTGGGGATAGTTTTACCATTATTGACGTCATTAAGAATTGTATATTTTATTCTTTTTAGTATAAGCTGTGGAGCTTATGTCAGATGCATTTTGTTGATTTAAACTTGGATTTGTAAAACCTTGTGTTATCATCTTTTGGTTCAAAATGGAATTTTTTTTACTTCTATATTTTAGAGTTTTGGTTTTAAGTCGACGTCCAGCTCGCGGTCTCGGGTCGCGGGGTCCGGGGTCGCGACAGTTGGTATCAGAGCTATGGCATTAGCTCTAAGTATATGTATAGGTGGATTAGTATGACCTAGGAGGGTAGTGTGTTCGGAGTGAGTAACAATTATTGTTTTATGCAGGTACTTGTTTGAAATGGCTCGAAGGAGAAGTGGTGAATGTAATACCGGTAATGAAAATCAGAACGAAACAAGGGATGAAGCCCGTGCAATGTTTCAGGGCATGTTTGAGGCGGCCATGAAGGCCATACTTGATCAAGGTCCGAGGGTAGAACAAGCACCACCCCGCTACGGATTGGAACAATTTCTGAAATTGAAACCGGTTGAGTTCAATGGGGAACCCGATGTAAGGAAGGCCGAGCTATGGATCGAGTCGATGGAGAAAATTTATGATGTCTTTGGTTGCACCGATGAAGACAAGGTCCGGTTTGCGGCTTATAAACTTGTGGGTGCCGCCGAGCATTGGTGGAAGGGTGTTAAAGCGAGTTGGGATGATACCCACACAGTGTATGCATGGGAATTGTTTGTGCGAAAGTTCAAGGAGCATTTCATTCCGGTAGTGGATCAAAACCGAAAGGAGATCGAGCTTCTCAACTTGGAGCAAGGTTTGTTGTCTATAGCTCAATACTCAGCTAAGTTCATAGAATTAGCCCGGTATTGTGACTATCTGTGAGGACCGAAGAACATAAGGCTATGAGATTCATCCGGGGTTTGAAGACTTCTATTCGTACTCAACTTATAGCCCAGAGGATTGTGACATTTCAGGATGCGGTAGACCGGGCATACATGATCGAGCAAGATATTGGGGAGCATAAGAGGAAGACCGAGGTTGCAAATACGGGTAAACAAGTAAGCCATGCTAAATCTCAACCACAACACCGTTCAGATAACCGAGGTAATTTGGGAGCACCATCTCAGTTTAAGGAACAAACCGCGCTAGGGAATCCGGGTACTACTTCGGGGAAACAAGGGAAACAAGGTAGGTGGCTTTGCACTTACTGTCAAAAGGAAGGCCATTTGGAGGATAAGTGTTGGAATAAGCAAGGAAAATGTATCAATTGTGGTCAACTGGGTCACTTCATAAAAGACTGTCCGAGGTTTAAGGTTCAAGCATCAGGAACAGGAACCAGTACTTCACCGGGTCAGAAGAGGGATGCTTCGGGGAACCCTAAGGTATAGGGCAGAGTAATTGCGACCAATCAGCACTCACCAGGTAACGGATAAATTTCAGGAGGTATTATTTTGCGTCGTGAGAGCGAGCGCGTACATTATAGGATCATCGTATCTATGTGTTACTGTGCATTTAGTTGCATTTATTACTTCTGAGTCTTTGACTTATGTGTTGTAGGTGTCTACTCCTATGGAGGAGTTTAGGGTATCTGATGGAGTCTTATGTGCTTATGATGTGCTTAAGTATGGTTATGTCTCACCTGCTAATTAGCCATGTTGCTATTACAAGATTTTGATGTTACTATTGCCTTAGTCTATTTGTTGCAGGGGGATTGATGTATTCTCCATTCCTAATTTCTTAAAACTGTTTGAGATCGTTCCTTTGGGTAGAGTTATACCTATCTTTTCTTAATTGAAATCCGAGTATTTAGTTTCGGTCAATTTGTTGGGTGTATTTATCATTCGTAAGATTTTCATTTTCTTCCGAATAGTACCTAGTGTTTGAGGAGAAGCTTGGGGTTAAATTGCATTGTGTGGTACAAGGTTGTAATGCTAATATTTAGATCAATATCCATATTGTATCGGTTGGGTTATAGGAGTTGAGGATTCAACGAGGACCTCTTGAGGAAAATTTTGGTCACTTTTAGTACATCTCCGTGAGTACATCGGGATTGATTAGTATGGAGGGATGCGTGAATTGTTATGGGTAATGAGTGTATGGTGGAAGTTATAATCGATAATGGTGGTAAGCGTGTTAAGTTAGAAAGGACTAATAAGTACATTTTGGGAGAGTAACTATTTCTCGATCTATGTTAAAGGCATTTTGAAATTTGGTTAGGTAGTGGTTCTATGGTCCTAAATCCCTTCTTGGTGACGTTTCCCGAATTGGATCAAGGGTATGTGAAGGAAGTTGATTATCAATACTTGGGCATAATTAAGAATATCATGAATTGGTATTGGGTCAGTTGGAACGTTGCTAGCTAATTGGTTTATTATGACGGTAGTACTATTGAGCCTAAGTATCATTAGGTTAATAAATGTATGTGTGAGAGACTAACTTGGATTAGCTATTGAGGATTTGAGATTTGTTGATTTCCTTGGGTTTATGAGCACGGATTATAATTTAAATGGGAGTTAGAGAAAATCTTTTGAAGATGAAATTTGGATCGTTTTGCGGACTATTGAGTATATTGAATTGGTTAGGCTTCAAGACCGGATTAATGAAGGGATGAGAGTATAACATAGATTAAGTGGACACTTTGTACGAGGAAACTTGGGGTTGTATGGTACTATTAATTTAAGGTGTCAACTCAAAGTGAAAGCACTATAATGGTAATCCATAGAGATGTAGCCATTTCGATGAATATTGTGGAAATAGAAATTCATTTAGCCTTTTCATATTTTAAAAGCTAATTAGGCTCGGGATGGTGATGTTTTGAATTTATGGGGAATACTACTAAGTATGTGATTTACAAAAGGAAACACCTTTGCAGTGTAATTAAGGTTATGAATAAGATAAGCTTAGGATATCTCGAGAGTTATGTTTGGGAGCAATTGGAATTCTCCAATTTCGATTATGGATTCTAATTAGTAGTGAAGGTTATGATTGAAGGAAGTTGTGCGAGAGGTCGTGGTATGGTGAACATTAGTTAAGGTTACTACGTGGTGGTATAGAATGGATGATTGAGGAATTTGGGAAATGACGGAACTATCGTATTAATGGCTACTTGATCATTCAGGTAGGTCTCGTTAAAATTCGGGCCGAATTTTCTTTAAGGGGGAGTGAATGTCACGACCCGAAAACTAGGCTCTATTTTATTGGTAATAAATAATTATTATTTAATTATTTGCTTGTTTATTTATTTATTTAAATTATTTATTTAAATAATTATGTGTGCATTTTATGTGTCATAATAATTATGCCTAGCATTTTGTTTCGGTTAGTGTGGTATTGTTGGGTCTTAGTTGTTAGTAGGGAGTGTAAGTTGTGTGTGTAGTGTGAGAGAGGGGGCCTAAGTGTAAGTTTTGAATAATCTCCCTACTCCCCCTCACCTCCCTCACCTTCTCCCTCACTCTCTCTATTCTCTTTTCCCAGCCATCTCTCTCCCTCTCTCTTGGTTTTGTGGTAAGTTTTCTTTCCCTACTTCTCTCTACATTTTGATCATCTTCCTCTCATAATCTCTCATTTCTTAAAACATGAACCTTGTTTAGATCGTCGATAGGATCGCGTAGAACCAAAAAGAATTGAATTCCGTCAACTTTGAGATTTATCAAGTAAGTTACTCTTCCCCCATTTTTATGCTAAAATGTTCATATCATGTTTATATGGTGTTTGATGTGTTATATTTGAAGTTTGATTGAGTTTTGAATTTTTTTAGAATTTATTTGGAGTTTATTTGAGTTTTGGGTAAAAATGGTGGATTGATGAATGTTGGGTTTGATTCTTGGTTTTGGGTTGATAAATGTTGTATTTGGATTCCCATTCTAGTTATAAGTGGTTTTGGTACATTTTAGAACTTGTAGAAGGAGTTGATTTTGAGTATTTGGGGTTTTGGGAGAATTTGGTTCGAAATCTGTAAAACCCAGCTCTGTTTTCCTCCCAGCCCGTAGACCAGGCGCCCGCCTTCCCTTGCCCAGGCGCCCGCCTACTCCCACTTTGTCCAGAGCCAAATCTTCTGTTGAAACAGGCGCCCGCCCGCCCCCTACCAGGCGCCCGCCCGCCCCCTGGTTCAGAATTCTCCCTTTTTCTTGGTTTAAGACTTAAGGCTTATCTAGTTTAAGTTTATTTCTTCTAATTGACTTAAGATAACACCGTGGAACACTTTAGTAATTAAAATTGGTTCCTTTGTGAACAATAGTGTTATATAATTTGATCAAGTATTGTTTGGGCATCTTATGATGTATTTGCGTTTGTTCCAACCGAATTGAATTTCGCGTAAGACTTGGCCTAGGTTTTAGGCGTTGTCCTATAGTACCTAGAGGGTTGTTATTGAACACCAAGGTTTAGGGTTTAGTCCTGTCGTGATCATGTTCTAATAAGGGCAACCTTTCGAATTCGTTTGGGGTGTTTAGAATGGGTTCGTTATGAACGGAGATAAAGCGTGAATTGGCAATTGGGTACCACGGTTTGATTAACCTTAAGATGTATTCGTTCGGACTTCTTATTTGGAATTCCAGGTGTGATGAGATGGTTGAGTTCATAGTCCTAGTATATCTTTTGAGTAAATGTTTAGGGTCATTTTAGTGATAGTCGTTGTGCTATTTGTGAGCGACCGTTTGGGTTGTGCTCTTTATGATTTACTTGTGGGTATCATATTTAGGATGTATTTGGTACGTGCCTTATCTTTGAATCATTATGTTTTAATGGTCAATGTTGTTGGACTCTTTTATGAGAAACTCCTTGTGCTATTGTTGTTGAACTCTTCTTGAGTAATCGTTTACATCTTTTATGGTGATAAATTGGTATGGTTCCCTACTTTGGAACCCTTAGTTGTTTATCGTGCTAGTATTTTATTACTTAGCATTATTGAAAGTCCAGCTGGTTATTTGTGTATCGAGTCAGGCAATGGATAATGCTATAATGGCACGAGCCAAGTCCAGTATAGCATCGCCCATTGGTCCTTCTGTCCTCATCCAGATTGGCCTTGGTTGGGATGAGCTAGCTCCATTGTGGGTATTCTAGCTAATCGTTTTGGAGCATGACTTTGTGGCATGGCTCCCGCCCTTTGTGGCACTTTATCATTGTTATTGGTTCCGGTACCGGGTTTCTCTTCAGCTTTTATGCTACTATGAAGATGGGTTGTTTGATTGATGGGTTGATTGGTCGCTTCTGACCGGGGATTTCTCTTCAGCTTTCATGCTATTATGAAGATGATGATTTGTTGATTATTGAAGCTGCGCAGCGACCTTTATGTGGTTCTTTCAGTTGGGAAACCTTGGCTAATATCCTTTGTTATGTGTTTACTTTCCGCTGCTATCTGTTGACTGTTAATTGTTACATGCTATGTGATATTTATCATTGTCTATTGCTTATTGCATTATAGCATGTCATGTAGTTGCATTAGTAACTTACTGAGATTTTATCTCACCCCGTTTATTTTCATCTTTGTTTTTCCTTAACCCCCCCCCCAGGAGGAAAAGGATTAGGATTCGCGGATCGAGGAGGACGTCGAGAGGACTGAGATTTTGGGGCAGGTTGTTATGGATCGGTTTACATTATTTAAATGTATAACCTTTTGGGGATAGTTTTACCATTATTGACGTCATTAAGAATTGTATATTTTATTCTTTTTAGTATAAGCTGTGGAGCTTATGTCAGATGCATTTTGTTGATTTAAACTTGGATTTGTAAAACCTTGTGTTATCATCTTTTGGTTCAAAATGGAATTTTTTTTACTTCTATATTTTAGAGTTTTGGTTTTAAGTCGACGTCCAGCTCGCGGTCTCGGGTCGCGGGGTCCGGGGTCGCGACACTAAAGGAAAGTCAAAATCCATAGCAATGGTGGCGCATAAAGAAGAAGCGCATGCACCTGCGCCGGTTCAAGAAGAGAAAAGTTCTGATCCCAAAATTTCTACCTCTGAGCTATTAGACATGGATGATGAAGACTTCGCTTTATTTGTGAAGAAATTTCAAAAGTTTAGAAAATTCTCAAGAACCGGCTCAACCAGCAAATTTCAAGGATCTACCAGCAGAGCTCCTCCAAAGTTCACGAGGAGCAGTGATTCAAAAAGAAAAGAAGACCTTATTTGTTTTAATTGTAGGAAACTAGGACACTTTGCTTCAAGCTGCCCAATTCCAAAATTTGAATATATGCAGAAGAAGAGCAACCATACTCCCAAGTTCACTCCCAAATTCACTCGTCACAAGGGAATGGTTGCTGAAGAAGAATCACCAGCAAATGAGCATAACACATGGATTGAAACAGACTCCGATGAAAGCGATGAAGATTCTGATAATGGACTCATTTGTTTGGTGGCAAATGATGATGAAGTTGATACTTATGATTCTGATGATGACTACTTCAAAAATGTTCCTGATATGAATGCCTTGAATAAACCTATCAAGAAATCTACAGGTTTTCAAGAAGTGAAGAAGAAGAAAGGACCAACCATCAGCGAGCTCGTTGAACAAGGATTTCTCACTCCGGCTTAAAGCGATGGTGGATTGTTATTTTCTAGATGTGATCTGAGTGCTATAAGCAAGCTCAGAAAGAGTGAATATGTTAGACCTCAAGTTGCACCTATTCCTACAATCAATCACGATGAGGACATTGCCAAACAAGAAAAGTTATTCTTAGAAGCCGAAAAGGTAATTAGTAAATTTGGCAAAATGAAGGAAGCTTTAGCACTATCATGTGATGAAATTTCCCAGCTTAAGACCGGGAAATCTCTACTTAAATCTGAACTCACCCTCCTTAAGGAGCAGATAAAGAGCATGACTCCTCTTACTGTTAAAAACACTTTTCTAACAGAACAGAACTCACTTTTTAAAGTTCAAAACGATGAATTGGTTGCTCAAATTATTGATCTTAAAAAGATTACAAATGAGTGGTCCAATTCTCGTGTCACTATGGAGAATATATTTGAGTCCCAAAAAGTCAGTGGTGATAAAAGTGGCTTGGGATTCTCATCAACTAGTGACAACTTTAAATGTGATGTCTGTGCTGAAAGAGAGAGTGAATTTACAAATCAGCAAACTTTTGAAATTCCCAAGGAAAAACATTCTAATTCAATGGGTAAAGGACAGGAAAAAGTCAAGAGACAATCATTGCATTATGTCAACCCAATGAAACAATTTGGGAAAGCTAAAGAGAAGGAAGTAGCTACAGATGAATCATCCTCCAGCAAAACCATTCTTGAAACAAGGCGCGCTCCTTCTCCGAGTGCACATTATATGCCTAGGAGCCACACGCCTAACCGCCGTGCGCCTCCTAGCCCTATGCGCCCTCCAAGAAAAAGCGCCCCAAAATTTCAAAAGAAAGATTTTGTTAAGGATGGCTCATCTGACCCAAAGAAGGATGCTATCCCAAAGAAAAGTAAAGAGTTTGTGAAAACTCACGTGATTGGTGGCTTTCATCATTGTTCAATTTGTGACTGTTCGGGACATAAGGCCGTGGAATGCCTTTTGATATTCACTCCTAATGCCAAAGGACGTAAGAATCCTAAGGTCAAGCAAGAGTGGGTCGTCAAAAGTTGCTAACTCTAGGACCCGAAAAGGAATAAAGGGGACCTGCTTTAAATGTTTATATTTCAGGTTCTTTGCTTTATGGCTGGATCTTCAAAAGCTAAAACGTATGAATGGATTCTCGATAGTGGGTGTTCAAGACACATGACTGGAGATGAATCCTTACTTAAAGATGTTCATGAAGAAACAGGTCCCTCCGTAACATTTGGTGATAATAACAAAGGTCAAATTATACCATATGGAAAGCTCAAGAAAGACAAAGTGTACATTGAAAGAGTCTCTCTCGTCGAAGGGCTCAAGCACAATTTATTATCCATATTAAATTCTACGACAAAGGATTAGAATGCCATTTTACCTCAACTCAATGTCTTATCAAGAATGGAAAAACTGGAGCTACATTACTCACGGGATATCGTAAGACAAATATTTACATTATTGATTTCTATCGTATGAACTCTAGTACTAATCTTTGTTTTGTAGATAAAAGTGTGAGCGAAAATAGTTGGTTGTGGCATAAGCGCTTAAGCCACTTGAACTTCAAGTATCTATCTAAACTCAGCAGGAATAATCTTGTAAAAGGACTTCCCAAGGTTGCTGATCATCATGATTAGAAGTGCGCCGCGTGTCAACTTGGCAAACAACCGAAAAAGTCTTTCTCTAGCAAGACCAATCCCTCAACCACTAGATGTTTGCAACTGCTGCACATTGATCTATTTGGACCAGTCACCACCGCAAGTATTAGAAGAAACAAGTATACTCTAGTTGTGGTGGATGATTATTCAAGATATACATGGGTGGAAATGATGATCTCAAAAGACGATTGTTATGACATTTTGACCACCTTATTCAGACTGCTCCAAACCCAAAAAGAAGATGACATCGTTAGTGTTCGATCCGACAATGGAACAGAATTCAAGAACAACGGTGTTTCTCGATATTGCGACGATCATGGGATAGATCACAACTTCTCAACCGCTGGTGTTCCTCAACAAAATGGTGTTGTGGAAAGAAAGAATAGGACATTGATTGAAGCGGGAAAGACGATGATAGCTGAAGCTAAATTTCTTAAGTACTTTTGGGAAGAAGCTATCAACACAACATGCTTTACTCAAAATAGTTTCCTCATCAACAAACTTCACAACAAGACTCTGTATGAACTTTGGCATGGTAGAACTCCCAACATTGCATTCTCAAGATCTTTGGTTGCAAATGTTATATCCTCTACAACGGAAACGAACATAGAGGTAAATTCGATGCCAAAGCTGACGAAGGTATTTTTGTTGGGTATGCCAAACATTCTAAAGCTTTTCTCGTTTTTAATAGATCTACACTAGTGATAGTTGAATCTGTACATGTTACATTTGATGAACATTCTCTCCTTGAGCCACATTTGGCTCCAAATGTTGCTGATGATTCTGTTGAGCTTAATGACACAGGTACTCCTATTTATGTTGCGCCTACACAAGATCAGAATCTATCAACTCAAGGAAATCCATCTACATCAAATGCGCCTAATTCCTCATATGGCGAGCCAAATGAATCATCAGCTGCGCCTCCTTCTAATGTTGCACCTCTTGATTCTTCTCACGCGCCTATATCTACTGCTGCATCTGGTGTTAACCCTAGTATCATTCTGAACCAGTTCATCCCCCAAATTTTGATAACTTTGAATCTGATGAAGATGTAGCAATTGAAGACCTTCAAGTTTCTACAACCCAACCTAACTTACCTCCTGAAATTCGTGAAGTTAGAGGTCACCTAATCAATAATATCATTGGTGATCTAAATGTTAGTGTTCGTACAAGGAGAGCTACAAACTTTGATGCTTACACATCTTTTATCTCTCAAATTGAACCGAAGAAGGCTGATGAAGCGCTCCAAGATCCTAATTGGGTTGTTGCAATGCAAGAAGAACTCAATCAAATTGAACGATGTAAGGTTTGGACTCTTGTTCCAAGACCAAATGATCAAGGAGTGATTGGTACAAAATGGGTGTTCAGAAACAAGATGGATGAGAATGGAACCATCACAAGAAACAAAGCAAGATTGGTTGCTCAAGGCTATAGGCAAGAAGAAGGCATTGATTACGATGAAACTTTTGCGCCCGTAGAAAGAATTGAAGCTATCAGATTATTTCAAGCTTACGCCGCTCATAAGAACTTCAAGTTATATTAAATGGATGTGAAGAGCGCATTTCTAAATGGTGAACTCCAAGAACAAGTCTACATAGCTCAACCACCTGGGTTTGAAGATTCACAATTTCCAAATCATGTGTACAAACTCCAGAAAACTTTGTATGGGCTCAAGCAAGCACCAAGAGCATGGTATGATACACTATCAAAGTTTCTCATTGAAAAAGGCTTCACTCGCGGTAAAATCGATACTACTCTTTTCATTGCCAAACATAATGGTCATAAAATTACTTGTTCAAATTTATGTTGATGATATTATATTTGGTTCTACTAATGAATTGTTGTGCAAGTGCTTTGAGAAACTAATGAAGAGCAAGTTTGAAATGAGCATGATGGGAGAACTCACATTCTTCCACAGGCTTCAAATCAAGCAAATGAATGAAGGCATATTTATCAATCAAGCCAAATACACAAAGGACTTAATCAAGAAGTTTGGACTTGAGAATGCTAAATCATACGACACTCCAATGGCCACCGGCAACAAACTCGACAAAGATTTAAAAGGTAAACGTGCTGATCAAACGCTCTATCGAGGTATGATTGGCTCACTCATTTATCTTACTGCTAGTAGGCCCGATATTATGTTTAGTGTTTGTGTTTGCGCTCGTTATGAATCTGACCCTAGAGAAGCGTACTTAATTGCTGTAAAACGTATTATAAGATATCTATCCGGCACTGTTAACCTTGGACTTTGGTACACCAAAGATTCGAATTTTAAACTTGTAGGTTATTCAGATGCGGATTATGCAGCGTGCACAATTGATAGGAAAAGCACGAGTGGCACTTGTCATTTCCTTGGATATAGACTTGTGTCATGGGCGAGTAAGAAACAAGCTTCAGTGTCTGTATCAACAACGGAAGCAGAATATATTGCTGCGGGAAGTTGTTACTGTCAGATTCTATGGATGAAGCAGCAATTGGTGGACTATGATATAATCGAAGGAAATTGTCCCATCTACTGCGACAATACATCAACCATTGCGGTTTCTGAAAATCCTGTCATGCATTCAAAGACCAAGCACATCGACATCAAATATCACTTCCTCAAAGACCACGTGGAGAAAGGAAATATTCATTTAGAACACGTGGGAACCGACTATCAAATCGCCGACATTCTAACGAAAGCACTTGACCCGAAACGGTTCATATTTTTTAGAGGTGAAATGGGTATGCTTGAACTCAGCTAAATTCAATATAGTTTTGTTACTACTAATGATTTTATGATTTGTTGAGTTATGAGTATCCTAGGTTTTAAAAGTTAGATCAATTTCAAAGTTTCAAGGAAACTCACTGTGCGCCCATTGCTTCTGTGCGCCTCACTCTCATTGCGCGCCTAGTGTCTATCACGACCCAACCATTTCTGCGCGCATCTGAGATGCATGCGCCCCTTATGCGTCCATTTATGATAACGGCTCAATCAATGCTCCAACATTTAATTCTTCAATGATTGAACGTATTCAATGTCACAAGTACCAGGTGAGTTAATTCTTATCATTTATTATAGGAATTTTTGTATTTTGACATTCCATAATTGTTCAAGGGTACTTGTGCAATTATTTTTTCCCTCGTTTTTCATTTTTCAAAAATTTTATTTTCGAGGGATATATTTCTTGCACCCCAAACTTATACCAAAACAGATGTTTTTGGGGTTTGTGCAAAAATTTGGTCAAAAATTCTCGTACACTTATAGGGAAAGTAGAGCAGTTTTTATTTACCCAAAATGTCACATCGATGTACCTTGTGTCATTCGACATTTATGGAGCCGTCATTTCAAAATTTTCCCCTCATAAATGCTTGTCATTTCCAAGTCTATCACTATAAATGATAGTCTCTTCATCTTCCAATTTTTATCCAAAAACCTACCCTATATATATAACTCTAATCCCTTCACCTTCCTTTTTTCATCATTGCCTACTCCCTCACTCACTCTTTCTCTCTCCCAGTCTCAGTCTCTCTCTTTTCTCTCTCTGTTTCTTACTCTCTCTCCGCCACTCTCTATTTCTCTCTTTCTTTTCATCATTTCTTCTCCATTTTTTTTCTCTCTATATATATATGGGTCCTAAACGATCTACCAAAGCAAATCAATACGAGATGGTATGAATTTCTTAACCTTAATCTCTTAATATTGTGCTTTATTTTTTTCGTTTTCTTTCTGAGTTCACGTATTTTTTCAAAAAAACCCGGATGTCACTTTCTTTGATTAATCTTGACTCGGTTCTCCATTTTTGAAATCGTCTGTTAGGTTTTGTTCGTTTTGTGATTTAAAATCTTTTATACTAACCTTTTCAACGATCAATGTTCTATTTTTTTGCAAATCTGAAGATTTTCCGTTTTTGGACTTTTCGAATTTTCGGACCTTTGATTCCATTTTCTGGTTTTGTTGTTGATTTGTACTTTTTTTTGTTTACATTTTTGTTATCCTTGTCTTCTTGCGGTCATTTTGACATATTGTATGCTTGATTTGGTGAAGTTTCATGATTTATGTGTTCTTGGTGTTCTTCGAGCACTCAAGACATGTTCTTCGTGTTCTTCGCTATTTTTGCATGACTTGGGTTTCAAAATTTTCAAAACTTGTTTTTCAAAATCTTTTATGTTTGATCTTGTTTGCTTGCATGTTTATATAGTTTACGTGTTTGTGTGTTTTTGTGTGTTTTTATGCTAAGTTTGAATTTAACACAGTTATGCGCCTAAGTATCACTTTACGCGCCTAGTTTCTTATGCGCCCTATGTCCTTATGCGCCTCAAGTGATTCATGCGCCTAAAAATTGTATGCGCCTCTTGCAAATACAAGTGTTATGCGCCTCAATCATTCATGCGCCTAAAGCCATTATGCGCCTAAAATCTTATGCGCCTAAATTCCTACTTAGTCAAATATTTCTCTGTTTAATTTTTCCTTAGTATATTCATAGAACTATGATATGCGCCTTGTATTTGTATGCGCCTATACATGTATGCGCCTAATAATAGTATGCGCCTACTGTTATTATGCGCCTATATATTTTCCTGCGCCTATTTCTTACTTTGCTCATGTTATGATTCTATGCGCCTCATTCACTTCTAACTTCACTCAAATGTTTACTTTTCAGGATCCAGCAAATTTTAGGCCTGGTGAGACATTTAATCTCACTGAGCTATCTGCAGTCCAGATTAGCGTTGATATTATGGACTTCATCAAACAAGCTGGTCTACTGCCTTTATTCACTTTGGAGCAACGTTTCTACTCACCGCTCCTCGTGGATGAATTCTTCTCAACTGCTGCTCTCGTTGAGATACCTGCGGATGGATACGTGCGCTATATAATACGCGCCGTTATTCAAAATGTTGAAGTCACTATCTCTACTGGCACTCTCAAGAATATCATCAACTTCAACACGACTGGCCCTCTGAGTGTAGCTGGTAAAATCAATACCTATTCTGCTGCTGCGCAAAATCTTATGGCGAGTACCCATCTCAACATTCCTACTCTTCAGAATAACATCAAATCTGTTGAAATAAGGGATGGTGGTGATCTACTGGCACATATTGCGCATTTGGTGGGGACTTCCGTTATTTTCAAAATGGGAAATGTGAACAGATTCACTATGGAGCAGTGGGAGTATACTGCAGCTATTATGGGAAACACAATCCTCAACTGGCCTCAAATCTTATTCATAACTTTATCGGATCAGATTGATAAGTACAACAAAAATAAGGCTGATAGGAAAACTAAGTTCAAGACCCACTGCTGAATTCTCACAAAGATTTTTCTCACTTATCCTGTGCTTGCCACTTTTCTTGCTGAGAACCCAGTTTATCAAACAACTGATGTTCCAATCTTTGGTAGAGATAGTTTAGTAATGAAACGGCGCAGGAAGCGCATATCTAAGCGCGCACCGTGTGTAAAAGGTGATCAGTTGGTTGATGAAGCCACTGAGTCAGATGAAGAAGTAGATGGCGCATAACCTGATGTTGTACCTCGCGCAGAACAAATTGCGCCCCGAGCAGAAACAAGAACTGCTCTAGGCGCAGAAAAGGGCAAAGGCAAAGGGATTGCTGAAAGTACAAGAAGACCATCTAAGCACCCTTGAACTGAAACTGAAGAAGAAAAGGAGCTTAAACACGCTAAGGAAGCCAGTAGACTGGAAGCGCAGAAAAAGAGGGATGAAGACTACAGATTGAAATAGGCTGCTGATTTATCCAAGTCTGAAAGGTGCAAAGGCGCAGGGTCTAGCGCTGATGTACGCGCACCTGCTCCTAGTGCGCCTCCTAATGTTCATGCGCCTCCATCAAAGACTTCTGCTCCTGCTCCAGTTCAGAAACTAACTCCAGAACTACTCTCTGCTGAGCGCCAAGCACTCAAAGATAAGCTATCTGATGAACTTTTTGGCGACTTGAGTGATGATCAAGTTCAGGGGGAGCCAGAGCCCTTGATTAGGCGCAAGAGCCCTTCTGCGCCTCCTCCTCGTGATTCTGCACCCCCAACTATTTCAGTAGAGCCTACTTCAAGTGATGACTATCTTCTCTCTTCTCGCGCTCCTACACCATCACCAGTTAGGCGCTCCTCTTCTACTGCGCCTCAACCTACTCCTGCTCCTCCTCCTCCCACTCCTGACATGAGTGTGGTTATTTCACTTTTACAGTAACTTTAGCAAGGCCAAGCTCACATTAATTCTCAGATGGAGCTTCATACTTCTATGCTTACTCAACAAGCTGATGAGATTGCTGCCATTAAGGGGGACATGGCACGCATAAATGCTAATATCAAGGATAAACATTTCCCTACTCCTCAACAGTGGAATGATGCTATAGATCAAATGAATGAGCTATTCAAAGGTACTCTTGCTTCCCTACATGAACGTATAGACGGTGGCATCAAACTCACTGATGGCCAAGATTTCATTAACGCCATAAGGGAGGTAGAGTTGAATATAGCAGGTGATATAAGGAAGTTATTTGAGATGGTGGCTGGAGATAGCCAAAAATTATTGAGTGTTGTTGATAAACTCAAAGAAGTTAAGGATGAACTAGAAATCCTGGGTTTAACAGTATATAGTGCTGATCCTGGTGCAGAACCCAAAGCTCCCGAATCCCATGCGCCTTCAGCTCCTGAATCCCTTTCACCTTCTTCTAGCTCTGCTCCTGGCGCGCATGTTGACATTAATTCCCTGCTCTTAAAGATTGATGTTTTGAAGGAATTAATTGTCACTCATTTCAATGCAGCGCATTCCAGTGCAGACAGGCGCATAGATAGAGTTTCTGCTGATATACTCACTGCCCAAGCTGCTGTTGAAGCAAACTTTTAAGCCTTCACTGAAAACTTTTCACAACAGCAGTCCATCTGTAGATACCCCGGGGGAACCACGGCTTGGCTAGAGCGCGTGAATTACCCTAGGATGTCTAACTTGTTTTTAGAGTCGCCACCTATGTTTTGAGGAACATAAGAAAAACCTATTGATAATAGCCTAAGTTTGATTACGAAAACAGAGATTCTTTGTTTTGAGGTTCGGGGGTTAGGTTACGAGATGGGAACTACCGAAACACCCATCTCGCCCAACTAAAGTTGGTCTTGCTTGATCAAAATCTACATGAATGATAAACGTTCTTCTTCTTCTTCTTCTTCTTTAAATCATAAAAAGGGGTTTTAAAATAGAGTTTGGAATGTAGGAGATAACTCTTTAACCGACCTCAATGAGATGAGGTGATCATTAGAGTCATGTCCCAAAATGATTTGGGTGATTGCACTTTGATAAAACAAAAAGAAAGAGAAAAGAGATGAAGTTAAGAAGAGGAAAGAAATAACTTTACCTAGACTTCAAGAGACTTCAAACACTTCTTGATGAATTCTTTGGAGAAATCCTTTGGAAATGCTTTGTAAGTGTGAAATTTTAGTGTCTTATTGAGAATGTAAGATTGAGAGCCTAAGGTCCTTGAAAATGGATGTAAAGGGGGGGTTTTTATAGGTGAAAGAGAGATGTTTTTGGTGCTAAAACTCAGTCACCAAGAAATCTTTCCCGGGCAAAATCCTGTAAATTGAGCAAGGGAGAGAATCCTGGCCAGAAATCTGTAACCGACGCCCAGAGGCGCGCGCTTCCTGCTTTGGGGGCAGAAGGCGCGCGCGTCTAGATCCTCCTGTCGGAGGCGCGCGACTCAAAGAAGGCGATTTTGACAGAATGGACTAGAAAGTCAGCCCTGTTATTCAGTTTAGTCCCTGGACTTAACGAAGTCAGTCAGGAACTTAACGGAAGTGACAGAAACTAACGAGAAACACTTAAAATGGGGAGAAACACAAGATCAAATGTGCAATCGGGGTGAGCGGTCCAAGGCTGGGTGTCTACAGAGCCCCTCGGCGATGTGGATTGCAAAGCAAAACGCGTCGACGAAAGTTCATCACCAAGAAAAAGCAAAGACTCGATGAAAGCAGGAATTTGAAATTGCGAGAGATAGTGGTGTGCTCCCTGTGTGAGCGGCTTTTGTTAATAGAGGGGGTGGCATGATCCGTTAGGTGAACCTGCCGACTGAATATGTTGAATGAGGCCGTTAGTGAACCTTTGAACGAGGCCGTTAGTGAACCTTTGGAGAGGCCGTTAGTGAACCTTTGAAGAGGCCGTTAGTGAACCTTTGAGGAGGCCGTTAGTGAACCTTTGAGGACGAATCCGTTAGTGAAATCCGTTGATGAGGCCGTTAGTGAACCCTTGAATGAGGCCGTTAGTGAACCTTTGTAGAGGCCGTTGGTGAACCTTTGAGGAGGCCGTTAGTGAACCTGTGAAGAGGCCGTTAGTGAACCTTTGAGGAGGTCGTTAGTGAACCTTTGAGGATGAATCCATTAGTGAAATCCGTTGATGAGGCCGTAGTGAACCCTTGAATGAGGCCGTTAGTGAACCTTTGTAGAGGCCGTTGGTGAACCTTTGGAGAGGCCGTTAGTGAACCTTTGGAGAGGCCGTTGGTGAACCTTAGTTGACGAATCCGTTAGTGAAATTCGTCGATGAAATATTGCTTTGAAGTCGCGTGCCACATGGAGTCACACTCGACTTTTTTGACTTGTGGGGTGTGGGCACAGTTGACCGCGACCAGAAGAATATTCCTGCTGGGGATGAAATGTTGAGATTGACTCCTGAGGGGGTATGGTACCCGTGACAGAACTTAGGAAGTTCGGAATCCGTGGGGAAACATTGATGCTGTGCATGGATTCTTGCATGGGAGACTGCTTCTGAACCTGCCTGATGATGGGAAGAGCGCGCGTCTGGACATCGTAGTGGGATGCGCGCGCCTCGGATGATTATGTCGGGGGGCGCGCGCCTGGTGCATAAGTTCAGCATATTTAAACAGACGGTTCACTATTTTCGGCGAGTTTTCAAAATTTTGAAGAACCCTCCAAATTCCAAACCAAATTTTCGCGGAGAAATCACCCCAAAACACTTTTTTGCTGCTCTAGGATCAATTCCGTCACAGAAACGATGTCGGATCATCAACAATCTCCTCCGTTCGAGATGCCACAGGGCGAGGATCCCGAAATTGGGGTTGAAGCTATGGACCCGAGCTTGCTTACCTTCCGGCCTCATACCCACATTTCTCATTTCGTGACTTCGGGTTTGGTAAGAATGCCTCACCTTTCTTGTCGATTTCGGATTTCATGAAGTTCCGTTTTTTTACCCGAAATATTGTTGCAGCAGCTTTATTGATCATTCCTTGCATGTTATTTGTTGCTGCTGATTTGTTGTAAGAAACATGTTGGGGCGCCCATTTTCATGTTCACGCACTTGCTTGCACATTGCCCTGCCATTGAAATCTTTGTGTCGAATTCATCCGTTTTCTAGCAGTCATGCTGATGAAATTTTCGTTGTTCCTTCTTTCCTTTCAGGAGTGGACCCGTCTGACAGAGATTCGTGGTGGGGCTCATGGGCCCATCTCTATATGGAAGGGGTTGCCTGAGAATGTTCGGGCCCGAGTTACAGGGACTCATTTTGGTCTTTTTGTCACCAACCTCCCAGCTTTGAAGAATGACCCCGATGTGGTCCAGGCATTGAGGGAAAGATGGTGGGACACCACCCATACCTTCCATTTACCCATGGGTGAGGTGACTATGACGCCTACCGATTTCACAGCTTTGACGGGCTTGCCGTTCATAGGGATGCCTGTCCCTTTTGGTTTGAGAGGGGCTTTTCGGACTCCGGACGAGTTACTAGCTTTGGTTGACTGCCGGTTCGAGGTCAAGAATTCTCGAGTGATATGGGGGCAAATCCGGGCCTATTTTGGCATCTTAATGGCTAAGGCTCGAGGTGTTACTGCTGATCGGGTCGATGCCGTGGCTCGTTGCTTTATTTGGTACCTATTATCCCATACTCTGTTTGCCAACGGGGGATCTTCAGCCTCTTTGGCTCTGCTCGACTTGTTAGTGGATCTGGACCAGATCGGCCAGTATAACTGGGGCGCAGCGAGCTTAGCTGCTTGTTATCACGGCATGGATTTGACCGGCCGCTCGACCACTAGCTCGGTTACGCGCTTCAGCTTGCTGTGGGAGGTATACCACTTACTGTCCCTTTTATATTCTCCTTGCCTTGGTCATAACTGCCTTTTTCGTTGACTATCATTAACTTTGCTTCTGCCTCTTGTCTACAGCTCTGGGCCTTTGCTATCCTGAATCTGAGGGATTTCAAGATTGATAAGGAAGGCCAGCCCCAGTATCCGGACTGCGCACGGTGGGCATACAAGAAGAGGAATGTGAAGACTGGTACGAACCCCATTAGTCTTACTTCGGCCCGACGGCATTTGGACACCTTGAGGTCTGAGTCTGTTGCCTTCTCTTTGTATCCGTGGAGATCAATTCAACACTGGTTTGAGCATACTCTTATTCCTACCCGTTCTCGGCTTTTGATGAGTTCGGGTGAATGCATGGCTCTGTATTTGGGAGACAGAGTGTTCTGGCAGCATGGTATCCAGGTGACAGACTTTTACACCCCCCCTCGTCCTGCAGTTCCAGACGTTCCTCCTTTCTGCCCTCGTAATTGGTGGTCACTTTCAGAGGCCGATCGCGCGGCATACATGCCAGGGATTGATGCCGTCCCTCACATTCACTTGGATCAGGATTATGGCCTCTTCAGGGAGAACAACTTGATGCAAGGCTTCATGTTTGCTGATCCGAGGAGATCACAGGCTGCTCCTACGACCTCCGCTCGGTTTTATACTACCGGTGCCAGGTATTGCTTTGATCCTCCTTTGCCTCCTTCCTACTACACTTATTCAAACTTCGGGGTCTTTGAGGAGCAGAGGGAGATTGTTCCCGAGGACATGTCACCAGAGAGAGAGCCTCCTACTCAGGCTGCTGTGGTATGTTTTTCTGACCATCTTTGCATTTCTCAGTTCCAGTCTTGTTTTTCTGTCCCTGATGCAATTTTCTTTTCTGCCTCCCGTTGTAACAGGTACCGGTAGCTTCTTATAGGCACTTGGGCAGACAGAATAAGGGGATGAGGAGGAGACTGCGTCAGCTGGAGGAGAAAGTACTAGAGCTGTGCAGGGACATTGCCGACATGACTAGAGAGGCTGCTGGTGCTGTCTCTGGTGCTGCGAGAGGAGCTGCCCAAGGTGCTCGAGGCATGAGACGAGGTTGCAGGGATGCTGCACTGGATATTGATGAGGCTGTCTCTTCAGCGAGGCAGTCACTGAGCAGGAGTCTGAGCCGGGGAGGCAGTCAGAGCAGGGGTGGAGCCAGCCAGAGCAGAGGTGGTGCGAGTTCGTCTCGGCGGGTGCAGAAGAGGAGCCGGCATGAGATCAAAGTTGAGGAGTCTGAGTCTGAGGATGATGATGATGATGATGATGATGAGGATTATGATGATGAGGAGGAGACCGAGAGCGGCAGCAGGGGGTGAGCACAGTGCTGGTGATGATGTGCCCGAGCTGTTGTGGCTGAGAGGATGAGGGATTGAAACACCTTTACTTTTGCCTGTAATAACATTTAACATGTATTTACAATCCTAGTTATCTTACCACTCATTTTATGTTTTATTAGCGACTCGATCTTAGATGTCGACCTTTACAAACAAATGTGTGCCCAAAGAATGCTTGTTGTTGATGCTTGAACTCCTTTTCACTGCTGGGATTTGATTTTGCTGCAGGTTGGATATGTTGAAGTGCTTGGGTTCTGTTCTGAATTGACAATGGCTATTTCTGTCTGAACCGCTGTCAAAGGTGTAGACACCCCGCCTTGGACCGCTCACCCCGATTGCACATTTGATTTTGTGTTTCTCCCCATTTTAAGTGTTTCTCGTTAGTTTCTGTCACTTCCGTTAAGTTCCTGACTGACTTCGTTAAGTCCAGGGACTAAACTGAATGACAGGGCTGACTTTCTAGTCCATTCTGTCAAAATTGCCTTCTCTGAGTCGCGCGCCTCCAACAGGAGGAGCCAGACGCGCGCGCCTCCCGCCCCCAAAGCAGGAAGCGCGCTCCTCTGGGCGTCAGTTACAGATTTCTGGCCAGGATTCTCTCCCTTGCTCAATTTACAGGATTTTGCCCGGGAAGAATTTCTTGGTGACTGAGTTTTGGCACCAAAAACACCCCTCTTTCACCTATAAAAAGCTCCCTTTACCTCCATTTTCAAGGACCGAAAATTGAACTTATAAAAACTATACCAAAACCACTTTCTAAAGGTTCTCCAAGGATCTCATCAAGCAATATTTGAAGGTCTTCAAATTGTAGGTAAAAGTCCATCTTTTCCTTTCTTTTCTACTTCATCTCCTCTCTCTGTTTTACTCTAATCAAATGTGCAATCACCCAAATCATTTTGGGACATGACTCTAATTGTTGGTCCCAAAGGGCAACAAGGGTATGAAAAATAGCTAGAGGGGGGGTGAATAGCTGTTTTGAAATTCTTTTCGTACCCTTGATAAACTCAATTGCAAATGCGCACTTTATCAAGTAAGCGTAATGAAATGCGCCTAAGTGAGTGAGTGAAATGCACAGCGGAATTTAGTAATGAAAGTATGCGCAAAGTGATAAAGGGAGCGCAACACACACACTAAGTATTTTGGCTCAAAGTGAGTGAAATAAGGAACTAAGGCAAATGATATAACAAACACAACACAATTCAGTTCAATCAATCTACAATGAGTAAACAAGCAAGTAGTGAGTGAAAATAATAACTTGAAAGAAATAAAAAGATAATAACACAAGCTATTTG
Source organism: Campanula takesimana (assembly GCA_026119855.1). NCBI lineage: Eukaryota > Viridiplantae > Streptophyta > Magnoliopsida > Asterales > Campanulaceae > Campanula > Campanula takesimana. Next base: position 1,471,248 of record JAOWBW010000032.1, on the reverse strand, counting down.
GAGAGGTTCGATCAATGAAAGATCTACGTCCTCTACCAAGATGGTTAGTCTTGGATTTCTAATGGAGATCTTATATAATGAGTGAGTGTTACAAATTACAACTTTTGAGCTCCTACACTAACTCAAGATCTAATATTCTATGAATGAACAAATCCAAAACAATAACCGGTGTATCTCTAAAAGATGGATCTAAATGATCAAACTTAAAGAGGTGCGTGTGTGTTTAGTATCAAGGCTCTTTAGATCTTTATGATTTAGAGCACAATGAACTAAAGTGTTATAGCTTGAAGATCTGGGCTAAGGATGAAGGTATGAAGATGTTCTTGAGGAAATCTGGAAAAACGAAGGCAATCTTCAAATCTTCAACAAATGCTTTGAGAGAGAAATTCTTGAAATTCTTAGCAAAACTCAGCAACTTCAAAATGTTGAAGTTATGGGGTATTTATAGTGAACTTCAAAAAAACTAGCCGTTGGAAATCCTTGTGGATAAGATGAGCTGTCGCTCGTTGATTGGAGCATGCATATATTATGACCATTTTGACACTCAACATAAATGTGACCGTTATGGACACGTGTCAATAGATTAGGCGCATATGCATCTTTTAACCACCGTTGGATCATTGGCGTAATTTGAATTGTCTTCAAGTCTTCGAGTCTTCAATAAATCACTGAGTTTGAATAAATACTTTAAGGCGCGTTTGAGCCAACAGGCGCATTGAGCCAAGAGGCGCATAGTAAGCGTGCGCTTAAATCAAGGGGCGCAGAGGCGCGTAACATAGCTTTATGAAGAAATCCTTATGCGGGCGCTCTAAATCGCGCATGGCGCGAATGTAGAAGGCGCGTGGCGCGTGGCGCAGGAGGCGCATACGCGCGGCTCAAACTTACTGAGTGTTTTTTCTTGAAACTTGATCTTCTTGCCCTATTTCTAAGCCTATTCTATAACAATGGACAGCTTAAAAAATGAAGTATAAATACTTCTTACATGTGGGTCTAAAGTCCATGAAATAAAACTTAGGTGATGGATCAATCAAATCCAATAAATTCTATTACATTAAAACTGAGATATGTGTGGGCATACCCAACAATCTCCCCCTATTTGATTGATGCCATTACCTACTATATCAAGGACAAACATTATACTTGATAAAAACATGTCCAAATGAATGAAATTGGTAATTCATGTCTCAAGTTAATGCACACACTAGTCCAAAATATAGATTCCTAATCTATTCCAATAAGAATAAAGAATTACATATGGAATGATAGAAACAACAGTTTAACACATTCAAGATGATATATGATTTTTAGTTTTGAAATGTGTTTAAACCAAGTTTAAACTTAATGCATGAAAGTATGAAACAATTCAATATGATGCATATGAATTTAAACAATATTCATTGTTCTACAAACAAGGAGTTTGAGTGAACAAGGTTTGATAATAAGTGATGCATTGTTCTCATTAAAACTTGGGTGTAAGAGTTACAAATTACAAGTTTCGAATAGAACAAAAGCAAAAGGTGCTAAAACAAGTAAGCACAAAATCACTAATACAAAAGAGTTGATTCTATAACAAAAAGGTTCTAATAACTTACAATAAAAAATAGAACCTAAGGGTTGGGAGGCGCATCATCTTCCTTCAATCCTTCAACGATCTCTGAAACAGAACGCTGAATTTGTTTTGCGAGCTGATGACTACGGTTCGCTAACCCTTGAGTGTCAGTGACACTGGAGTGAGTGGCAGTGATACCGTCTCTAATGTAACTCAAGTGATTCACATTGATGTTTTGGTATTCATCAATGGAACGCTGAGTGATTTGCTGCTGCTGTGAAATATTTTCTTCTAAGATTTGAATGTGAGCTTCAATGGCATTTTGAGCCGTGATAATGTCAGAAGAAATATGTTCGGCGCGTCTGTCAGAGCTTGAGTGAGCAGCAGTGAAGTGAGTAACGACCAATTCTTTCAAGACATCCAACTTTGATACTAGCACGTTCATGTTGGATTGAGACGCATCAGACTGAGGTATGAAAGTAGGCGCAGAAGCGGTGGTTTGCGCCTGATCAGTATGAGGTAGAACCTGAGTCTGCGCCGGAGGAGGAGAAGGAGCAGAAAGTTTGTCCTTGAGAGAGTTCATCTCCCCCTTAATGGCAGTGATCTCTTCAGATTGATCAGTGAGTAAGGAAGTAAGAAGCTCAAATTGAGACTTTATATGAGTCTGTCCTTGCTCTAAGTTTGCTTGCCCCTGCTGCAAAGAATGAAGAATGGAAAGTACCTCGCTCAAATCGGGAGCAGATGGAAGAGGCGCAGGGGTAGACAGGGGCGCATTATCTTGAAGGGGCGCAACATCTTGAAGGGGCGCAATAGGAGGTGAATGAGTAGGAGACTCAAATTCATCTTCAGTTTCAACATCAACAGTTTCAACAACAACTGTTTCAACATCAATAGATTCTGTTGTGATCTGATCTGGTCCAGGTGGAGGCGCAACTGGAGAAGGAGTGCGCTGAGGGATGGTCTCTTGCTCCCCCTGAACTGGTTCCTCTAAGTCTGAAACATCATCGCCAAAAAAATCAGAGAGGAGTTGTACCCTTGACACGTTGGTCCGTTGAAATTTGAATGAGGGCGCAAGGGGAGTGGGGGCGCGTTGAGTAGGCACGCGCTGGGTAGGCGCGGAAACAGAAGGCCCTTTCTCAATATCAGCGCTTGATCCAGCGCCTTTCATGCGCTCTAACTTTTCTGACTCAGCAGCTTGTTTTGCTTGAAAATCTTTATCTCTTTTTCTTTGAGCCTCAAGCCTGCTGGCTTCCTGCGCTAGCCTTAGATCTCGCTCTTCATCAGATTCAAATCTGGTACGTTTGATAGGCGCACGAGGAGGGTCATCAACCACTCGTTTTCCTTTGCTTTTCTCTGCGCCTGGCACGGGATCAGCGCTTTGTCTAGCGCTTGCCTTCACTGCACTCTTTATTAATGGTGCGCGTTTAAGGACAGGCGCATCATCTGACTCTGTGTCTTCATCAACTAAGCCTTCAACAGTCTTGATTTGAATTCCCTTGGCGCGCTTCGTAGGCTTCTTTCTGCGCTTCTTGAGGTCCAAATTCGCTTTACCAAACATTGGAACATCATTGATCTTGTATTCAGGATTCTCATTCAAAAACTTAACTAACTCAGGGTAAGTTAGAAAAAGTTTTGTGAGAAGAAGGCAGTGTGAGCGGAATCGGGTCTTTCCATCACTTTTGTTCTTCACAAATTTATCAATCTGCTCACGCAGTGTCTTGAATAAAATGTGAGCCAGTGAAGCTTCTCCTTGGCCATGATGGCAGCTGTGTATTCCCATTGTTCCACCGTGAATCGGTTCACGTTCCCGGTTTTGAAAACAATCGAAGTTCCCACCAAGTGCGCGATGTGAGTCAAGAGTTCTCCACCATCTCGAATTTCGGTGTTTTTGATATTGTTTTGAAGCGTGGGAATATTTAGAAGTGAGGTAGCCATCCTGTTCTGATCATCAATTGAGTAAGTCATCGGACGCCCAATAATGCGATCTTCATCCGTAGATGGAAAACCGAGCAAGTGTCGAATCACAGATGATGAAATATGGACGTCAACATTTTGAACGCGAGCCTCAATCAGGTAGTAAGTGCGCCCATTTACATCAATTTCCACTAGAACAGCAGTGGAAAAGAACTCATCCACGAGGAGCGCAGAATAAAAATCTTGGTCCATGGTGAATAGAGGGAGCAGACCAGCTACGCGCAGGGTTTCAATTATTTCTCTTCCCATCACTTCACCAGATAACTCTAATAGATCAAGAGTTTCTTCAAGTTTGAAATTTGCAAGGTCCTGAAAAAAATGATTGATGTTAGAAGTGATATAGGCGCATAGAAACATAAAATGATCAAAGTAACAGGCGCATAAAGAATAGATAGGCGCATAATAGAATCAGGCGCACAAAATTATAGAGAATCAAGGCGCATGATTGAATTAGGCGCATGAAATATTAAAGGCGCATAGAGTTACAAGGCGCATAATATGGTTCTGTGAATACTAAGGAAAAATTAAAACAACGAAATTTGACTAAGTACGAAGTTAGGCGCATAAGGTGTTAGGCGCAGAATGATTTAAGCGCATATACAAGTAGAGGCGCAGAAAGCATTCAGGCGCATAAAAAATAGGCGCATAAAGAAGTACATAGGCGCATATCGAGAGAATTTTAAGTTAGTAAGAAAAACAAAAAACAAGCATTCAAATGAAAGAAATGAAAATCAAAAAGTTCAAATTTTCGAAAACAAGATAGAAAATTTTTAGAGACCAAAACATGCAATAATGACGAAGAACACGAAGAACGACCCATGAATGCTCGAAGAACACCAAGAACACGAAAATCATGAAACTTCACCAAACTAGACAAATAATATATCAAAATGACCGCATGACAACAAGGAATCTAAATATGTAAACAAAAATATGAACAAATCAATAATGAAAGCACAATGATCAAAAGAATGACCGAAAATTTGAAAATTTTTGAAAACAGAAATTCAGATTTGTAACAAAGAAAGCATTGATCGTTCAAATGTTGGATTTAAAAGATTCGAAATCATGAATGGAACACAACCCAACAAACGATATAGAAAACGGATCATCGAAACAAGAGAAATCAAAGGAAAATGAATCCGGATATGACAATGACGAAAAAACACTAAAATGAAAAAAATATTCAGAAATATAAAGAGTTTAAGGATTGAGAGTTCATACCATTTCGTCTTGTGTAGATGTTGATGCTTTCTTAGGACCCATAAATTTATGTATATATAGAAAATGAAGAAGAAAAATGAAGATGGAGAGAGAGAGAGAGATACGAGTCTGGGAGAGAGAGAGACGGGGAGAGAGAGAGAGGAGAGTTGGTAGGAGGGAGTGAAGGTGATGATGAATATATAGGTTAGGTTTAAAATTTTGCACAGATATGGAAAAAAAATACAGTAAAAAATTTAAAAAGATGGGAAGTTGAAAGGATGGCATTTATGAGGGATTTTGAAAAACGGCGGCTCATCATGACAAAAAGGACGTTCATTAATGAGGGATTTTTGGGATTTGAAGGGCATTAATGGCTGAATGACCTAAAGTGTCATGATGTGACATTTAGGTTTTTGAAAAACTGCTCCACTTTCCCTTTAAGTGTATGAGCAATTTTGACTAATTTTTGCACAAACACCAAAAACATCTATTTTGGTGTAAGTTTGGGGTGCAAGAGATATATCCCAGAAAATAAAATTTTTCGAAAAACGTAAAACGAGGGAAAAATTTAATTGCACAAGTACCCTTGAACAATTAATGGAATGTCAAAAGACATAGATTCTTATAATAAATGAACAGAATAAACATACCTGGTACTTGTGTATTTAATATGTTCAATCATTGAAATTGAATTTTGAGAATTGATTGAGCCGCAATAGTTAATGCGCGCATGAAGGGGCGCATTACTTCAGCAAAGCGCATACTCATCTAGGCGCATTACACATCAAGGCGCACAAAGATGGTTTGAGGGCGCATAGATTGATAGGCGCGCATGGATTGATAGGCGCGCAGATATTGTGTGCGCAGAAAATGAGAGATGGGCGCGTAGTTAGTAAGGCGCATAGATGGCGGCGCATAGTTTCCTTGAAACTTTGAAAAATTGATTTAATCATTTGTACCTAATATACTCATAACTCAACAAAACATAAAATCATTAGTATTGACAAAACTATATTGAATTTAGTTGAGTTCAAGCATACCCATTTCACCTCTCAAAAACATGAACCGTTTCGCGTCAAGTGCTTTCGTTAGAATGTCGGCGATTTGATAGTCGGTTCCCACGTGTTCCAAATGTATATTGCCTTTCTCCACGTGGTCTTTGAGGAAGTGATATTTGATGTCGATGTGCTTGGTCTTTGAGTGCATGATAGGATTTTCAGAAACCGCAATTGTTGATGTATTGTCGCAGTAGATGGGACAATTTTCTTCGATGATATCATAGTCCACCAATTGCTGCTTCATCCAGAGTATTTGGCAACAACAACTTCCCGCAGCGATATATTCGGCTTCAGTTGTTGAAACAGATACAGAAGCTTGTTTCTTACTTGCCCATGACACAAGTCGATATCCGAGGAAATGACAGGTGCCACTAGTGCTTTTCCTATCAATTGTGCACGCTGCATAATCCGCATCTGAATAACCTACAAGTTTAAAGTTCGAATCTTTGGTGTACCAAAGTCCAAGGTTAACAGTGCCAGGGAGATATCTTATAATACGTTTGACAGCAATTAAGTGTGCTTCTCTAGGGTCGGATTGATAACGAGCACAAACACAAACACTAAACATAATATCAGGCCTACTAGCAGTAAGGTAAAGGAGTGAGCCAATCATACCTCGATAGAGCGTTTGATCAACACGTTTACCTTTTAAATCTTTGTCGAGTTTGTTGCCGGTGGCCATTTGAGTATCGTATGATTTAGCGTTCTCAAGTCCAAACTTCTTGATTAAGTCCTTTGTGTATTTGGATTGGTTGATAAAAATGCCTTCACTCATTTGCTTGATTTGAAGCCCGAGGAAGAATGTGAGTTCTCCCATTATGCTCATTTCAAACTTGCTCTTCATTAGTGTCTCAAAACGCTTGCACAACAATTCATTAGTAGAACCAAATATAATATCATCAACATAAATTTGAACAAGTAGTTTATGACCATTATGTTTGGCAATGAAAAGAGTTGTATCGATTTTACCGCGAGTGAAGCCTTTTTCGATGAGAAACTTTGATAAAGTATCATACCATGCTCTTGGTGCTTGTTTGAGTCCATACAAAGCTTTCTGGAGTTTGTACACATGATTTGGAAATTGTGAATCTTCAAACCCAGGTGGTTGAGCAACATAGACTTGTTCTTGGAGTTCACCATTTAGAAACGCGCTCTTCACGTCCATTTGATATAACTTGAAGTTCTTGTGAGCGGCGTAAGCTAGAAATAATCAGATAGCTTCAAGTCTTGCTACGGGCGCAAAAGTTTCATCGTAGTCAATTCCTTCTTCTTGCCTATAGCCTTGTGCAACCAATCTTGCTTTGTTTCTCGTGATGATTGCATTCTCATCCATCTTGTTCCTGAACACCCATTTCGTACCAATCACTCCATGATCATTTGGTCTTGGAACTAGAGTCCAGACCTTACATCGTTCAAATTGATTGAGTTCTTCTTGCATTGCAACAACCCAATTAGGATCTTGGAGCGCTTCATCAGCCTTCTTCGGTTCAATTTGAGAGATAAAAGCAGTGTAAGCATCAAAGTTTGTAGCTCTCCTTGTACGAACACCAACTTGTAGATTACCGATGATATCAGCAATTGGATGACCTCCAACTTCACGAATTTCAGGAGGTAAGTTAGGTTGAGTCGTAGAAACTTGAAGGTTTTCAATAGGTACATCTTCACCAGATTCAAAGTCATGGAAATTTGGGGGTTGAACTGGCTCAGAATTGAAATTTGGGTTTACACCAGATGCAGCAGTAGAAATAGGCGCGTGAGAGGAATCATGAGGCGCATCATTTGAGTGAGGCGCAATAGATGATTCACCAGGCGCATGATACATTGAATTAGGCGCATTTGATGTAGATGGATTTCCTTGTGTTGATAGATTCTGATCTTGAGTGGGCGCAACATAAATAGGAGCACCTGTATCATTTAGCTCAATAGAATCATCAGCAACATTTGGAGCCAAATGTGGCTCAAGGAGAGAATGTTCATTAAATGTAACATGTACAGATTCAACTATCACTAATGTAGTTCTATTAAAAACTCGAAAAGCTTTAGAGTGTTTGGCATACCCAACAAAAATACCTTCGTCGGCTTTGGCATCGAATTTACCTCTATGTTCATTTCCGTTGTAGAGGATATAACATTTGCAACCAAAGATCTTGAAGAATGCAATGTTGGGAGTTATACCACGCCAAAGTTCATACGGAGTCTTGTTGTGAAGTTTGTTGATGAGGGAACGATTTTGAGTAAAACATGCAGTGTTGATAGCTTCTTCCCAAAAGTACTTAGGCAATTTAGCTTCAGCTATCATCGTCTTTCCCGCTTCTATCAACGTTCTATTCTTTCGTTCAACAACGCCATTTTGTTGAGGGACTCCGGCGGTTGAAAAGTTGTGATCTATCCCATGATCTTCACAATATCGAGCAACACCGTTGTTCTTGAATTCTGTTCCATTGTCGGATCGAACACTAACGATGTCATCTTCTTTTTGGGTTTGGAGCAGTCAAAATAAGGTAGTGAGAATATCATAACAATCATCTTTTGTAATCATCATCTCTACCCATGTCTATCTTGAATAATCATCCACCACAACTAGAGTATACTTGTTTCTTCTAATACTTGCGGTGGAAACTGGTCCAAATAGATCAATGTGAAGCAGTTGCAAACATCTTGTAGTTGAAGGATTAGACTTGCTTGAAAATGACTGCTTCGGTTGTTTGCCAAGTTGACATGCGGCGCACTTTTTGTCATGATGATCAGCAACCTTGGGAAGTCCTTTGACAAGATTATTCCTGCTGAGTTTAGATAGATACTTGAAGTTCAAGTGACTTAAGCGCTTGTGCCACAGCCAACTATTTTTGTTCACACTTTTTGCTACAAAACAAAGATTAGTACTAGAGTTCATACTATGGAAATCAATAATATAAATATTTGTCTTACGATATCCCGTGAGTAAGATAGCTCCAGTTTTGCCATTCTTGATAAGACATTGCGTTGAAGTGAAATGGCATTCTAATCCTTTGTCGCAGAATTGAGATATGGATAATAAGTTGTGCTTGAGCCCTTCGACGAGTGAGACTCTTTCAATGCACACTTTGTCTTTCTTGAGCTTTCCATATGCTACAACTTGACCTTTGTTATTATCGCCAAATGTTACGGAGGGACCTCTTTCTTCATGGACATCTTCTAATAAGGATTCATCTCCAGTCATGTGTCTTGAACACCCACTATCGAGAATCCATTCATAATTTCTAGCTTTTGAAGATCCAGCCATGAAACAAAGAACCTGAAATATAGACATTTAAGCAGGTCCCCTTTATTCCTTTTGGGTCCTAGGGTTAGCAACTTTTGACAACCCACTCTTGCTTGACCTTAGGATTTTTACGTCCTTTGGCATTGGGAGTGAATCTCAAAAGGCATTCCACGGCCTTGTGTCCTGAACAATCACAAATGGAACAATGATGAAAGCCACCAATCACGTGAGTTTTCACAAACTCTTTACTTTTCTTGGGGATGGCATTCTTCTTTGGGTCAGATGAACTAGACTTAACAAAATCTTTCTTTTGAAATTTTGGAGCGCTTTTTCTTGGAGGGCGCATAGGGCTAGGAGGCGCACGGCGATGAGGCGCGTGGCTCTTAGGCGCATAATGAGCACTCGGAGAAGGAGCGCGCCTATTTTCAAGAATGATTTTGCTAGGAGATGGTTCATCTGTAGCTATATCTTTCCCATTAGCTTTCCCAAATTGCTTCGTTGGGTAGACATAATGGAATGTTTGTCTCTTGACTTTTTCCTGTCCTTTACCCATTGAATTAGAATGTTTTTCCTTGGGAATTTCAAAAGTTTGTTGGTTGGTAAATTCACTATCTCTTTCAGCACAGACATCACATTTAAAGTTGTCACTAGTTAATGAGAATCCCAAGCCACTTTTATCACCACTGACTTTTTGGGACTCAAATATATTCTCCATAGTGACACGAGAATTGGACCACTCATTTGTAATCTTTTTAAGATCAGTAATTTGAGCAACCAATTCATCGTTTTAAACTTTAAGAAGTGAGTTCTGTTCTGTTAGAAAAGTGTTTTTAACAGTAAGAGGAGTCATGCTCTTTATCTGCTCCTTAAGGAGGGTGAGTTCAGATTTAAGTAGAGATTTCTCGGTCTTAAGCTGGGAAATTTCATCACATGATAGTGCTAAAGCTTCCTTCATACTATCAAATCTAGTGATTACCTTTTCAGCCTTTTTGAACAATTTTTCTTGTTCAGCAATCACTTCATCATCATTGATTTTGGAGATTGGAGCAGTTGGTTCAACCTGTGGTCTAATGTATGCTCCTTTTCTCAATTTGTTCCTTGCTCCAAGATCACATCGTGAGAATAGCAATCCACCATCGTTTTGAGCCGGAGTGAGAAATCCTTGTTCAACGAGCTCGCTGATGGTTGGTCCTTTCTTCTTTTTCACTTCTTGAAAACCTGCAGATTTCTTGATAGGTTTATTCAAGGCATTCATATCGGGAACATCCTTGGATATGTCATCATCAGAATCATAAGCATCAACTTCATCATCATTTGCCATCAAACAAACGAGTCCATCATCGGAATCTTCATCGCTCTCATCGGAGTCTGTTTCAATCCAAGTGTTGTGCTCATTTGCTGGTGCTTCTTCTTCAGCAACCATTCCCTTGTGACGAGTGAACTTGGGAGTGAATTTGGGAGTATGGCTGCTCTTCTTCTGCATATATTCAAATTTGGGGATCGGGCAGCTTGATGCAAAATGTCCGGGTTTCCTGCAATTAAAACAAACAAGATCTTCTTTCCTTTTTGAATCACTGCTCCTTGAAAACTTTTGAGGAGCTTTGCTGGTAGATCCTTGAAATTTGTTGGTTGAGCCGGGTCTTGAGAATTTTCTGAATTTTTGAAATTTCTTCACAAATAAAGCGAAGTCTTCATCATCCATGTCTAATAGCTCAGAAGTAGAAATTTTGGGATCGGAGCTTTTCTCATCTTGTACAGGCACAGGAGTAGGCGCAGGTGTAGGCGCAGCTTCTCTGTGCGCCATCATAGCCATAGATTTTGACTTTCCTTCAGTTTCGCTGATTCGTTGGAGTTTGAGTTCGTAAACTTTGAGATTTGCATATAGGTTCCTTAAAGTCCAAACATCTAAAGTTCCAGCGTCTTCAAGAGCGCTAGATTTATGTAGGTATCTTGATCCAAAAGCTTGTAGAAAATTTACATTCAAATCTTTGTTGGTAAACTTCATGCCAAGTGAAATACATAGATTGATAATTTCACAGTAGCGTTCATAAGTTTGCCTTAAGTTTTCACCGGGGAGTTGAGAGAAATTGTTGAACCTCTTTTGAACTACGTATTTCTTTTTCTCCTTGCAGACGGTGTCTCCTTCAATATGCTCTTCAATAGCATCCCATAGCTCATTTGCAGTAGCACAATGCATGACTTGTTGTTTCATAGCCGTGCTTAGAGTGCTTAGAAGAATGTTTCTTGCTTTGCCATCATTTGCAACTCTTCTAATTTCTTCCTCGGTCCATTCTTCCCTTGGTTTGAGAACTGTAGGTTGGGCAGCGTTGGTGCGTGGATTTGGATTCGCCTTCATTGGAATATAAGGTCCATATACGACGGTGTCATGGAGCCTTTCATCGATTGAGTTGAGATGAGTCAATATGCTAAATTTCCACACGTCAAAATGATCTTCATCAAAGACCGGAACGTGAGTGTAGTTTGCAGTTGCCATAGGTTTTGAGTTTGCCATTTAGAATCGGCACCCAAGCTGTTAAGCTTGAAAAACGAAAAATGTTTTATAAAGGTGTTTGCTCTGATACCACTTGTTGGTCCCAAAGGGCAACAAGGGTATGAAAAATAGCTAGAGGGGGGGGTGAATAGCTGTTTTAAAATTCTTTTCGTACCCTTGATAAACTCAATTGCAAATGCGCACTTTATCAAGTAAGCGTAATGAAATGCGCCTAAGTGAGTGAGTGAAATGCACAGCGGAATTTAGTAATGAAAGTAGGCGCAAAGTGATAAAGGGAGCGCAACACACACACTAAGTATTTTGGCTCAAAGTGAGTGAAATAAGGAACTAAGGCAAATGATATAACAAACACAACACAATTCAGTTCAATCAATCTACAATGAGTAAACAAGCAAGTAGTGAGTGAAAATAATAACTTGAAAGAAATAAAAAGATAATAACACAAGCTATTTGGAGAGGTTCGATCAATGAAAGATCTACGTCCTCTACCAAGATGGTTAGTCTTGGATTTCTAATGGAGATCTTATATAATGAGTGAGTGTTACAAATTACAACTTTTGAGCTCCTACACTAACTCAAGATCTAATATTCTATGAATGAACAAATCCAAAACAATAACCGGTGTATCTCTAAAAGATGGATCTAAATGATCAAACTTAAAGAGGTGCGTGTGTGTTTAGTATCAAGGCTCTTTAGATCTTTATGATTTAGAGCACAATGAGACTAAAGTGTTATAGCTTGAAGATCTGGGCTAAGGATGAAGGTATGAAGATGTTCTTGAGGAAATCTGGAAAAACGAAGGCAATCTTCAAATCTTCAACAAATGCTTTGAGAGAGAAATTCTTGAAATTCTTAGCAAAACTCAGCAGCTTCAAAATGTTGAAGTTATGGGGTATTTATAGTGAACTTCAAAAAAAGTAGCCGTTGGAAATCCTTGTGGATAAGATGAGCTGTCGCTCGTTGATTGGAGCATGCATATATTATGGCCATTTTGACACTCAACATAAATGTGACCGTTATGGACACGTGTCAATAGATTAGGCGCATATGCATCTTTTAACCACCGTTGGATCATTGGCGTAATTTGAATTCTCTTCAAGTCTTCGAGTCTTCAATAAATCACTGAGTTTGAATAAATACTTTAAGGCGCGTTTGAGCCAACAGGCGCATTGAGCCAAGAGGCGCATAGTAAGCGTGCGCTTAAATCAAGGGGCGCAGAGGCGTGTAACATAGCTTTATGAAGAAATCCTTATGCGCGCGCTCTAAATTGCGCATGGCGCGAATGTAGAAGGCGCGTGGCGCAGGAGGCGCATACGCGCGGCTCAAACATACTGAGTGATTTTTCTTGAAACTTGATCTTCTTGCCCTATTTCTAAGCCTATTCTATAACAATGGACAGCTTAAAAAATGAAGTATAAATACTTCTTACATGTGGGTCTAAAGTCTATGAAATGAAACTTAGGTGATGGATCAATCAAATCCAATAAATTCTATTACATTAAAACTGAGATATGTGTGGGCATACCCAACACTAATGATCACCTCATTTCATTGAGGTTGGTTAAGGAGTTATCTCCTACATTCCAAACTCTATTTTAAAACCCCCCTTTTTATGACTTAAAGAAGAAGAAGAAGAACGTTATCATTCATGTAGATTTTGATCAAGCAAGACCAACTTTAGTTGGGCGAGATGGGTGTTTCGGTACTTCCCATCTCGTAATCTAACCCCCGAACCTCAAAACAAAGAATCTCTGTTTTCGTAATCAAACTTAGGCTATAATCAATAGGTTTTTCTTATGTTCCTCAAAACATAGGTGGCGACTCTAAACAATCTAAAAACAAGTTAGACATCCTAGGATAATTCACGTGCTCTAGCCAAGTTGTGGTTTCCCGCGATGGAATCCGATGAGTATATGGGACCGCGAGATGGTCTATATACTAGTGTGACGATTCCATTATTTTCTTAGAAACCCCAAAAGGGATCCATTCCCTCTGACTTATAAAAAAAAAGAGTCTTTTCTTATGTGGTTCGAGTCGTGTGCCCAACTGTGTGTTCTAAGCCTCTTCGTGGACCGCAAGTGTTACTCAAGACTGACAAGGGCCTCTTCTGCAATATAGGTTCAATTGGTACTTAGAGAGTCTACCGGGATTCGGCAAATCGGTTAGTCCGTGAAGAGATCACTCCAACAGCTACAACATCAATCATGACCGGCAGCAGCAACACCATGTCTCTCGAACAGCTCTCAACCATGGTCTAACTCCTCCAAGAGCAAGTCTCCACCCTTAATAAGGAAGCATAAAGCAAAGACGACATTTGGCAATCCCACCTTGACAGTCAAAGGGAGGCCCACGAGGCCGAGATGGAGCTAATGAAAGAAAAGCTCACTAACCTTGCCAAGGGGAAGAACAAGAATAATGATGATTAATCCGAATGGACCGAGGGTTTGTTCAAAAGTCCGTATGTCAACACCCGCACCAAGAAAATGGGGGAGCCGAGTTCCAAGAACAATGAGCCCAAAATGGTGGATTCTATCATGGCCTACATCGACCAAAAATTCAATGGGCTCAACATGGGCAAAGGCTCCGACACAAGCCTTTATCAATCATCCATCCTCATGAGTACTATGGCCGCTCTTCCTGATAAGTTAAAGATGCCCGACATAAGCAAATTCAAGGGCAACTCTGGTCCTATGGCTCACATTGAGACTTATATTTGGGCAATGGTTCCGAAGAAGGTCTCCCCCAAGGTGATGGCTCAATGCTTTCCTCTCACTCTCGAGGGGGCGGCAAAAGATTGGTATGCTACTCTCCCGCTCACTGTCCGTCTTGATTGGGACTCCGCCATGCTTGCCTTCAAGTCACAATACCAAGGCAACACCACTCACCGGCCCACAAGGAAAGTGTCAAGACCCGAAATATAGGCTCTATTTTATTAGTAATTAAATGATTATTATTTATTTATTTGCTTGTTTATTTATTTAAATTATTATTTGTTTAAATATTGATGTGTGCATTTTATGTTTCATAATATTTATGCCTAGCATTTTATTCGAGTTAATTGGGCTAGTGTGGAAATGTTGAGTCTTAATTGTTAGTAGGGAGTGTAGTGTTTATGTGTAGTGTAGTGGAGGGGGCCTAAGTGTAAATCTTTAAATTATTTCCCTACTCCCTCCCTACTCCTCCCATTCTCCCTCACTCTCTCCATTCCTCTCCCAGCAACTCTCCCTCTCTCTCCTCCATGTATGGTAAGCTTTTTCTTCTCTTTCCTTCTCTCTTCTTTTTCTTCATCTTCTTCTTGTTATTATTCATTTCTTAAAACGTGAACCTTGTTTAGATCGTCGTTAGGATCGCGTAGAACCAAAAAGAATTGAATTCCGTCAACTTTGAGATTTATCAAGTAAGTTACTTTTCCCCCATTTTGATGCTAAAATGTTCATATCATGTTTAGATAATGTTTGATGTGTTATATTTGAAGTTTGGTTGGGTTTTGAATTTGTTTGGAATTTAATTGAGTTTTTGGTTAAAAATGGTGAATTGATGAATGTTGGGTTTGATTCTTGGTTTTGGGTTGATAAATGGTGTATTTGGATTCCCATTCTAGTTATAAGTGGTTTTGGTACATTTTAGAACTTGTAGAAGGAGTTGATTTTGAGTATTTGGTGTTTTGGGAGAATTTGGGTCGAAATTTGTAAAACCCAGCTCTGTTTCCCGACCTTGAACGCGGACCAGGCGCCCACCCGCCTTGACCCGAGTGCCCGCCTGCACCCCCTTTTCCAGTGACCCAAACCTTCTGTTGAAACAGGCGCCCGCCTGCCCCTGCCCGAGCGCCCGCCCGCCCGCCCGCCTGCTTGGGAATTTTGCTCTTTTGTTTGGTTTATGACTTAGGGCTTAACTAGTGGAGGTTTAATTCTTCTAAGTAACTTAAGATAACACCGTGGAACACTTTATTAAGTGGAATTGATTCTTACATGAATAAATATGATATGGAATTCGATTAAGTATCATTTTGGGAATGTGGTTCATCCTTGTTGTGCGGTTTATATTGGTTTACCTTTGTGGTGATTTATTTGGATTGGTTCCCTAATTTGGAACCTTAAGTTGTTTATTTAAGCTAGTATTTATTACTTAGCATTTATTTGAAAGCCCAGCTGGTATTTTGCGTGTGTTTGGGCGATGCGAAACATTATGATGGCACGGCCAAGTCCATTGTGATGTTGACCATTGTTTTGCCCCATTATTACCCTCCTCCAGATTGGCCTTGGATGTGAGGAGAGCTAGCTCCTTTGTGTGCATTTTAGCTTCTTGGAGCATGACTTTGTGGCATGTCTCCCGTCCCTTGTGACACTCTTATGGTTATTGGTTCCGGTACTGGGGTTTTCTCTTCGGCTTTCATGCTATTATGAAGATGATGATTTGTTGATTATTGAAGCTGCGCAGCGATCCTTTATTTGGATGTACCAGTTTGGAAAACCTTGGCTATATCCTTTGTTATGTGTTTATTTCCGCTGCTATCTGTTATGTGATAAATGCTATGTGCTATGTGATATTTATTATTGCTTATCGCGTCGTGCATCATAGCATGTCATGTAGTTGCATTAGTAACTTATTGAGATTTATCTCACCCCCTTTCTTTTTATCTTTGTTTTTCCTTAACCCCCCCAGGTGCTAAGGATTAGTCTCGCTGATCACGAGAAAGAGGACGTCGAGTGTGGATACATTCTTTTAGGGAAGGTTGTCATAGGTTGGTTTACATTATGTAAATGTGTAACCATTTTGGGATAGTTGTACCAAACAATGACGTCATTAAGATTTGTATATTTGTACTTTGTTGGGCATAAACTTGTGGAAGTTTATGATAGTTGTAATTGGTTTTTATCAAACTTGGTTTTGTAAAACTTTGGATCGTCACCTTTTGGTATCAAATGAAAATTTTTAACTTCAGTATTTCATAGTTTTGGTTTTAAGTCGACGTCCAGATCGCGGTCTCGGGCCCGTGGGGTCCGGGGTCGCGACAGTTGGTATCAGAGCTATGGCATTAGCTCTAAGTATAAGTCTAGGTGGAATTAGTATGACCTAGGTGGGTAGTAGTGTGCGGAGTGATTAACGTTGATGTTTTATGGCAGGTACTTGTTTACGATGGTTCGTAGAAGGAGTGGTGAAGGTAGTACTGGTAATGCAAATCAGAATGATACAAGGGAAAAGCACGTGCTATGTTTTCAAGGCATGTTCGAGGTGGCCATGAAGGCCATACATGATCAAGGTCCGAGGGTAGAACAAGCACCACCCCGCTATGGATTGGAGCAATTTCTCAAACTGAAACCGGTTGAATTCAATGGGGAACCGATGTAAGGAAAGATGAGTTTGTGGATTGAGTCGATGGAGAAGATTATGAATGTATTGGGTGTTCGGATGAGGACAAGGTCCGGTTCGCAGCTTATAAACTTGTGGGAGCCGCCGAGCATTGGTGGAAAGGTGTTAAGGCTACTTGGGATGATACTCACACGGTGTATGCGTGGGAGTTGTTTGTGCGCAAATTCAAGGAGCATTTCATTACGGTGTTGATCAAACCAAAGGAGATCGAGCTACTCAACCTAGAGCAAGGTGTGTTGTCTATAGCACAATACTCGGCTAAGTTCATAGAATTAGCCGGTATTGCGACTATTTGGTGAGGACCGAGGAACAAAAGGCTATGAGATTCATTCGGGATTGAAGACCTCCATCCGTACTCAACTTATTGCCCAACGGATTGTGACATTCCAAGATGCGGTGGACCGAGCCTATTTGATAGAGCAAGATATTAGGGAGCATAAGAGGAAGACCGAGGTGGCAACCCGAGTAAGCAAGGAGCGCAGAGCAAGTCACAACCAAGAATTGATAATCGAGGTAACTTTGGGGACAATCTCAGTTCCGAGGGCAACCGATCCAAGGAACCCGGTACCACTTCCGGGAACCAAGGGAGCCAAATTAGGAGGCTTTGTTCGTATTGTCAAAAGGAAGGTCATTCTGAGGACCGGTGTTGGAAGAAGCAAGGAAGGTGCACCAATTGTGGTCAAATGGGTCCCTTTGTAAAAGATTGCCCGAGAGGTAGAGTACAAGCATCCGGGTCAGGAGTTGGTACTAATCAGGGTCAGAAAAAGGATGCTACCGGGAAGCCCAAAGTCCAAGGAAGAGTATTTGCCATGAATCAACAACAAGCGATCGATGATCCATCCGTTATTGGAGGTATTGTTTCTGTGTCTAATGTGAGCGCACGAGCGTTAGTAGATCCAGGATCATCTCATTCATACATTTCTGTGCAATTTGCTTCCATGTTAAATGCTGCATTCGAGTCTTTACCGTACGTGCTAGAGGTGTCGACCCTTATAGGAGAATGCTTGATTTTGATCGAGTTTTCATGCTTGTGATGTGGTTTTTTGTGGTTGTAGACACCCCGCCTTGGGACCGCTCACTCCCGATTGCATATTTGATTTTGTGTTTCTCCCCATTTTAAGTGTTTCTCGTTAGTTTCTGTCACTTCCGTTAAGTTCCTGACTGACTTCGTTAAGTCCAGGGACTAAACTGAATGACAGGCTGACTTTCTAGTCCATTCTGTCAAAATTGCCTTCTCTAAGTCGCCCGCCTCCGACACTAGGAGCAGGCGCGCTGCGCGCCTCCCGCCCCCAAAGCAGGACGCGCGCGCCTCTAGGCGTCAGTTACAGATTTCTGGCCATGATTCCCTCCCTTGCTCAATTTACAGGATTTTGCCCGGGAAGGATTTCTTTGTGACTGAGTTTTGGCACCAAAACACCCCTCTTTCACCTATAAAACCTCTCTTTACTCCTCCATTTTCAAGGTCGAAAAATTATCGAAAGAAGGGAAGATTGAACTTACAAAAACTATACCAAAATCGCCTTCTAAAGGTTCTCTTCAAGCAATTTTTTGAAGTCTTCGAATTGTAGGTAAAAGTCCATCTTTTCCTTCCTTTTCCACTTCATCTCATCTCCCTCTTTTATTTTAATCAATGTGCAATCACCCAAATCATTTTGGGACATGACTCTAATGATCACCTCATCTCATTGAGGTTGGTTAAGTGTTATCTCCTACTTCCAAATCCTATTTTAAATCCCCCCTTTTCATGACTTAAAAAGAAGAAGAAGAACATTTTCATTCATGTAGATTTTGATCAAGCAAGACCAACTTTAGTTGGGCGAGATGGGTGTTTCGGTACTTCCCATCTCGTAATCTAACCCCCGAACCTC
>JAOWBW010000032.1:1320326-1452373 GCA_026119855.1 Campanula takesimana | reverse complement strand
ACCAGTCAAGCAACAAACTTCAGACAACGAGTATCATTCTGTACAGAAGCGCATTCCACACCTTACACATGTATACTTGGCCATGAATACACAGACAGTGCCGATATGGCGACGGGAGGTGGAGCTTGAATCCCTACTGCCGCTCTTAGATAGGAGGGGACATGAGGAGGCAGAGATTCCAAATTTCCCTCTAAGTCTCACAATAATAGAGCTTTATAATCCCAGTCCCATCCACATTTCTTGATCACTGAAAATAAAGCTTTACAAAGTAACGCACTTGATCCTCAAAATTAGATGAACTACTAAAAGTATCAATATTAAAAAGGTGAAATCAAAACAGTAAAAAGTAATTTAATTATAATGTATAAGATGAATACCTTGATCATCATCCTCGTTAAATTCAACCAATTCCACTCCAGCATTGCCATTTTCTAGAGCTTCAAGACATGCTAGAATTGCCTAATTTCATACCCTAAATGTTTGGTTATGCCTCCCAAAAGTGAAAATAGAATGCATTTGCCAACTTTTGTGAAGAAAGAAAAATGTGAAATGAAAACCTGAGTGCGATTATCAGTGCTGGCAAGGGCAGCAAGCCACTTCTCGAGTTGACATACGACGAAGTGAATTTGATGTATCGTCCTCCATTGCTACAACTGCTGCTGCTACAAGCGAGGCCCAAATTTTATGGGAAGAGAGAAGGTGGTCGGAGAAGGGAGCTCCGACTCGGCGGACGTTATGATTATTTCTGAAGGACGCTTGTTGTTATTGCCAAGCAGGAGTAGGCCGCGCCTGCGCGAATTTGGCCTAACATTATTGTAGAAAGAAATGCTTTAATTGATAGACTAGCTTAATGAAGCAAGATTAACCCAAGATAGTAAAGATGTTTCACGCTTCCTTTACAATATGGAACAACAATTTTCATTTACAAAAGCTTCAACCTAACACCTCCAAGACAATCTCTCTCAGGGTGCATAAACTTACATACAACAAACATTTCTTACTGATGAATCTCTAAAAACTCCACAATCTAGTCTATCGATCGCGCTTGAATTCGGACTCAATCATACATAGATACACAGCTAGCAAAGTTGTCATTCCGTTAGGTTAGTCAGATGGTTGGTATCCGGAACTTCTCGTTCTTATTTCTCCGCTGCACGTACTTATCACCACAACACACATTGCCCTTTCGCACACCTTGAAAATCCCCCAACCAATCCAACAGAATCTCTATCTCTCAAAATCTGTTGTTGGATGACTAGTACTGAAGCCCTACTCCCTAAATCATCAGAGACAACATAATCCCAATCACTCCCAGTTCAAGATTCTCACTCCAGTTGTCCAAACCTTGTACTAGAAGGGGATTAATCCCATGTTTCCTCCCTACGATCCAAAGATCGTACGAGTCACTATTCATAGCTTGAATAGCCCCACAGTCTCATCCCCGTTTCGAACAACAACTTCCCTATAATTCACATGATTGTTTCCCTCATTCTTCACCCAAAACCATGTCACCAAACCATCATCTAACTTCTTTTCCATCATATTATCGCCTTCTCCGTTGAATGCGAGAAACCGTATCACTGTCAGTGACACCCCAGCATTCCCTGCCATCCGATCAGCGTAGGCGAGTGCTTCTCTTGAATCAGGCCCACCCAAGAAAAGAACGACAAATGGTGGGACGGACGGCCCATAGACAAGCCATTAGACCCTGCAGCCATTCTTAAAGAACCTTTATCTACAAACACCCCAACAGAGCAAGGTGCATGAGTCAAGACAATCAAATTCACGGATTGCACATTATTATGGACAAGCACAGTTGCAGCCGGGCTTTCAAGACCATCCTTTTTGAATGGCATGATAATAAGGGAAGCCTTTTTCACCAATGCCAGCTCGCATATGTCGTGGTACATGCTTTTTTTAGGGCCACTGATGTAAATGCATAGAATTTGATTAATTCAGTCCTGCCTTCTTCAAACTGCTGCATTGCATTGTGAATGGAGCAGTTGTTGATATGCTCCTGCTGTTCCTGCTCGTCCGTGTCGTCTTCCTCATTATTGTGGTTGATGAACATGGGAACGGCACGGCCCACGAGGTCGATAAGGTGGACGGCGTAAACCAAGAACGGACTATTTCTGGTCGGGTTGGAAACTTCTAGAAGTTTGAGAAAGCCAGCCACACTTTCCTCATCGTGGATGCAGATTACTATGTGCAGTCCCGCATTTGGAGGGTTGTGTTGGATATCTCTTGTTTTATTGATCATGTATGGTCTTCTTGGATCGTAGATTATGGCAATTAAGGGTGTAGTTATTGCTGTTACACACACCGTTAAGATCATCATCAGTGTAAAGTCTGCCTGCCCTACCATCTGCAGTAATCCAACGGCTATCATCAGCAGCAGAAATCGCGAGAAAGTTAAAATGTCTCAGTTTATGAACTAAATATAGAAAAAAATACAGAGAAGTGAACCTTGAGGTCCATCCAGTGAATGAACAACAACAAAATCTCAAGTTGACCTCTTAAGCTTGTCATCAAGCTAAGAGCAAGCCCATCCCTCAAAGGCATACCAAGGCAATGAGTAACAACGTAAGTAGCTAAAAACTTTGTCAAGTACCCTGTCAAAGCCATGTAGAACAATGGCCTCAACTCTGGCCATTTATCATTCATGCTAGACAAGTCAAATATCATCCCACATACGCATACGAAAATGGCATCAATATCTCCATAACGATCGTCTCGCTCTTCTCAACCAAAGTCGACCCCAACGGTGGGCCATCCGGTACCGCC
The DNA here is from genome assembly GCA_026119855.1 of Campanula takesimana. Lineage (NCBI taxonomy): Eukaryota > Viridiplantae > Streptophyta > Magnoliopsida > Asterales > Campanulaceae > Campanula > Campanula takesimana. The sequence goes on along the minus strand of JAOWBW010000032.1, from coordinate 1,449,589 downwards.
AAGCCCAACCATAAAGGCCCATTACAAATCGCAAGCCCAGTCATATCAGCCACAAATCCCACCACCAAAACCAACAACAATATGCCTACAACATACACTTGTTCCACGGGCTTCCCTTCTGGTGTTGTTCTGACAATCCAAAGCATTACTTGATGTACTCCAAACCTAAGCGAAAGTACTATGAGAATGAAAGATATTAAGTACCATAGAGCAGCAATAGGCCTAGCATCACCTTGCTTGGCTGCCAAAAATAATCAACAATCAACCGTTTTTTCAAGTACGTCCCCAATTACTGCAGTCGATAAGGCCATTCTTCCCATATCCGAGCTTAAGAGATTAAGCTCTCGAATTATAGGATAGAGTACAGGGAAAGAAGTAATTGCTAAAGATGCAGAAACTCCCAAAAATGAAGAAGGATTACGCATTACATCTCCCATGGAATTGCGTACAAGGACCGCAACAATTGTGACTACTATCATTGGAATGGTCACACCTAATACTGCAATGTACCATTGTTTCTTCCCTGCTCTTTTTACGCTTGAGATGTCCATTTTAACACCGGTTAAGAAAAGGAAGTACATGAAACCTATCACGGCTACATTTTTCAGCAGAAACGAAGCATTTTCAGGGAACAAATAACGCGTGAAGTTCTTGCTTCGACCTAATACCGACGGTCCAACTATTATACCACCCTTCAAAACAAAAAGAATCCAACATTAGAACCAATAATCCAATCCCCAAACCAGAAAAGAACAATTGTCCTACAATCATCTAACATGCAGAGCAGATTTGAAAAGTTTTTGGACATTCATTTTGGGACGAATACAGTAGTAACATGTAATTTTTACGTAAAAAACACGTTTTTTTCCAATCTTCGATCACAGTGTCTTTTTTTAGAATATGCATGATCAGAATCATGTTTCTAATTCAAGACGCAATGGTCGAAATGCCTGTTTGTTCTAATCAATTATTGAAAATTAAATCTTATGAAATGTACATACATTTACATTGATATGATTGATAACCATCTTAAGGTTTTATTTCCCACCTTTCTTCATGATTTACATGAACAAATCATGATTCAAGCACGCATGACAAAGAAAAAGATATAATTGACGACGATATATACAAATTAACTTACTATGATCTCAGAGATGACTCGAGGCTGTTTGGGGAGACAGAATCCAACGAACGATGCGGGTGATGGCAATGACGAGAGTGATCTCCAATAAGGTGAGGGGAAAAGAGAAATGCAAAGGATTTTCGCCATAGAAAATACCAAAGGGGTGAGATGAACGCGTTTCTTCGACATATAATCAGGCCTTTGCTTATCAATTCCTGCTCCGTTAGGCCGAGTTTATCGATCACGCCCATTTTAGATGATCTCCGTGGAACTAATTTGGTGTTCGTCGGCCGGATTGATTGAATTTCGGGAAACCCTCGCTAATCATCCTTGCAGAAGAATTGTGCATTTTTTCTGAAACCCTAGCGATAGCCATGCAAATTGGTAGCTAGAATAAAAATGGACAAGCGTTTGAAGAAGCATGAAAAGGGGTTGAATGTCTTGTTTACCGTTGACCACTTTCTTATTTTTCATTACTCTAGGACCCAAAATAAATGTCTTTTCAATTTTTAATAAATGTGTTTTATTTATTTGTGTATTGCATGAATAATGATAAATTAAATTACATAAATCTTAGCGATAGCCATACAATATTTATTGTAAAATTAAAAAAAATTGTGACTTTCACTTTTTTTTTTTTTTTTGAAAGAAACTACAGATTTATTAACAATAGCAAACGTTAAGTAGGTGCTATCCACAAAAGATGGATGCTCAACCCAAGTCGTGGGGCTCGCATGCACAAATGCTGCCCTAGAAAAGCAATTCGCCATGCGATTGGCTTTACGACTAACCAACCTAACTATAAAAGAAGGATTATCTCGAATGAGAACTCTGCATCAATCGGTGAGAACATCGAGTTCAGATTAGCCATCATGCATTGAAGTAACCCAGTCGAAGGCCATTTTTTGAATCTATTTCAAACTCGACTCTTGAAAGCCCTAAGTTTGAAGCCCATAGCAAGGAGCATGAAAGTTTAGATAGCTAGGATGGTCGGACAATAAACAGAGTATGGTGTGAATCGTAGTGTAAAGTCACCACAGATTACACCAACTGACTTGCAGCGGAATAAAAACGTAAAAAAACGAAATATTTAACACATCTACAGCAACTCGCTGTAGACAACAAAACTTCTCTTTGATAAAAACTGTTATGATCGATTACAAAGAATAAATTAAGAGAAGATACCAAAATATGAAAACACTAAAACACTCAAAACAAGTTCTATGGAAGAATTTGTATTACAAAAGAACTCTATTACTAAAGCACTCAAGATGACTTGAGAAATCAGAATTTTTTCTCAGAAAATCGTTAAGAATGAAATGGAACGGCTTCTCTCTTTATAAGATGTGCAATCCCAAAGCCGTGTAAAGATGGAATCCGTAGGAGTCTTGGAGAGAAATCCTTGTGAAGATACACTCCATCCTTTCCTAAATTGTAGCTTCCAAATCCAAGTAAAAGATATCTACAAAAATTAAAAGAGATACACAAAAACTAGGAAACTAATTAATATGTTAGTAAATAAAAATAATAAAAAGATATTTACAATTTTACCTAAAATAAAGAAAGACATAAATCCTAAAATTAACACAAATTAAAATAAAATCGTGTGTGCTAAAATAGCCACACTTACAATCTCCCCCTGATTTATGGCTTTCTGGTCAAAACAAAAATGTTAAGATTATTAAGCGACCAAAATATAAACTCCCCATGAATCCAACTGTTGTCAAAAAAATGGCAATCAGATCTTTCCTTTTGATAACTGTACCTGCCAGATCTTTCCTTTTGATAACTGTACCTGCCAAAAATTATAGTGCCACACCAAGATAACAACCATACACCAAGACAACAACTATATCAGCTTTCTCTCCCCCTTTTCACATACAACCATATCAGCTTTCTCTCCCCCTTTTCACATACTCTCCCCCTTTTTGACCAGAATGCGAGATGATCAAGTTCGCAAAAGGTCGTTACGGCGGAAAGACAGGCTGGTGTGAGATCAGATGTGATCACATCGAGGGACACATCGTCAGCTGGACTTGAGGATAGAACAATTGCTGGAGACAGAGATGAACCAACATGCACAAGGGATCCAGGCTTCCAGGTCACAAGAGAATCTTCAACATTTCAGATTTATCAAATAATAGAAATCATGGGAGACATAGAAAATGTTATAACCAAACTTTGAGAGAATTGAACTACCATTGATAGAATAAAAAATGCAAGATAAATACTCTCCCTAAAAACATGTCATTAGACATTTATTTATGAAAGATTTCCCTGAGCATAAATTTATATACAGAGTTTACCAAGAACAACACAAAATCAGTTCGGAGATATTAGCACTATGGTAGGGACGACTCAATAAAAAGAAAAACAAATAAACAAAAATATGCAAGTGAAGTGTACAACTCAGATTAGTGTGACTTGGGATGAAATCACACCCGGGGACTCAACCTATCCAAGAACTTCAATGAACACAAATCCTAATCTTCTCAGCCTCTAGAATGCGCCCACCCCTTTTTTATTGTGGGAAATGAATTTGTGGGTAGCTTTCACTCTACATTAAATCCAAAGATAGCCCTTTCTCTTTCAAATGGTCTTCTCAAATTCGAGGCACACTTGGTTTTGTGTGAGTTCGTTTGATCACATTTGGATTGGCTGCATACAATGGTGGAGCAGCTGTTTCCCAAGAAAGCATCCACTGAGAGATAAAATAAAGGCTTTTGCCAAAGTAACCACAGGAAGTGTTCACAGTTCAAGGACCAGTCAAGTCAAGGGAGTGGATCAAGTGATCACTCTGAGATGTACAGTGAAAACATAATACAATGTTCTTTTTTTTTTTTTTTTTTTTTAAGTTAACAAATATACAAGTGTGACACATGGTGTGATCATACAGGAGATCACGCCATCAAATGATGCAAAGTCCAAGAGATTTCCTAAGTGTAGAAAATCTCTGAAAGTCTAGGGCCTTAGTGAAAATGTCAGCCAACTGATTTTCTGTTCTTACTGGTTCTAGGCTTACAATTTTCTGCTCAACAAAATCTCTGATTAAATGATGTTTAAAGTCAACATGTTTAATACAAGAGTATTGAGCATGAATTTTTGAAGTATCAATAGCATTTAAATTGACCCAAAATCGAGTTAAAACCTTACTTTGTGGCCCATAATTTTTTACCATTTGTCTCATCAAAATGATTAAAGAACTCCCATGTGACCAAAAGAAATTACTTGTTACCTCATAGCCTCTGACTTTCATGTAATTCAACCCTACCGCATCACGGTAGTTCACCCTTACCATTTGTCCAATCCTCATCTTCTCACTAACATCCCCAAGAACATGTAAATTGGGATGTTGCCTCTTGGATTTCGGAGGCACTGTTTCTGGACCATGTCAAACCTGCTTCTTTACTTCCTGAGCTGCTGGAGTATGCCTCTGAATCTGAACAGGGGTCGTTTTCTCTGTAGTGTCGTCTGTGGTGTTATCACACCGGGGGTAACATCAGATGGTTCTGCACTCTCTGGTGCTGTTTCCTGTTCAGCTTCGTCATTGGCGGGCTCCAGCTCTTCAACAAACCCTGTAGCATCACAAAACTTATAGCAATTGTCAGAAGTTTTAAGACCTTTAAACACACAATTGCCATATTTATCAAAAACCTCACAAATTTGCTTGTCAACTTCACATGCATATCATCGTCACATAAATGACTAATGCTTATGAGGTTTGCTTTGAGGCCATCAACATGGAGGACATTATGGAGATTAGGCATACCATCAACATTCAAAGTTCCTTTCCCAACAATCTTACCTATGCCGCCACCTTCATATTTCACATTTCCTCCATTCATAGGAGAATAATCAGATAAGAATTCAGCTTTACCTGTCATGTGCCTTGAGCACCCACTGTCAAAATACCAAGAGCTAGACACACTACTCTTTTGAGAAGTCAAAACAACCTTACACTCCTCACCTTTCTTCTCAGCCCACACGAATCGCCCAGATTTCTGGCGATGTAGGTTCATTCTAACACCCATCTGGGAACCAGATTCCCCAAGGTCATGAATTCTTTGGTAACAAAACGGTCTGATGTGCCCAGGAGCAAAGCAATAGTGGCACACATATTTTTTTCTCCTAGGTCTAGACTCTCTTTTCTGAAAAGATTTGATTCCGATCTCTCTTCACCTTCTTTCACAAAATTGGATCCATAGCCAAGGCCATTTTTAGAATGGCTTCCAATATTTAAAACCTCTTCAAGTTTAGCTTTGCCATTGTTTAACTTGGTAAAAGTTTTATTTGCTTTTTCAAGATCAGCTTTAACTTTCTCGAGTTCAACATCACGCTTTGTGAGCATGACCTCGAGTTTGGCTATAGAATCCTTTTGATTATCATTTTCAATGGAAACTCTCTCAAGTTCAGATTTTAAGGAAGTCATTTCAGCTGAGAGTTTCTCATTGACTTCTTCAAAAACACCAAGTTTTTCAACCCGTTTTTGCCAATCGGCGAAAAGATCAGTGTAAGCTTCATGAAGTTCCTCAAAATTACCATCACATTCCTCTTCATCCTCTGGTTTCTCAGATATAGACGAATTAAAGCATTTAAACTCAGAGTCTGAGTATGTGATCTCTGGTGTGAACACACCTGAAGTAACACCAGAATGATGTTCGTGATTTTGAGATGAATTATCAATTTCTGCAAGGAATGCATACTCATCATCATCCTCACTATCACTCAGGGTCGCATTTAAGCTCATCCCCCTTTTCTTCAAAGTGTTGGTACACTCATTCGCATAGTGGCCAAAGCCTTTACAGGCTCTACATTGAACGAAATCTGATTTCTTTTTGTTAAAATTTCCAGACTTTTTAAAAGCATTTCCAGTATCCTCTTCAGAATCTTCAGAATTGTTTTGTCTTTCAGATGAAAATTTATTATCACGTTTATTCTTTAAAAAAGATGCAAATTTTTTTGTGAGAAAAGCCACATCTTCTGTTTCCAAATTAGATTTGTCAATTTCCTTAGAGATTTCTACAATTTCTTTAGAAACTTTAGAGGATTTGGAAAGAGCTTCGGCAAGAGCATTACTTTCAGCTTTGTGTTGCTGTTGAATAGCCAAGTTCATTTCAAACATGGTTAGTTTGCCAACGAGAGAGTTATAACCCATGGTAGCAGTATCATTGGCTTCTTCAATAGCAGCAATTTTTATGTTAAACTTTTCTGTAACAGTTCTGAGTAACTTACTTACTAACCTAGCATTGGAGATAGGCTCACCTTGGGAGAGGCACTCATTTGAGATATCTTTGATTTTAGCCGAATAGCTTTTGATATCTTCAGTGTCTGACATTCTCAGGTTTTCAAACCTAGTCATGAGAATCCTCAACCTAGTGCCTTTCACTCCTTCATCTCCTTCACAATGAGCTTGAAGAATATCCCAAGCATTTTTGGCAACGCTTTGATTGGTGACCAGTCTGTACATGTCTTCATCCACATGACTAGATATGGCACCCAAAGCTTTGGAATTATAATTTGCTAGGGTTACTTCATCAGTTGTCCAGTCTTTCTCCGGTTTAGAAATGTAGACCTTTTCTTCAGAGGTTTCACCCTCTGCGGCCTTACTTTCAATCCTTGGAGGAGACCAGGCAACTATGATACTCCGCCATGCTCTTTCATCAATCGCTTTGATGTACAGACGCATTTTGGATTTTCACAAGGCATAGTTTGTACCATCCAACACAGGTGGACGATACTGACTTAACTGACCTTCCATAATGACTATCCTTTCTGGATCTCACTCAGTATGTCGAGTGGAGGCTCTGGTGCCAATTGAAAGTTTAGATAGCTAGGATGGTCGGACAATAAACAGAGTATGGTGTGAATCGTAGTGTGAAGTCACCACAGATTACACCAACTGACTTGCAGCGGAATAAAAACGTAAAAAACGAAATATTTAACACATCTACAGCAACTCGCTGTAGACAACAAAACTTCTCTTTGATAAAAACTGTTATGATCGATTACAAAGAATAAATTAAGAGAAGATACCAAATATGAAAACACTAAAACACTCAAAACAAGTTCTATGGAAGAACTTGTATTACAAAAGAACTCTATTACTAAAGCACTCAAGATGACTTGAGAAATCAGAATTTTTTCTCAGAAAATCGTTAAGAATGAAATGGAACGGCTTCTCTCTTTATAAGATGTGCAATCCCAAAGCCGTGTAAAGATGGAATCCGTAGGAGTCTTGGAGAGCAATCCTTGTGAAGATACACTCCATCCTTTCCTAAATTGTAGCTTCCAAATCCAAGTAAAAGATATCTACAAAAATTAAAAGAGATACACAAAAACTAGGAAACTAATTAATATGTTAGTAAATAAAAATAATAAAAAGATATTTACAATTTTACCTAAAATAAAGAAAGACATAAATCCTAAAATTAACACAAATTAAAATAAAATCGTGTGTGCTAAAATAGCCACACTTACAGTGCATAGTAAAGCTTGAACTTCACCTTCCTCCACGCGCAGAACTCCTGGAAAACAGTGAGATCTCCCAGCCATGAAAATTCCATCTCCGTCCCGTAACACATATCCCAAACTGGTGAGCCTATGAGTAGTATCAAAGGGTGCATCTGAATTTACTTTGACGTAACCTTCCTTCGGAGCATGCCATCGATCACATCTCCTTGAACTCACAGTTGGGGAAGCCTGCTGGCTCTCCTGGGCCATACGCCATTCGAACAAATCATTGCTAGCAACTCTATAAGTAAGACTTGAAGGTTTCATGCTCCGTCGCCAAACTCGATCGTTTCGTTCCTTCCATATGGCGTGCATAATCATTACAAGAGCTTGAATATCCTCGGTGGAGAGAGATGGTAGCAAGGCCAATAACCATCCAGAGACTGAATCTTGATACCCAGTGGTTCGGAAAACTATAGCCGCAAAAGGTGACAATGCCCATGTATCTACAGCCACATTACAGACCCAATAAATATGCAATGCCTTTTCCTGCAGTTGACCACACAGTCCACACACCTCCGGCACATCTACGCCCTTCACGAGCAAACGATCTCGAGTAGGGAGACATCCACGCACCAAACGCCACATAAAGTGCTTCGCCTTCGGCGGAATCTTCAGGCGCCAAAGCTGATCCCACGGGCCATTGACACCCTCGGTTACATCTATAGTCATAGAGGTGGCAAGATGATAAGCGCTCTTCACCGTGTAGCTCCCTGTTGGTGAATATTGCCAAGTGTCTGGATTATTAACATTTGATAAAGGAATATACAATATGGCCTCCACATCCTCCTCCTGGAAAAGATCTTCAATAAGAGTCACATTCCATTGATTGGTTCCTGGTAAAAGGGAGTATTTATTTACTTTCCTAGGAAAAAATTTACGCGTTGTCCTTATAACTATTTCTCTTTAATTTTTGTTACTTTATAATGATTTATTTTTTAAGGACTTTTGTAAGAGTATGTTTTATGAAAAATACATTTTTATAGCGTCTAAGAAAAACATGTATTTTTAAAATGCGTTTCTGCATGATAAATGTTAGTGCTAATGTTACAAAGTGTCGTTAATTCACATGTGCATTTCAAAACATTGAAAATGATTTATTAACTGTTAGTGCTAATATTACAAAATATAAGTCATTCATAGTGGCATTCGTAAAAGATGAAACTGACACTTGTGATAATAGTTGTAGGGTTGGTCTCCCGTAAAACGCGTTTTACCAAGTGATTAGGAAAAACGTGTTTCACAAAAACGGCACAATATTGCTGGAAAAAAACTTCAAATGACAATTTAAGAGCCTAAAGTACATCTTTTGACGATTTTAAACACGGAATCAGGTGGCAAAACCCTATGACTTTTGTTTCTCTTCAAATTTCCTTAAAAAAAAAAAAAAAAAAACCCATCTGGATATCACTTTCAAAGGTTCTGGCTATCCGATTCAAAGGTTCTGGCTATCACTCTCAAAGGTCATTTTCAGCTTTAAAGGTTCTTTCAATATGCTCTCTGGCTATAAAAAAAAACTACAACTGTCTATCAAAAACACTAGAACTGACACTAAAAAATACTCTCACTTTAACTAAAAAAAATAATCTTTTTTCTCACTTGCACAATAAAAAACACTATCCATAACTTTTATTATTTCTATACAGAACCACTTAAGCTTCATACCCAGAAGGTTTGTTGGTCATGACTTTGTTCAAATATCATTAAAATCATATCCAGATGGCTCTATTATTGATGTCCAGAACCTTTTGAAATTGATATCCAGAATTTTTCTTGGCCAAGACTTTCTTAAAATGTGCTTGAAACGAGGGGCGGACCCAAGCATGGCTAAAGGTATTCCGGTGATCCCCTCTAACTAAGAATGTATGTAGTTTAGTGGTTAAGTTTTAGGAAATTTGAGCAAGAGGTTGTGGGTTCTAGTCTCATGTCATGCATTAACTTTTTCGTATAGAGTTTTATAGTGTATTTGTGCATCCCCCCACAAAATACTCTAGGTCCGCCTCTGATTGAAACTCATATCCAGATGATTTTATATATATATTCAGAATAATTTGATGTTGATATCGAGAAGGTTTGTTGGTCATGACCTTCTTCAAATGTGCTTCAAAAATTACATCCATAAGGCTTTATATTCATATTCAGAACCCTTCTAGATATCACTTTCAAAAGTTCTGGCTATCAATCTCATATCCAGAAGGCTTTATATTGATATCCAGAACAGTTCGAGAAGTTCCGATTATTTACAAAAATTTCACCGCGCGTTTTTTAAAGAAGTTCCATATATTTACAAAAATCCCACCGAAACACGTTTTTCCTAAGACATAGGTAAAACACGTTTTACCCAAGATTTTGGCATGGTTGTATTAAAGAGTGTCAATGGTAGTACTAAAGAGGGCTTATAGTCCTAGTGTTTTCAATAAGTTCCAATTATTTATAAAACTACCACTGCCCACATTTAAAAGAAATGTCAATTGCATACAAAAATGTCAATGTTTGTTTTAAAATAAGTGTCAGATATTTATATAAGAAAAACGCATTTTAAAACTATGTTTTAAAAACACATTTTCTATAAGTTCCAAATTTTCACAATTTATATTGATTATTCGGACAATGGCGAGGACAAAAAACTTGTATGAAAACATCATGACCCGTCTCATAGTAGAGACAGGTCATTTTTTACTCATGACCTGGACCCACGACCTATGACCCGCGGGATTTTTTTTTTATTTTTATTTTTTTTTGTTTTTTCAGTTTGCCAAAAGTAATAGTTACTATAACTAAATGTAACAAACGTGTTATTTATATGTAACAGTTTGTATACATAAAAGCAATATATATATACAAAAAAGTAATAGTGTTTTTTTTTTTTTTTATGTTTTCTTCATTTACCAAAAGTAATACTTATTATAACTAAAATGTAACGAACGTGTTATTTATATGTAGTGTTTATACATAATTATAACACATGTGTATAGAAAAGTAATATATAATTCAACCATTTACACTTTAGAACAAAAAACACTTGTGTTAGTAACACTGTAAAAATAAAAAAGTAACAATTTTTATAAACGAATGTTATATTTTACGTGTATAATAACATTGTAAAACAGTTATGTTTACTTGAATAATAGTATATCCATATGTTTGCAAATAATAAGTTACAATGAGTTCAATTTATCATGATTCATGTAAAAGTATTGCATTATCTATAGAAATCTGTTACAATTTCATCTAGTAAAGTGTTACATTTACGTGTACAAATAATTACATTCATGTATATAAGTTGTGATTTTTCAAATGTTAATTTCCTTCAAAAAAATAAAATCAAAATACTCAAAAAAAATTGCAAAAACACTATTACATTTCAGTATAACGATAATTACATTTAGTTATTGTTAGTGTTGCACGTATTTATAGTTAGTATTACAGTTGAAAGATGAGTAAAATGAGCTATATTTTTTGTTGTAAACTGGTGTTACGTTTACTTGTAAATAATGTTACTTTATAAGTAACACAGTTGTTACATTTAATTATACTAAGTATTACTTTTGACAAACGAAAAAACAGTCAAAAAAATATAGAAAAAAATGGTTTTTTTTCTGTGAATTTTTTTGGGGGCCAATGGGTCGCTGCCACGTGGCATATTTTGAGTGGAGCAGGGTTGGGATCCTACTCTTCGCGGGGAATGTTGTACACGGGTCATGGGTCGACCCTTCTCTTCTATGAGACGGATCTAGGTGTTCTCACAAGAGACCACCTCAAGGACGAGAGTGATAAATTTAAGAATAAAAGAAAAGGTCTAGCGCGAGAGAAATTTATAATATTAGCAAATAACAAAGGCAAAAAAGAGGGTAAAAAATTCTTAAAACGAGTCAATGTAAAATCCTTAAATTTGTTTTTATTTATTTATGCCCCTATTCTTAACGTAAGTCCGTTAACTTTAATTAAAAATTGAATATTTATTTTGAAAATAAATTTAAACTTTTTGTTAATTATATTCCTTTCGCGGACATTGGATAAACTTTTGTTAATTGATTATTTTACTATATGAATATAGAAAGTGTAAGCAATAATAATATTATGAAAAAGATCAAATGCCTCTTGAGATCTCTGCTACAAATAATCTTGTTCCTTGGTCCCCTTACAGCATCCACACTCATTGTACCTTAAAGTGACTCCATAATCTTCACTCGTAAATATGTTCATCTACCAAATACTCCCTCCGTCCCGGCCTAAGAGTCTGATTTTGACTTTACACAAAAATTAAGAAAAAGTAAATATTGTGAGTATGAAAAAGTAAGTAAGAGAAAGTAGGAGAGATAAAGTGGGTAGTGAGTTTTTGTTGTGAGAATGACAAGTGGGTCATATAGTCCATTTTAGGTAATAAAACAACTAAGACACTTAGGCTTAGACAGATAAAAAATTAAGTAAAACATTTAGGCTGGGACGGAGGGAGTAGTATATCTCACTCTTTCTCAATTGAAATTACACAATTTACTCAAAAGAATGTCTCAATTAACACTACACATTTTTTAAAATGATAAGTTTATTGATGCTCCCACAAATAAATTGGTCCACAAACTTAGGTTTCTAGTCCAGCGACTAGCAGGCAGTTGATGATAACGGAAGTCCACTTGTGTATCTGTGAATAGAAGAAGAAAAAATAAATCAAACAACTGGCAAGATATATAATTACTTTTTGTGTCCCGGAATAACTGTCTTACTTTTTATTTTTGATTGTTTCAAAATAAATGTCGTTTTACTAAAAATAGGGCATGAAGTTTGGTAATCTTCATATACTACACATTCTAATAGGCACAAGCAGGGGTGAATCCATGGCAGCTGCTTACCCTGACTTTTTTCAAAAATTTTACGGAGTATTTATATATATATATATGTGTGTGTGCTTAAATGAGAACCTAAATATCGTGAGAACCGTGAGAACCAATCATATCCATTAGATTAGAAAAAAATCAAGGGTCCATATGTTAGATACAATTGATACACTTAGATACATTACAAAAAATTCAATATTAAACTTGGATACAATAAGTTAATAAGTATTGTATCTAAGTGTTGCACTTGGATACACTATGTTAAAAACTAATGTATCCAATTGTTTTTCAAAAATTAACTAATGTATCCAAGTGTATCCAATGTATCTAACATCTGGACCCTTGATTTTTTTTCCAATCTAATAGTTATGATTGGTTCGCACGGTTCTCATATAAAATGATTCTCACAGGAGCGTGACCCTATATATATATATATATACTCCCAGTGGTGAAGCCATAAAATTTTAGAAAGGGGGTCGAAGTTGCTTTGAGATAATTATAATAATTGTGATATACAAATTTCGTATAAAAGGGTAGGGATGGCCAAAACCGGTTCCGGTTTGGAACCGCCGGTTCCGGTTCGGCAAAAGGGTGACCCTGAACCGGCCCGCGCTTACCCCGGTTCCGGTTCCGGTTTGGCACAATCCGATTCCGGTTCGGTCCGGTTCCGGTACGGTTCCGGTCCGGTTCCGGTCTCCCCTTTAAAATTATTGAAAAACATGGGATTTTCGGTCCGGTTACGGTCCGGTTCGGCATATATGTGACCCTGAACCGGCCCGGATGTCTTGCGGTTCCGGTTTCCTCCCCGGTTTGCTCCGGTTCCGGGCTTTTCCGTTCCGGTCCGGTTTTCCGGTTCGGTTTGGCCATCCCTATAAAAGGGGGTCGAAATTATAATTTAATGCAATTTGTTTTCAAAATTAAGGGGGTCAAAATGTTTAAATCCATTATTTTTAGTAGTAAAATGTCATTTTCTAAAATTTTGAAAGCACTAAAATTGACACATTCTAAAATTTAAGGGGGTCGATTGACCCCCTTCGGCTTGCCTTAGCCTCGCCACTGTATACTCCCTCCGTCCCATAACAATGGGCACGGTTTGACTTTTTTGGTCAACTAAGTCAATCTTTGCATAATTTTATGAATATCTAAATATCTTTATGAAATTCTAAAAATTGTTATTGTTTCACTATTAGAAATACTATCATTAACAATTTTTAGAATTGTCTAGAGATATCTAGATATTCATAAAATTATGGTCAAAGATTGATCTAATTGACAAAAAAAGTCAAAGTGTACCCATTGTTATGGGACGGAGGGAGTTAACTATAGTGGTGCAAAGTGTTAATTTTGAAAGAAGAGGGGTGCAAATTGTTATACCTTCTGTTGTTGATCAAATTGTCATTAATTTTACACTTACCTCTACATATAGAAACTCAAGTTTACAGAATATACCTTCAGGTTTTGTTTTAGTTTGCCGTTGGCTGGTTTTTTTCAATTCAGAGGATTTCAATTGAGCGACAGAGCTTGAGTAATGTTTTTGGCGTGGGTAACAATGTGTTTTTTTTTTGTTTTTTGTTTATACAGTGATTATATATATATATATATATATATATATATATATATATATAATTTTTGACCCTCCTCACCGTGAATCCTGGATACGCTACTGGGCACAAGCATTGCAATGTCATACGAGGTGTTACTAAATCTACTCATATGAATAGATTGAGACAATCAAAAAAACATAACATAAAACTTAAAAATATTAACTTGTAAACTATCATATTTATTTCGAGATATGAGGGGTTCTGGTCAAAAGAACCACATTTTTTTTTGAAATTATTTGACTTCTAATTTTTTATTATTTTTAATGTGTTAGCTATTACAAGAATATATATTTAGTGAGAACTAAACCTCTATCTTTTCTTATATATAAAAAACAAAAAAAAAAAGATATCAATATTACTTGAGCTAGTTTTTTTGTTTTTTTTTTCTTTTGACAAAATAACAATTTGTCTTGAATAATGTTTATAAACTAATTCGTGTAGATGGTTAGAGCCGATAATTCGGGACCGTCCCGTCGGGATATCCCGTCCCGATATATTTATGGGACGGGACGGGACAATATATTCTAATCCCAAAAAATGCGGGACTATTCGGGACATCCCGTTTGGGACTGGACACAACGCGGGACGGGACGTCCCGCATTTTTTTTAAACTTTAGGCCAAATCCCAATTTCCAACCCAAGCCAAGCAATCCAAGCCCAAATGTGCGAGATGTTTGGTGTACAATGAAGTTTTTGTAAAATTCATATCACAATGAAGTACGACAAAGGAAAAATATATTTAAAAAAAAAAAAAAAAACAAGATAAATTGCACAACAGAAGGTCTGATTACATTCTAATAAATGGTTTAGATTTAACTTCATGCAGATGAATATCCCTAGGCTTGTTCAGCACCATCTTCTTCCTGTAAATTTTTTAGGGACGGAGGTGGTCTGACAACAATGCTCTTTCTCCATTTTCGATCAAGCTTCCTCGACAGCCTCAGTGATCGGGTGATTGCGTCAACTTATCCCGTATTACCTCGTGTCCCGAGGAGATTTGCGAGGGGGCGAGGAATTTCAGTTCCGCGGTAAATTTGGGACGTCCCGTATAGTTTGCGGGCATCATAGTTTTGTCACGTCCCGTCCCATTGTCCCGAATTGACGGCTCTATAGATGGTGAAGTAGATTAATTCCTAGTTAAGAAACTTTCAATTAGCTTTCTAACCTACAGTATGTTGGGTTTTGAGGGTCCTTGCTTAGCGGAAAACGGCAATATGAAATCAACAAAACCCATGAGCCCATGGATCCATTCATGATTAAATTAATAGGGAGATGAATTTAGAATATTAACCGATGTTGTGCGTTTAAAATTTTCGGATCTTCAAATCTTCAAGCTTGGTGATTTGATCTCCTCGTTCTTCGCGTTCTTTGAATCACGATCACAGGAACACGAACTTGAGATACTAAAACAACCACTCTCTATGTTTATCCACACGCGAACGAGTATCTAAAACGATTCTAGATCTGGACTGCTAAATCCCATCATTAGAAAACACGTTTTTCTAATCTTTATATGCTATATGAATTTATTGGTGTTCTTAAGCTTTTGATTTTCAATCTAAACTCAAGAATGTGTTTCTCAAACACATGGAAGCTACCAATAATGATATAATATCAATTAGCTCAATACCTTGTAAAGAGAGGGGTATTTATACTTATTAAACCTAAACCCTTTAGGAGTACTAGGCCAAAAACCACTATACCCGACCAGGTCTAACGGGAGTGCCCGACCGGGTCAACAAGGAAGTGCCCGACCGGGTCAATGTGATTGCCCGACCGGGTCCTTCGTATAGCCCGATCGGGTCCTTTGCCTGCTGGAACAAATTTCCTGTTTTTCTTAAATTTAATTTTTACACTCTTTTACGGAATTTCAATTTTAGCCCTTTTGTAAATCCGTTCTTTTGTGTGTGACCTATAAAATTATAAGTTGGCAATGAGTCTACCGTTAAACCCATAAGTCATGAGCACAGAGAAAGAGACTCAGCCGTGAAGAGAACGAAGTTGAGAAAGCAGTCAACATTCAGAGAGTCATCAATTTCCCATCATGATTGTAAAAATTAAATTCGAAGGAATTGCATTGATTATAGTACTATTGAGTTGGAAAGCAGACTCTCTGCACAAAAATTCAAGTCAAAACTGCCTGCAACTTCATAACTATGCATTTATTCTTTGCAATTATATTCTCTTCATGTTTGTAGTTTGTACACCTCTTTCTTTCTGTGAGATTGAAATCCTTGCCACATGATGTTGTGGGACCTATAAATTTTCGTTGCAAACTTGCAGCAGTGCTGTTGCTTACAGCCATGATTTAACCATATACTTCATGTATACTTCATGTGTATGGTTAGAACGATTAAAAAATTTATAAATTTTATTCAGCTCAAAAACATTTCGTCCGTCAAACATAAAAATAAGGCAATGAAACAAATTGTGCTCGTTGCTACAGTTCGCTAAAGAGTTACATATATATTAAAATTAAAATCCCCATATTTTCGATGTGGGATGTGAGATATCACAATTTCATGCGTGGGAAAGTCTCCTGTGAGACCGTTTCAGGGCGTGAGACGGCTCACAGGCAGCCAAGCCGTTTATTTATTTATTTATTTATTTTGTTTTTTTTGCCTTCCATTTTTTTTTCCCGGCCATTTTTTGCTCGCCAGCAAAAGTAACACTTTTTGTAAAGAAATGTAACACTTTTTTCTCATATGTAACACTTTTTTTTTCCAAAAATGTACCATAACTTTTTGCTGAAATTAATTAAAGGTAACATAAGATAGACACCTAAACTAATGTTACATTTTATAATAAATGAATGTAACCATTTTTTTCTCAATTGTAACACTTTTTTAGGGTTTTACACTCAATTGAAATAAAAACCCGCTTATATTCATATTTTTTTCTCTTTTTTTAAAAAAAATATGTAACATTTAACCTATAAACAGTTACATTCATCTATATAACATATTACAATCATATACACACTGTGTTACATTCAATTATTACTTTTTCTAACCACAAAAATTATTTATATTATTTTGCGAAACTGCTGTTAGAGATTACAATAAAGTGTTACTTTTTAAGACCAAACTGTTACATAAGAACGTGTTACATCTCAAGAGACGAGCAGACCAATTTTTATGTATGTTAAAAAGTATGTTTTTATATATATATATATATATATATATATATATATAATGACTTATATAGTTTTATTTGTCTCGTCAAGACGAACACACCGGTATTTTTAGAATTTTTTTTTCGACTTCAAAATCACAAGATATTGCATTTTAAAATTATGGGAGGTTTTTTTTTTAAATATGTGCCACGTGTCGCGCGCTAGGGGGAGAAAGGGGGCTGCTGGGCGGGTTAAAATTATGGGAGGATTTTTTTTAAATATGTGTCACGTGTCGCGCGCTGGGAGGAGAAAGGGGGCTGTTAGGCGGGTTAGGCTTGTGGGTTGTGGGCATGATCCATGGGTGGATCTGTCTCACCCAAGTGTTTGTCTTCATGCATTCAAATCCTAACCGTCCCTAGCAAGGCCTAGATAATATTTAGATTGTACCCCCACCCAAAGCTCGCAAGCGTTACAGACGGAGAACTAGATAATATCCTGATCGTATCCCGACTGAGTAAGCTCGAAAGCCTTACGGTCGGAGTTCCGCTCTGATACTAATTGCAGCAACAACCCAAACCCCACAAAAAGCTGATCCTCACCACACACTAACCCACAATGCACTAACAATTTGAGTTCACATAAAGCCCCACAGACTTTACCTAGCTAAAAAAATTATCGATGTTATTGATGCACAGTAATAATTTAACTGTTTTATGTATAACAATTAAATCAGTAAAAAATTTCAGAAAAACTTGTTTTACACTCGTTTTAGTGTAAAATATTTCATTATTTAACGTAAAACAAAATTTCTTAATGCAAAACAAGTTTTTCACGTCTCTTAGTGTAAAACATGTTTTTCATAAGACCCACTCGTCACATCAAAGTGCACATCTTTCTTATATGAAAATGAAACGAAAAATTCTTTAGACAAAATCTATAATGTGAATATTGGATGGTCTCTTTCATCTATCCCCAGCTACAATCTCAATACGGATGTGAAATTTTTGGAGTCAACGGCCATAATTGATAATGTTGCACAATGGTACAACAATATGAACATCCTTCTGTTCAAAAAACAATGTCGTTTATGATGGAGTCTAATTTCAACCAGCCTGAGTGATGTTATATACATACCCCTTTATTACTATGCACGTATACTTCTTTCTACTCACTTAAATCCAATCTGTTGTATATACTCCCTCCGCCTCATTTTAAGAGTCAAAAGAGCGTCCCATTTTAAGAGTCAAAATCTTAAATGGAAAGTAGGTCGTACATGTCATACTCACAACAATTATCCATTAACTCTTCTTTTAGACCACCCACAATGGTCTATTGAATGGGTTGTTGGAGAATAGGGATGAAGGTGCAATGGGGGTATTGAACAAGTTGTTGGAAAGGGGGGTTATTGGCCGTCTTCAACAAGCGTTGAAGGCAGAAGGTGGGCGACCCCAAAAAAAAAACTCACCCAGTTTTTTTTATCCCAATTATATTTAAAAAAAAAAACTTTTAAAAAAATAAATTACACCAAAATTTAGCATTTGTTTTTCTTTATAAGTAGATGTAAATTTCATTAGATTTGGACACAAAAAAAAAACCCATTTTTTTTTATGAAATGGAAAGAGAAGATGAGATTGAGAGAATGATTAGGTGGATGGAGAGAGAAGATGAGATGTAATGATAAAGTGGGTGTTGGATAAATTTTGGATGTTGAACCATTGTGGATGGTCTTACACACTTTCTCTCTCCTACGCAACTATCAACCCTCACAACCTATCACTTTTTCCTTAATTCTTGAACTCACCCATTTTTTGATTCTTAATTTTTTTATTCTTAAAATGGGACGGAGGAAGTAAAAGGTATACTATTCATCAATTTAACTAAAGTCAGCCAAAAGAAAAAAGTATGGAAGATTAATTACTTTTTACAAAATTATAATAGGTTGTTATCTATAATCTATTAAGAAAATGACAAAAATTTGGTCTCACGTATATGAGACGAGTTTCGTTGAGAGGGAGTAAATGGTTTGTCCTCCTATGAACATGAACGGGCGGGACAGATCAAATTTATTAAAAATATTGACAAGCCAACTGCACTTTAGGCCTTAAATCATAAGCAAAATCTTTCAAAATAAAAATAAAAAAAGAGATCGTGAAAAAAATTAAAAATTGAAAGAGTTTATATTAAGGAGAGAGAAAAAGCGTACCCAGATAATGAGCTTCAATTACTGATCAAGAGAAGAGAGAGTAAGAAGAACCCGTGAGGCTCAGGATAGATAGCGCCATTTATGCTCATCGTCACATTTAAACACAAACACAGAGACTTGAGTAAAAAATAAATTACTTCCTCCGTCCAAAAATGAATGTATATTTTCAAATTTGATCCTACAATCAAATGCAATGTTTTTTTAAAAAAAAAAAAATAGACATTTATTTTTGGGACGGAGGCCGTGAAAACCATTAATGGAGCTAGCTAGCTCAGGCGCTATCCCTCCTGAGCTTTACAGATGCTCCCTACTGTGTTTACTATACATCACCCATATAAGATTACTCCTCAATGGATCTGAAATTGGGAATTTATTTGTAAATGGAGAAAGATACTGAAACTATATAAGGAACGAAGGAAGAAGATTATGATTTTTTTAGAGAGAGAAGCATACTATCTGTGAGAGAGATTGGTGGGGGATGGATGGATATAAAAGACTAGGGTGTCTTCTTATTTATAGGGGAAGAGATGGACTCTCTCTCTCCTTTTTCTTTTTTTTTTTTTTTTTTTTGATGCCCAGGTTCACCAACTTCGCCAGACTTACAGTTGCTCGGCCTAACTCCGCCAACTACTCCTGGGGGTAGTAGTTCCGGTCCCTCTTCCCTACCATCTCTCTCACTCCTTTTTCTTAGTGTGTGGGAGAGAGGGAGAGAGGGAAGGGGACGTGGAGTGTCAAACTGCACACATAAAAAGGAGGTCACATTAGGGGATCCGGAACCGCTTCATCCAAGTTAGTTACACCCCTTCACCCAACGGTTTCGATCAATGCCACATAAGTGAGCGGTTTGGGTGCGGTTAAGATGATTTCAATTTTTTGTGGGTCCCACTGAATTCGGACACATCTCAACCGTTGGGTGGAGCTAAAATGAGGTGGCTCCAATCTCCACCATTGGGTGGAGCTAACCGCCCGGTGCAGCGGTTCGAAATCCCACATTAGGGGCGTTATTTTGAAGATATTTTTAGTAATACTCCCTCCGTCCAAAATGATCATCACATTTGACTATTCAAACTTTTTAAGGATACGAGCACTTGCTTTACTAATAATGTTGTGTTTATGAACACTTAAGCCTAAATTGTAGAAATGATAAGAACTTTTTGGGACAATGAAAAATGACTAATGATAAGATCATTTTAGGACGGAGAGAGTAATAAAGTTATTAAAAAAAATAAAAAATGTTACAAAGTGATATGCAATGTTTTGTTAGATAGTGTGTCTGTAGTTTATAATATTTAATAATTAACTATCTAATTAATGTTTGCTAAATCATTTTATAATTTAAATTTTGTGAAAAAAAAATCTATAATCCTATCTTTGAATATTTTGTTGGCTCGCACTCCCTCACTTAAATCACGCGAGTTTTTGGCTCTAAGTGCTACACGATAATTTTATGCGGTCGAACTGCGCACTAACTCTAATTCATTAATCTGTGACCATTTTACTTCCTTGAAAATACTCCTTCATGGGACAATTATGAGAAAGAAAAAAACACATATATTAAAGATCTAGTTAAAGTTACTTAATTATCTTGATTTTATAACAAAAATATGTTAAAATTATTAATATATTACTGTATTATATGTGTAAGAATATGCACTTGTATATGAAAATAAGTATTAATTAAGAGTATTTTGGTTAAACAGTATTAAATGTAGTTACATTTAATATATTTTGTATTGAAACAAATGAAATTTTCTTATATTTAACGTCAAAAAATTGTTTTTTTTCTTTGTAATCGTGACAATTAGTTTTTTTTTACACCATCATTTTCATTAACTAAAGTTACACACTTATAGATGTTTAGATTTAAAATTATTAATTGCATTAAACTACTCTCTCCATTCTAAAATATTTCAAAATTTTAATTTTGAAATTTTCACACATATTAAAAAAAAATGCAATTAATATATACTAGTTAATAGACTAAATTAACCTTAAAAATATTCAAGTACCTAAGTAATTAATGTTTTTTACTATGACAATTTTATAATTATTAATTAAAGTATAACTGGTAAAAAAGAATAATATTTTTTATAATAACAAATAAGCAAATATTTTGAGACAAATTTAAACTTTTTAAACTATACTGTATTTTGCGGTGGAAGGAGTGTTATCCAATACTTAAAATAAAATAAAATATCCAAGACTAATAAAATTTGGTTTGGTCTTCACCAATTAACAGTCATTCCCGTTGTGGACGGACGGGCGGATTTTTTTTTTTTTCACTATTTTCCTCCTTTTTTAAAATTTCATTTGACTTCTTTATTCTTTTTTATTCCTTTGACTTTATTTTGTCCTCTATTTCACTTTTTCTCCTTTCTTTTTTCTTTTTGGAATTTTTTTTTCTTTTTTGAATAACAAACTTACCATGACAATCGTGATCAACAAACTTAGCATGCCAAATGTCTAACTGGTTTCTATTTAGCTTTTTATATCACGTGAACAATGTGTTATGACGGCAACGACAAATGTAGTACTCGTGTTGTAGATTTGAAGTTGCTCTTAGCGAGATTTAGTTGCAATACGGTTTGTTTATGAGTGAAAATCTCGAGAAAAATTTGTTTTACACTCGTTTTATTGTAAAAAATGTTTTCATCCCTTAACGTAAAACAGAATCTCTTGTAAAATAGATTTATACATGTTTTTCATAAAACTGAGTATTAACTAAAACAAATAAAACTATGAAAATATTATGAAGTGTCACAATCTCGTGAAATATATTTTCAGAAAGTAGGTGCACTAATACATACTCCTTCCGTCTCATAATAACATAAATTTATTTTCTTTGACACGAAAATTAATATGTGAGCACGATAACTGGGACACGATTCGGTAAGTATGACAAGTAGAGTAAGATTTACACATACTATTAGTACTAGGTAGTAGCCCGTCGATAATCGACGGTGCATAAAAATTACTTAAAAAATATAGAGTAAATGAATACAGAAAGAGGTGGTCTCCCATAAGAACAAGGGGATCCGTCTCATGTATGAGACGGGTCGCCCCATGACCCATGGGCATGACCCGCCACGTGGCAGCCTCCCAGAGGTAATTTTTATTTTTTTTTTGAGTTTTTATATTATTTTTTCGGCTTTTCAGCCGTTGACCAAAAATAATAGTTACCATAACTTAATGTAATGACTGAATACTTATAAAGTAATATTGTTTATAAGTAAACATAACACCTGTTTTACAAAAACAAAATCTCATTTTACCCATTTTTTCAAATGTAATACTAACTATAATTACATGTAACTCAAACAATATCTAAATGTAATTATCATTTATACTGAAATGTAATAATGCTTTTGCAAAAATGTAAAATATTGTGTATTTTGATTTAATTTTTTGAAAGAAAGTAACATTTGAAAAGTAACAAACTCATATATATGAATGTAATTGTTTGTACAAGTAAATGTAACACTTTAATAAAAGAAATTATAACATATTTCTATAGATAATGTAATATTTTTACATTTAACACTAATCAAGTGTTTTTAGCTCTAAAAATGTAAATGGTTGAATTATTACTTTTTCTATACATATGTGTTACAATTATGTATAAACATTATTACATATAAGTAACACGTTCATTACATTTTAGTTGTAATAAGTATTACTTTTGGCAAACGAAGAAAACATAAAAAAAACACTGTTACTTTTCTATATATATATGTATTACTTTTATGTATACAAACTGTTACTTTATATGTATACAGTCATTACATTATGTTATAGTAACTATTACTTTTGACAAACCGAAAAAAAAATAAAAAAATATATATAAAAATTTAAAAAAAGCAAAAAAAAAAAAAATTGGGGCTTATGAGAGGCTGCCACGTGGCAGGTTCGACCCCTGGGTCCTGGAGCCGGTTCGTGGGTCAGGCGGGTGGGTCAAAAACCGACCCGTCTCATGGATGAGACGGGTATAGCAAGTCTCACGAAAGTTTTAGTCATACAGAAAATGCATAAATTAAGTTTCTCTCCGTTTGTCCTCCCTCCACCACCACTAACAAATAGAAAAAAGAAAGATAAATAATCTCCATTCGACTGAAAATCAAGTTTCTTTTCTTCACTTGACCTACGGATTTTATGTGATGGTTGTTACATCTTTGTTAATATATGTGAGAATGGCGTGTCTCAATTTGAAGTCATGATTTTTAAAATTCTGAAAACCTTTACTAATGTTTCTTCTTCTTTCTTCCCCTTCCAATTTTTGTCTCAGCTCCTTCCTTCTCACTCGCCTTACCCGTCGCGAACATTTTTTAGATCTATTTTTTAACTCTAATTTCTTTGGTTGAGGGAGTGGTTTGAACATTGGTGTTTAGCAAGAGACAATAAAAATTAATAAAGGAGAGACTATAGAATATTATGAAGATTTTTTTGGGCTAAACACAAGGGATCGGAGGAAGAGGAAGTGATTATTAGGATTTTAGTGGCTTTTTGAAAATCTTCATTTTCTTCTAATACTTCCTCGTCCCAAACTAATCGCTACTTATTACCAATTTGGGCGTCTCATACTAATTGCTACTTACCCAAAATGTTCAATTTTATCTCTCCTACCCACTCACAACAACTATCCACTAACTTATTTTGTCTCTCCTACTCACTCACAATATTTGCTTTTCCAACATATTTTCTAGATCCCCGTGCATTCGCTTTTAGTAATGATTAGTTTGGGACAAAGAGAGTAGTTCATTTTAGCTGTAGTGCGAATGTCACATTCTGTTAGTATAGTAATCATCATGTTTGGGATGAGCCTCCGTTATTGTGGTGTGCAATCCTTTTTATTCATGTGATTGCTAATGATATCTATATTTTTTTAAAAAGAAATGATTATTTAAGTTTATTTGAATAAAATTGACAATTAAAATTACATTTCCTTTTGTTCCAAGATGTATTTTTATTTTAAAAATATTTTTCCACAAAAGTATGTCTATTTTAAAAAATCATCCCTAAATATTATTCATCTTCATCATTAACTTTTAAAAGGAAAGTAAATTAAAATGTACTCTAAATAAAAAATAAACATTATGCATGTAATTTTGAAAGTTAAAGTTAAAATATTATAGAAATTACATTTATACGCATAAAATTCTAAAACTTTTAATTGATGCATCATTATAAAGACATAAAAAATTATGAGAATAATTAAGCTTTATAGATTTTTAATCCTAATTTAGTCAAATTGACTAAATCGATGCACAATTTTATTGGATGAATAAAATATCATTTTCTAAGGTGATACAAAATATTTTTAAAGCCTACAAATCACAAATTCAAGAAATAAATTGTTGGGATTAGCCATATAGGATTATATATCTTTAAGTACTGAGATTTAAAAAATATATGAACTTCAAATTGCGCGGGATTTTTGTCACACAATTCCAGTTCCGTAAGTTGATGATATTGAATTTTCGATAACTTATGATTCTTATATTGAATATGTGGATTGTTATTTCGATAAACATTTTATATTTTATATAACTTGTTTGCTTATTTATAGAAAGGAGCTTATTAAAATTCTAATATTATGATAACATATGGTTCTTATATTGAATGTGTGGACTGTTTTTTTCTTAGCTATTTATTTTATATTTTAATTTAAAGCAATTGTTTTAATTAAGCAAATTAGAACTGACCTAACGGAATAGAAAAATGATATGACTAAAAATTGAATAGTTAGGATTAGGAAACACTTGATTTAAGTTAGAATAAAGTTGAGGGGCAATGGGGTCAATTCATTGTATACTATAATTTAAATAAATGTAGTGAATAATTCAATTATTTATCTTAAATGACTCAAAATAAAATGTACTTTTTGTTGCTATATTTTAGGCACTTTGAAATTTTAACAATGATGCAATTTTAACATGCTTGTCACAATTTTATTGGATGTGGTTAAGTAGAATGCCACATGGAATTATGACATGGAATTCCATGTGGCTTATTGTGGGAACACATAAAGACTCTCTTTTATTATATACATATATAGATTAGTATGTAGTAGTATGACAAATGAAAACTACTCTTTCTGTCTCGAAATAAATATCGTCTTTTTAGTATGCTAGTACAAAGTAACATTGAGCAATAAATTTAAGTTGATTTAATTACCTTAATAAAATTATAAAACCTGTTGTTGATACACAAATATAAATAACGTCAATTGCAATTTTTATATTTTCATTAGGATGATTAAATTAATTTAAAATTATTGTTTAAATTTCTTTCGTACTAACTTACAAAAATATGTGATATTTATATTAAATGACAGAAGGAGTACAATTTTATAGAAAGAGTTTTATCAGTGAAACACTCAAAAAATAAAATAATGCTTATTACTCATTCTGTCCTAGAAAGATAGTCTCATTTTGATTTTTTATGGTCAACAAATAAATTTTGACCAACCTTTAGTGTCAATTTAATGATTACAATAAAATTTTAAAATTGTTATTGATAAATCACTTAATGATTTATCAATTAAAAATTTTAAAATTTCACTAGAATGATTAGATAGTCATCAATAGTTGGTCAAAGTTCATTTTTGTTGACCATAAAAAAAAAAAATGAGACTCACTTTCTGTTATAAGACTATTTTCCGTGTTTATTCTTACTTATACGCTTGCCGACTACTAAGGTACTACAAACGACGCTGCGGTTGCAAATACAGCCAATGTGGACAAACTAGTCTTTTGCGTATTAAATTGTATACATTTTACAAAAAGACAAAAGAATTCTCTTTAAAAACTGCAACCTCTGTCCCTAAATGAGTGTCCAAATTTCATTTTAAGTAATATAACTTTATGTATAATTACATTTAGTTTTTGCAAGTATAAAAAGACCGGTGGAAAAAAAAATTGACATTTAGTGATAAAGTTATGATTAGAATGGACACTCATTTTGAGGCAAAAATATTTTGAAAATAAACATTCATTTAAGGACAGAAAGAGTAAAAGTTACTAGTACAACTTTTTCCTTTTTAGTAGTACTACCAATTACCTTGAAATTTTGCAAATGCAACACGTGCCCATTTAACAATAAAATACCAACAAAAATCGACAGAGGGACCATTTTCTTAAATAAATTGAAGTAAAAGTCAATAATAAAGACAAATTGAAGTGCATACTGTAATTAGCCTATAATCATAATTTTATAGTAAGATCAAACACTTTCGTATTCTTCACTCCTGCAACATTGCCGGAAGACAAAAGCCTAGGTTTCATGATTCTTAATTTCTTGTGTTGAGGAAAATAACAAAAATTAGGAAGCCAATATTTAAGGCACTTACTTCACCTCTTAATCCAAGTATTTTTATTCCTAACATTGAAATTTAACCTACAGCTTCCTAGTCCAACAAGAAAATTTATAAATCTAAATAATTGTCTCTTAACGGTTGTATTTTTATTTCATTTTGATTATCTATATCGTTTAATTAAGTCAAATCTTTTTTATTCCCAACATTGGAATTTAGCCAACAACTTCTTAACCCATAATAAATGTCATATATTTTTTTTGATTTGTCTCAAAACTAATATCATATCTTTAAACGAGGAATAATGTATTATTGCAGTTTTACCATTGTATAAGGAATGTGCAAACAAGTAAAACATAATTTTCTAAAACGTTGACATGTCAAAAGCCATATTTTGTTATGATACGGAAATAATATACTATTGTTTAAGTTAATATTTAGCTCTAAACCATCATAAATTTTAAGAACGGTTACGGAGTACTTTTAATGATATATTTAATAATAATTTTGAGTAAGTGAAAAACAAACTTTTAAAATTTAAAGTTTGTTGGGCTGTCCTTCACCACCTCAACATCACTTGAGCTAGATGTATAGTACTTTAAGACCTCTTAGTTCATCAAAGTAATCATAATCAATTTGTAATCTTATTTTAGAGTCGGCAGCTTGAAAATAAGTCACCTGGCCTATACTTAAAAATATTACGAATAAAATGTTGGGACCGCGTATGATAAGTCCCACATACCTCACACATGCACGGATTTGTTTTTGGGTCATTTCCCAAAAGACCTCATACTAATGGAGTGTGTGGACACCTTTATATACTAAGCAATTCTTATTTCGATTGCCGATGTGGGATTTGGGTTGACATCCAACATAAAAAAAAAAAAAAATGAAAACTAAAGAGACTAACATTTCAAAACTAAAAAAGTATTTTTGACAAAATAAAATACTTGTGATTTTTTTCATACCTGAAAACTACTTCATTTTTTTTTTTACAAATTGTGAATGTTTATGTAATAGATGCTTACCACTTAGCCTTATATTGTTATCATTTTCATGACATTACAAACTAATATAAATAAAAAATCAATTTTAATAAAAATGTACTATAGCGTTTATGTAATAGATCGTTACCACTTAGCCTTATATTGTTATCATTATACTAATGGTACTCCCGTGCGATGCACGAACTATCACATGTACTCAATCTGAATAAATTTAGATGAGTTGAATAAGAATGAAACATTTTAATTGTGAATCTTTGGCTATGAAATGTATCGTTACATATCAATATCTTAAGCTCTAACGCGATATAAGGTAACATATAGTTGACCATGACAAAACACAATTTTCTTCTATAAAAGATCAACACTAATGTCACATATATTCGTAAGTTGCAATAACAACATCTAAAATTAAATATTGTCATTTTCGCAAAATACGAAACATCTTGCCGGCCTCTTAAACAATCAGAATATATCTCAAACAATAAAAATATTTCTAAAACTATAAATTAAAATATTTAATATTTTTTTAAAGAAAAATTAACATAATTAAAAACTGACTATGTAATCTATAAACGTGCAGTAATATTGGAATAAATAATCAATAATTTAAAACGACAAAATTGCCTCCAACAGTCCTATAACAAGTTATTTAAACGTTTGATAACCGTACAACTGAATAACCCCTAACTATGCGGGGAAAAAATGAACAAGTTTAAAAACTTACAAAAAGTTTAGCAGTCTGGTTGAGGCCCTAAACAACGTTTTTTTTTTTTTTGCCTTTTAAACCCTGCATCAAAGGCTACGCATGATTTTTGTTTGTCTCGCTCCGACGTTCGATTTGATATGCGGTGCATTCCGTGGTTGATTTGGAATCAAAAGTTACGACCGTTTCCCCGCACGCGCTCAAATGACTCCAAAAACTGCAACGACTTCCGTCCGCATCAATTAGTAATTTTTCACTATATATTGATCATAATTCATTTTTTCACAAAAAAAAAAAGTACTCCCTCTGTCTCTAAATGAGTGTCCAAATTTCATTTTAAGGAACACTGAAAATCCCAACTTTTTGAACAATTTGGTAACAACGATTCATATATAATCTTGTAATCTCCTTTCCAAACCTTTAGTTTTGCACATATAAAGAAACCGGTGAAATTTTTTTTGAAATAAAACGTTTAGGGAGAAAGTTATGTTCAAAAAAGACACTCATTTAGGGACAAAGATTTTTTGAAAATGGACACTCATTTAGGGACAGAGAGAGTATCATATAAAATCAATCTACATGCAAAGTTGACTATTTATGCCAAATTAGATAATGAAATATTTGACCTTATTTACCCAACTTTTCTATTTTGGAGGTGTATCTAGGCCTCATTCTAAAAATGGTAAGACTATCTTGTTTTTATATTACTATAGATATGGATTACTATCAAGCTTGTACAATAAGCTAGAATGTTGGAAGACAATTTTGTCTTTCATTGTTTGTTGCAAAATTTTCCAATTTCTTGTTTTTATATTACTATAGATTTCTATAAATATAGTTGTGTTATTTTTTTCAATATATAATGATCAAACTTCAATTTTTCACTTAATTAAAAAAGTAAAAATTATCATATACAAAATAAATATACATGCAAAGTTAACTATTTCTACCAAATTAACCGTAATGACTTTTGTTCGTCTCGATCCAATGTTCGATTTTATAAGCGGTGCGTTTCGTGGTTGATCCAGAGTCAAAAGTTACGACCGTTTCCGCGAACACGCTCAAATGACTCCAAAAACTTCAACGCCTTCCGTCCGCAGCAATTAGTAATTTTTCACTATATATTGATCATAATTCATTTTTTTACTAAATAAAAAAAAATAAAAGTACTCCCTCCGTCCCAGAGTAAGAGTCCTACTTTCTATTTTGGTACATCCCTGAGTAAGAGTCCCTAATCTAAAATGACAAATAATTTTTACTATTCATCTCACTTGTTCTCTCCCCTACTTTACTTTTATACTCACAACAACATCAATCAACTTACTATTCACTCTCACTCATTCTCTCTCCTACTTACTTATAGACTCACAACACTTACTTTACTTCCACCATTTCTTAATTTCCGTGCAAATGGGAGGTAGGACGCTTAATTCAGGACGGATGGAGTATCATATAGAAATCAATCTACATGCAAAGTTGGTTACTTGTGCCAAATTAAAGATAATGACATATTTAACCTTATTTACCCAATTTTCCTATTTTGAATGTGCTGTGGACCTCATTCTAAAAATAGTAAGACTATCTTGTTTTTATATTACTATGGATGGATGGATACGCAGTAAATGTTACTTCCCTCCCTCTTTATATAAATATCAAAATTTTCTTTTGAGAAATACTCTTACTAATCTCACTATGTAACATTATAAATAATTATTTATTATAGCACAGAGAAATTCTCCCTCCAGTTTAATATAGTCGGACAAAAGATAACAATTTATCAATTTTAAGACATATTAATAATTATTATAAATTAATATAAATATCCAACTTAATTATCAAAAATTATTTTTCCTCTGTATTATTATTCTCTGAAGGTTGACTAAAACTACTTCTTGTGTTGCACGACCGTGCTTCTCAAAGAGCGCGGCCGTGCAGTTCCTATTGTGTTATTTTGTGGTTGCTTTCTCCTCCTTTGTGCCGATTCGAAGCTCAAGAATTTCTCGACTTGTCGTGGATATATCATTAACCAAATTACCATTGATTTAAAGGCATATTCTCAACAATTTGAACGATTATATCTTTAGCTCACTAAATTGACTTACCATTCTACATTAATTTTTTAATCACTGTACAAAAGTGAAAGGGTGGACGTTAAATTAAGGCGGGAGAGTAAATTAGCGGTGGTCATTTGTACCAAACCAAACCAGCCAACCGAGTACCTACCGAACCAAAGCGTTTGGTATACCGAACTTTTGAAGTTCTGAATACTAGTACTGAGTATCTAGTATCTACTCTGAATTCAAATAATTTTGGACAGTAGTGCCCCTTACTAGGTCTGAGCAGCCATTTATTAACGAGTGAGAAATGAATAAAGGTAATACTAGTACTTTAATTTTTTTATTTACTGGAGTATGTACTTGAATATTGGGAATGAGCGAAATCAGGGTAATATAGTCAATGTCTAGGTCCCTAACTTCATTCCTTTTCTTCTGGCCTTCTTCTAGTCCAGTGTTTCCTTCTTTCTGGTACTCGCCATGTCCAGATTCAGCCTTTTCTCCCTACTTTTTAGGCAGTCGAACCTCTACGCTTCCCCATCATCTTAACAATGACAATCTTTATACACCCTTCATAATATACTCCCTTCTCCGTTTCAAGATACACGACGTTTTAGGTGTTAATTTTTGTTTCAAAATACTTGACATTTTAATAAATACAAGGAATATTTACTCTTGTTTACCTTAATAACTTTATTCATTAATTGCAAGTTGTCTCTTGTGTAAGCATTTAACTGTCTAGGAAATTGGAATCTGTTAGGG
Organism: Campanula takesimana; assembly: GCA_026119855.1. Classification (NCBI taxonomy): domain Eukaryota; kingdom Viridiplantae; phylum Streptophyta; class Magnoliopsida; order Asterales; family Campanulaceae; genus Campanula; species Campanula takesimana. The sequence goes on along the minus strand of JAOWBW010000032.1, from coordinate 1,418,364 downwards.
GTACAAAAGTCTTTTTAATATGTATTAATTGCATTCTTTAATATGTGTGAAGAAGTCAAAAACTGACATGTATTTTGAAACAGAGTGAGTAATATAATACTCCCTCTGTCCCAAAAAGATAGTCTCATTTTGATTTTTTATGGTCAACAACAATGAGCTTTGACCAACCATTGATGACGATCTAATCATTTTAGTAAAATTCTAAAAATTGTTATTGATAAATCACTAAGCGATTTATCAATAACAATTTTTAGAATTTCATTGTTAACTTTAAATTGACACCAGTGCTTGGTCAAAGTTTATATTTGTTGATCATAAAGAGTTAAAATGAGACTATCTTTTTTGGGACAAAGAGAGTATAATATAATATAATATAATATAATATAATATAATATAATATAATATAATATAATATAATATAATAATGCGCATAAAATTGAGCGCATGAAAATTAAATACTCCATCCGTCCTATTTTAAGAGTTAAAAAATGAGCGAGTTCAAGAATTAAGGAAAATGTGATGTGTTGTGAGTGTTGATAGTTGGTAAGAGAGAGAAAGTAGGTTAGAGAAGAGTTAGTGGATAATTGTTGTGAGTATGACATATAAGATACACTTTCGATTTTAGGATTTTGACTCTTAAAATGGGACGCCCTTTTAGGAAATTTTTTACTGTTAAAATGAGACGGAAGGAGTATATATCATACAGTTAACATATTATGAGTTAAATATTAATACTAATGTGACCTACATTTACAATTAAGTGCGTGAGTACAACAAGTGATATATTCTACTCGAGTAAACCACAAAATGGACCCGCGTACTATTGCCCCAACATCACTTTGACCTGCGTACTATCAACTCAGTAAATGTACCATGCATACTATAGTTTTATTATCAATTTTCCTGAGATTTCTAACATTGGTTAAAAAGTTAACGGGTCTGTTAATAAATTAAGAAAAAGTTAGATTCAGAATTTTAAAACTGACCCTAAATTTCAAAATAAATCCCCCTTATCCCACTTTACCCCTTGAATCTTAATGAAAATTAGAAAACTAACCAAAAATCTCACTTACATACAAAATGTGTTTTAGTAATATATTTTCTATTAATTAATTCTAAATATTTTTACATTTTGATCATTAACACAATCATCATCTTCATCACCATCACCATCTTCACATCACCACCACCACCATCCTTCCACCGAGTCACCACCATCCAACTACCACAACAAAACAAATTCAACAAAACCCACAACAAATGTTCATAACAGAATGATTCCTGGACTGCAATTCATCTAAATCCCCAAACAAACAACATCGAACCTAACACACAACATCACCCAGAAATGCACAACAAAACAAATTTCAAAAACAAAAAAATCACCCAGAAACGCACACCAACAAACGCAAAACACACATAGAAACAAATTCAGATCTAGATCTAGATGTGGATGTAGATATAGATCTAGATCTAGTTCTGAATCTTGAGAGAGAGAGAGAGAGAGAGAGAGAGAGAGAGAGAGAGAGAGATAGAGAGATTGAGCAGAAAAGGAGAATAAACAGAGAAGAAATGGAGAAGATCGAAGAAGACGACTGAGTAAGGCGGCTTGGGAATGGGGGATGGCGTGACTATTGACAAAGAACGAGATGACCTCGTCGATCTGGAAGGTTGGGGGCGGCGGTGGATGGGGACGGCGGTAGTGGCACGGTAAGCACGGCGCCCGAGCGAGGAAGGTCGGAGAAGAAGAAGATGAAAACTTTGTTGTATTTTCTGGGAGTTAAGAATGGCGTGGTTCAGTATAGGGGAGAGAGTTAATGGTACTTTTTATTTAAAGTTTAGTCCTCCATCTTTATATGATGATAAAGGGATTTATTTTGAAATTTAGGGTCAATTTTAAAAATTAGAATCTAACTTTTCCTTAATTTATTAACAGTCATGTTAAATTTTTAACCAATGTTAGAAATCTCAGGGAAATTGATAATAAAACTATAGTACGCATGGTACATTTACTGAGTTGATAGCACGCATGTCAAAGAAATGTTGGGGCAATAGTACGCGAGTCCATTTTGTGGTTTACTCTATTGTACTCTTTCTATTTCAAAATACATTTCTTTTTTGGAATTAATTTTTGTTCTAAATACTTGACGATCTTTTACCAAAAAATATTTACTCTTGTTTACCTATTATATATACCTTTATTTATTAATTATGAACTTTTTTTGTGTAAGCATTTAAACTGCTTAAAAATTGAATTTGCTAGGGGCACATAAGTCTTTATGATCTTTATGATATGTATTCATTATACTCCCTCCGTTTCGTAAAACATGTCGTTTTAGGTGTTCAATTTTGTTCCAAAATATTTGACACTTTTCAATTATCTAAGAACTTTTGCCATTACTTACCAATTATACCCTTATTTAATAATTGACACACCCTTTGTAAATGCATTTAATTACCTAGGTAAATGAATTGTTATAGGGGTGTTTGAGTCTTTTTTACATGTAATAATTGCTTTTCTTAATATAAGTGAAGAAGGTTAAAACGTCAAGTATTACGAAACGGAGGAAGTACTTTTTAATATGAGTGAAAAAGATTAAAACGATATGTATTTTGAAACAAGTGAAGTATGTGATAATTACTCCCTCCGTGAAAATGTTTTAGCAATATTTTTCTAATTAATGAAACTCAATTGTTATAATCACTTCAATTAACTCATTTACCATTTTTTACCCCCACCAACAACCGGTATTCGACGAAGGAACCTTAGCGAAATTCACCATTAAGAAAAATACCACAACAGAAACATAGACTGAAATTATGGCTACTGGTTGAATTTGAACTTGAGTGCAATTCACCTAACAAAAAATAATTACTCTTTTTCTATTAAAATGATAGTCTCGTTTGACTCTTTTAAAATATTTAAAATTACTTTATAAATTTTAAAAAATCAAAAATTTCGAAGTTAAATTTTAAAATAAGACCAACTTTATGAGACAAATAAAATGAAATTGAGACTTACGGAAGGAAGGAGTACAATACAAATCCGTAGAGTGAAATTATGGTAATTGGTTGAAGTTAAAATCTTAACCGGAAACCCGACACATGTTAATGTAGCCACTCCATCCCTGTCGCAGGTCTAGCATTATACCTTGCGCCAGACCCGGATCAGCCGCTTCCACATGCTCACTCTGCCCTTTCGGGTGTGTGTGGGGGACTCTTCTTTTACTGTACTTCACTATTCCATACTCCCTCCGTTTTATATCACTCGAGACTTATTTTCTTTTCCGTCCATTCCACGTGATTTGAGATTGTCCCATACTTTACTTTTACACTCACAACACTAATCAACTTACTATTCCTCTCTCATTCTCTCTCATATTTAATTTTTCATACTCATAAATACCTCTTCCCACTATTTCTTTCTATTACTTTTCCTTAATTTATGTATGTACACCAAACAATTCACTTTGACTTCTTGACCTTTTTAGTTTTTAATCAATCACATTTCAACTTACAATCTCATTAATTAATCACATTTCAACGTACAAATCCATAGTACTCTGTCCCACTTGAATTTTGAATTAGGACAAATTTTTAATTTGGATATTGCATTCGAATTAGGACAACTTAAAAATGGAAGTGTTTTATTTAATAGGACCCACATTCACACTCACAACAACTTTCCAATAATTATTTTCTACCACACTTTCTCTCTCTTATTTTACTTTTCATACAACACCTACTCCACTAACACTTTTTCCTTAATCCATGTACCCAACCCAAAAATCATGATTCAGATGGGACGGAGAGAATATATATTATGGAGCAAAAAAAAAATACAATAATACTTTCTCTGTTGCAGTTTAAGTTTCTTACTTTTTTTGTTTTATCTTATTTTAATATTTTTAGTTTGATATGTTTCAATAAATAGAAAAGTATGAACAATGTTGTCGACAATCTTGTTTTCTTAAAATTCATAGACTTATATATATATAAATCATTACTTACCTAACATATTTTAATTTTTCATCCACTTACATTATAAATAATATTTTGACAATTATATCTTCAATTCACTATTACCGTTTACTCATTTTACATTATTTTTTTAATACATGTGCAAAGTCAAAATTAAGAAAGATGGTATATTATGGTGGAATGCTGGAATATAAAGAAATGTGTGCAATAAGTTCATGTAGTGCAATTTTTTCCACTAAAAATTGGGGCACACATAATAATATTTATAACTTTAGTGCTAAAATATCACTCTATCTATTCAAAAATAAACTATACGAACAAACTCGAAAAGAATGACGTATATAACAACACTACTATTTTGGTACATTTTGAGAGCCCGACACATAATACTTTCTCTATTCAAAAATAAATATAGCAGGTTGACTTATCAATATTTTTATAAAATATACTCCCTCTGTCTCTAAATGAGTGTCCATTTTCAAGAGATCTTTGTCCCAAATTGAGTTTCTTTTTTTAACATAAATTTGTCCTTAAATGTTTTTTTGTCGAAAATTTTTTCACCGGTTTCTTTATATGTGCAAAACTAAATGTTTGGAAAGGAGATTACAAGATAATATATGAATCTTTGCTACCAAATTGTACACACTGTTGAAATTTTCAATGCCCTTAAAATGAAATTTGGACAGTCATTTAAGGCCAGAGGTAGTATTTTTTTTTTTTTTTGTATTATAATGATAAAATTGTATTATAAAAATTCTAATCTAGAAATGCTTTATTTATTTCAGACCAACTTAAATGAAAGTTACTCCCTCTATCCCAGAATATATGTTCACCTTTTTTTTTAGTCCCAGTGTATATGTCCACTTTCTAAAATGGCAAAGAATTTTTACTATTCCTCCCACCCACTCTCTACTTTACTTTTATACTCACAACATCAATCAACTTATTATTTCCTCCCACTTATTCTCTCTCTCTTATTTTACTTTTATACCCGCAACACTTACATCACTTCCACCATTTTTTTTATTTCCGTACAAATGGGAAGATGAACAATATCTGAAACCGAAACGGAGGGAGTAGAATATTCCAAGTCAAAAGCAACGTACTTGACTGAGAAAAAGACGAAGAACTGAAGCAAGTGATGGGTGGTTAAATTTCTCGGATGTGCGCCAATGAGGATTGAGGAGTACATAGTGGACAACACAAAGATCTAGTCCCGTTACCCTTTGTCATGTTTAGTGGGTTTTCGGATTGTTTGATTTTGTTGTCAAAAATAGATGTACTATGTATTTCATCTACACCCATATACTCCTTCCGTCACACCTCACTTGACACCCGAAAGGTGAACACAATAACTAAGAAAAAAAAATAATAAAATAAGAAAATATTTGGTAGAAAATGAAGAGAGAGAATGAGTGGGGTAAATAGTAGTGTTGATTGAATAAATTGAGTGGTGGAAAATGAAGAGAGAGAATGAGTGGTAGGGTAGAGTGATTATAAAATTATAAAAAATATGCTATTTTGGGAAGTGTCAAGTGAGCTGGGACGGACCAAAATGCAAATAAGTGTCAAGTAAGCTGGGACGGAGTATACTAGTGCTGCATTTTCAATCTTCTTAGTGGACATACATTATTCCCATATACTCATGTTAAGAATCAAAATCACAACCAACATAATCCTCCCAAGATCTCGGCAAAGGCAGCCCCATCCCATTTATAGTTAATATCTTGTGTAAATATTATTGTTTATATTCTCATTTGAATTTCAAATTATTGTATAGATTAGGTAGATAATGTATATCCTAGTAGTAGAATACTCCTCTCATCATTTGTATAAATATATATCAATCATCAATAATAAAATTACTTTTTGCCAATTCCTTTCAATTCCCTCGGGGCCACCACCACATACTCGGCCAACCCAGTCTTTCATTCTCGGATGAAACACCTTGCATTGGCATTCCACTTTGTGCGCGAACAAGTCCAGCTCGGCCACTTCCGAGTCCAACACATTTTTGGTACTGACCAACTTGCAGATACTCTCACTAAACCCCTACCTCGTACCCGGTTCACATCATTGGTTTTCAAGACCGGACTTACTCTTGACAGTCCGTCTTGCGGGAGCGTGTTGAGAATCAAAATCACAATCAACATAATCCTCCCAAGATCTCGGCAAAGTCAGCCCCATCCCATTTATAGTTAATATCTTGTGTAAATATTATTGTTTAAATTCTCATTTGAATTTCAAATTATTGTATAGATTCGGTAGATAATGTATATCCTAGTAGTAGAATACTCCTCTCATCATTTGTATAAATATATCAATCATCAATAATAAAATTACTTTTTGCCTATTCCTTTCAACTCCCTCCGTCCCACCTCACTTGAGATTTAAAGAGGTAGACACAATAACTAAGGAAAAAGAATAAAATAAAAAAATATGTGGTAGAAATGCAAAAAACGATTATATACATGAATTTTTACTCTTGTTTTAAAGAAAAAAGTAACATTTACTCTATAAAACTGTTACATTCATCTATATAGCAAATTACAATCATATATGCACTGTGTTACATTTCAATTATTACTTTTTCTAACCACAAAATCCTTTTTTTTTTTTTGCAAAACTGCTGTTACATCTTACAATAAAGTGTTACTTTTTAAAAACTGGATTGTTACTTTTATCAGAACAAAGTGCTACATCTCAGGATACGAGCAGTCCAGTTTTTTTTGTGTGTTAAAAAGTATGTTTTTTTTTTAAAAAAAAATCTAACCATATCATGACCTAAATAGTTTGATTCGTCTCGTCGAGACGAAAACAAGGATATTTTTTTTAAAAAAAACTCCGACTTCAAAATCATAAGATATCGCATTTTAAAGTTATTGATGGGTTTTTTTTTCAAATGCGCCACGTGTCACGCGCTGGAAGGACAAGGGCATGACTTGGCGGGTACATGGGTGTGAACCATGGAGGATCCGTCTTACCATGTGAGACGGTCTCACATAAGTATTTGCCATTGATCAATACAACATGATGAAAATTCCTTGATCTGGTACCAGACTTTAATAAATAAAAAAAATCAAAGTCAAACTTCCCAGTGCCCACCTTTTTCCAATATACGTACAAAGTTTTATTTATGGGTTAATGAAAATTTAGGGCCTGAACTCCAGGGGGGTGTGTCAACGGGGTTTGAGCTTTTTTTCTCGCTAGATCAGGGCTCAATATCTAAAATTTTCGCCAGTTAAGGGCTTTTTGACGGAAATCATTAGAAAAGTCAGTTAAGTGCCATGTGCCGAGCACGTGATACACGGATTGGATGGATTTGTAATATATATATATCAAACTAGGGTTCTAATGCACATTGTGAAACTAAAGGGGCTAAAATTATAATGGGCTTAAACATAAATAAAAGACTCCTCAACCCCCCTCCTCTCTGTTTTCTCCCTACACCGACCTCACCAATTTCCCGTCTCTCCCAATGCCGGCGACTCCCAACTGCCGGCGACTCCCAACTCTCTCTCTCTCGAACTTCCGGCGCTACCCACTCCCTCTCCACCACTAAATCAACAAACCCTACCCCAATCCATCAACACCCCCTTCTCCAGATTTGTTGAAGCCGCACACCCCCTCCTCCCCTTTCAATCGACTACCGATCGAATTTCTCGTCTCTCTTGTGCGAGCAGAATCGAGACATTCGAGAAGAATATCTGGTCTGGGTCTGACCAAATTCGGCCTTGAAGATGACGATTTGTTTGTGAAGAAGATGATCCGTTGATAATCGACAACAACAATGGCGATTGAGCTGGAAATTTGATCTGAAAACGAGATATGGTTCTTACAAAACCAGATTTGAAAACCTAGATCTTAAGATTTAAGATCCTGAATGATATTGAAGCCCAGAATTTGGGAATTTTGATTTTTTTTCCCCCTCTAGATTGAGCTGGAAATTTGATTGTAGTTCTAACGATGTGGTTGTGGGAGAATGAAGGTGTTGACGGTGGTTTTGGTGTGTTGACGGTGGAGTTCATAGATAGCGGTGTCAATGGTGGTGGTGGCGGTGGGTGTGGTGATGGTTAGTAGGAATATTATACTTCGTCCGACCCAAAATGACTTTCATACTTTTTTCTAGGAATATTATACTCCCTCCGTCCCAAAATGACTTTCATATTTTTTTTCTAGGAATATTATACTCCCTCCGTCCCAAAATGACTTTCATATTTTTTTTTAGGAATATTATACTCCCTCCGTCCCAAAATGACTTTCGTATTTTTTTTTCTAGGAATATTATACTCCCTCCGTCCCAAAATGACTTTCATACATTTTTCGACGTTACTACGAAGGAATTTTGACCAATGATTTTAGGTTAATATAATTATTCTAATGAAAATCTAAAACATGTTATTGATAGTATTGTTGATGGTGTGTCAATGCTTAATAGCAAGTTTTAGATTTTCATTAGTGCAATTGATTTAACCTAAAAAGTAATTTATTAGTATGTTCATAGAATAAAATTTAAATTTATTTATAATTTTCTTTATTTTAAATTTATTATTTAGAAAATAATCTAAATCCTTTTATATTTAATATAGCTATTAGATTAATTTGTTTAATAATTTTGATTTTTTTTAATAAATTTATTTTATATATGATAATTACTTATTTTATTATATACTTGATTGTTTAGAAAAAATATTTATTTCATTTTTAAACCTTTTGAGTTTCAAAAATTTCACTAAAACCCTTACTAACTAATATCATTACAAACCCATCCATTTAGTCGATCACGTGCACGGCACATGGCACTTAATTGACTTTTCTAACGATTTCCGTCAGAAAGCCCTTAAATGGCGAAAAATTTAGATATTGAGCCCTGATCTAGCGGAAAAAAAAAAAAACCAGGCCCCGTTTAGACGCACCCCCTGGAGTTCAGGCCCTAAATTGTCATTAACCCTTTATTTATTTATTTGCTGTCAAAAGTAGATGTACTTTGTATTTCATATGTACACCCAAATAGAAAGTTTTTTATTTTTTGTTATTTTTATTTTTTTTATTCTCAGAACGCGCGGCGTTTAAGTTATTTACAACAATGTCACCGTGCACGAAGTTCTATTTATTTACAAAAATACTAGTGAGCTTTTAAGAATACATTTTTTCTAATCACTAGGAAAAACGCGTTTTCCCCATATTTTCATTTCGTCAATTTACATCGGTTAAAAACCATAAAGTTTTGGATTACGCTGTCGAGCTTACTTGAGTCCTGAATGTCATTTCATAGAACTATGGGGGCAATATTCGATAATTTTTATATGGACAATGATACACATAGTGAAAACTCATAGTGAAACACTCTAATCCGTTAGATGAGTTTTTAGCAGTGGGGTCCACAAAGATTTATTACAATCCAACGGATTGTTTCGCTATGAGTTTTCCCTTTGAGTTTTCACTATACATATCATTATCCTTTTTATATACTCCCTCCGTCCCAATTTAAAGTTCTTAGTTTGACTTTGCACGGAGATTAAGAAAAAGTAAATGTTGTGAGTATGAAAAGTAAAGTGGGAGAGAGAAAGTGGGTAGTGAGTTTTTGTTGTGAGAATGACAAGTGGGTCCCACTTTCCATTTTAGGTAATAAAGCAAAGTAAGAACCTTAAATTAAATTGGGACAAACTAAAAAGGAAAGTAAGGACATTAAAGCGGGACAAAGGGAGTATATATACAAATCTCTTCTCTATAAATTTCTCGAAACATGTTATTTTATTCGTGCAATATTATTCAACAATTGTACTGCATCATATAACAGTGCACACTGGATATAATACTGCATGGAGGCGGCATGGGTGACCGGCAGAGGACCGGAGAAAGACGGAGACAATAGCCGACGGGTGATGGTGGCGTCAGATGCAGTATCATATTTCTGTAATAATGCATATTACATGCAGTATGATATGCTACTACACAAAAACTTTCAGGCATTTTAATATAATGGAAACTTGTATGGAAGTAGATTATCCAAGAAATTTTTGGGGCATTTTCCTTGGAACTATCCCCAACCTATAGGTTATAAGCTCTCGACGGGTTGGCCCAGACTGATGATAGAGTCGGGTGAGCGGGCCTGGGCATGGTCCGCCATCATCTACCAAAATCAGTAACTGGGAGATCGTGGGCTTAGCGGAAGGCCTAATCTTTATACCGATATGTTAATGGGCCAGCAAATAAGTAACTCAAATTCCAAATCACTCGCATGTTTTGTTGAGCTTGAAGAACGGGCTGAATTTCATTGGGTGGGATTTACTTAATTTATGAAAATTGTTAGCACTTTGTTCATTGAATGGGATCTACTTAATTTATGAAATTACTTAGTACTCCCGTCTCAAATTTATGGTTATTAAAATTGAATGTGCGAAGATTAAGAAAGAATACGTGTTGCGATTGGGAATGAGTTAGAAAATGAGATAGTTGATAGTTGTTGTGAGTGGGAAGAAAAAAATGGAATATTTTGGAAAAGTAATCACAAGTATGGTAAGTCCAAAACGGAAATAAGTAACCATAAGTTTGGGACAGAGAAAGTATTTTGTTCCGCACAACACTTTTGTTCACACGTAAGCACCACGCACACCGGTCCACGTAACAAATCCTCATTTGGCTTAACCAAAGCCCGTCACATTCGTCCAAAAATCTAAATGTCTAATAGATTATTTAATACTCAATGGTAGGTTTGTAGGCGGCACACTAAACTCCCACACATATTCGATGTGGGGTGGGGTATTACATTTTAAGTGTCTCATTTTAATTAATATTTTTTTAGCAATTAATTAACAAAATCTCGAAAAAGAAATATTTTTATACTTTTAAAATTTATATAATGAGTTTATTGCAAAACTGACATACGTACTCTCATTTATTTTCAATTTGACTCGCAAACTTTGGAAACATCAAATGTGGTTTGCGTACTTTTGTTTACAAAATTTTGAGACAACTTTTTTAACACCCATTAAAAACATAACGGAACACTCCGTATAGGGGGGTAAATGTGTAAGGAATCAAACTTAAAGTTCAAACCCACCACTCAAATTCTAAGATATCCAGCCCAAATAAAAAAAAAAGAAAAAAAAAAAAAGAGTTTCGTTTACGGATGCAATGGTCGAGAAATGTCGACCCACCAATCGACCCAACCACCGTCGACTTAATCATAATCGGCATCCGCCTCCCCGAAATCGATCATCATCCCTTCTACTGCTCCCACTTCTCCTCCCTCTCCATCCTCGACCACACTTTTTTCCTCCTTTCCATCACCACCACTGCGCTCCCCCAATTGTCCGACGGCCCAATCCTCACTGACGTTCATCGCCACCCGCTCGTCTTACTCAGTCGTCGGAATATCTACTCACTCCGATTCAGTTCCGCAATATTCTCAAAAGCTCTGTTTAGATATTTCTAGATCTAGGGTTTTGTTCTGCTCTGATTTGGCGGTTCAATCTGGGATTAATGTTTAGATCAAGAATGTGGATTTCAGTTGGTTTTGGAATAGGGAAAGGGTTTTGAGTGTGTAGAATTCAGGAGAGAGAGTTTTAAGGATAGGACACTAGGGTTTAGAGAGAAGAATCTGGTGAATAGCTTCTTCAAATTGGTACAATGGCATTTGAGGGAGGTCACCGGTGACGGAAGTGGTGGCTTTTGGAGAAGTCTAGAGATTAGGGAAAGAGGATAAGAGGTGGGTGATGCTAATGGAGAGTTATTTATTCTTTTAAGACTTTAAGTTTTATTCTTTACACTTTTACCCCTTATATGGAATGTCTCGTTATGTTTTTAACGGGTGTTAAAAAAGTCGTCTCAAAATTTTGAAAATGAAAGTACACAAACCACATTTGATGTTTACAAAGTTTGCAAGTCAAATTGAAAATAAATGAAAGTACGCATGTCAGTTTTACAATAAACTCTTTATATAATTGACATCCTTTTCTCATCCTCACAACAATTACTTATTATTTTGTACACACTTTTTACCTTTACCCAACTAGACATATCCAAACGGTTCCGGTTCCGGAACCGCCGGTTCCCGGTTCCCAAATGGCCGGAACCATATTCGAACCATCTTAATCCGGTTCCCGGTTCTATCCACCGGTTCCATCTCACCATCTAATAAGTATGTAATACTCCCTCCGTCCCAAAATATTTGTAGTTTAAAATGTAATACTCCCGCCATTTTAAAATACTTGTAGTTTAAGGAGTTGAAGTTTGTCCCAAAATATTTGTAGTTTTGCTATTATCTATATATTTTTGACATTGTTTATCAAATATACCCTTATTTATGATAGTGCTGTCATTGTAAAAGTATTAAATTGTCTTGATACTTGAAATGTTCCAAGAGTAATATAGTCCATTACACATGTATTAATTTTTTTTTTCTTAATTTGTGTGAAAATCCTAGAACTACAAGTATTTTGGGACGGAGGGAGTATGTATATCAGTATATATATTAGCTAGCAACCAACCTACCATAATGATCAAACATCTTTAAACTCCTCTGATGCAGAGAATCGTTCGGTTCCCGGTTCTCGGTTTCGGCTCTCGGTTCCTGGTTCCGCCGGTTCCTCGGTTCTGAATATGTTGGATTCGTATTCGAACCGTTTCAATCTGGTTCTCGGTTCCGTTCGGTTCCCGGTTCCGGCGGTTCCTGGTTCCGGTTCTACCCGCCGGTTCCGTCGGTTCCCGGTTCTATTTGGACATGTCTATACCCAACTATCTACATTAAAAAAAAAACATTATAATTATTCTACTTTTTAAAAATACATTTAACTTTTTTTTTTGTTTTCTAATTTTGGTGCCCAATATTAAAATTGTAGATTAAGGTGGCTAGGTCTGAAGTTTTAACTCTGTAAAGTCCGTCACTCTAAAATTCCAAGGGGAAACTGTGGATGCATGCTTTTCTCCATCACTCTCTCATTCGATTCAACCCATTTTCTCCATCTCGATTCCTCCGTCAATCTCCATCAGTAATGGCAGCTGCTTCTTCTCTCGTCCTCCCTTCAATTTCTCTCAAACAGCTCACTTTCGATGCTCCGCCTTCGAATTCTGTTTCATTTGGGGGTTTGAGACATGGAATTTGCAGCTTCGGCATTAGGAATTTCGGTAAATCTAGGGTTTGTATGAGTGTATCAGCTGGATCTCAAGTTGCCGTTGATGATGCCTTGTTTTTGGATTATAAGCCCACTTCTGCATTCCTCTTTCCCGGTCAGGTCAGCTATTGATCCACGTTGGTCTTCCCATTCCTTAATTTGTTTCTCAATTTGGTTTCATTTCATGAATTGAAGTGCAATTGTGATTTAATTCGAAGAATATTCCAATTTTTATTTATTTAGTTTCAGTTACTGCTCAAGCGATTTAGTTTATTAAGGGTAGTGGTACTTATTGGTCAGCCATTTTGCAAGTTTGGATTGAAGTTAAGAAAATGTTGAACGGCCTTATAACTCAATTCAATCAAGCCACATTTGCTTCCTGAAGGTCTATAGTGGATTTGTTTCCCCCATCCAACAAAAGGACATTACGAGGTCCTTATTCTGCTTAAGAAATCCTACCTCCCGTTGCAGTATAATTTATGGGGTGAATGACCAACCTATGCAACTTACTAAGTATATATTTTTTTTTATTTATTATTTTTTTATTTTTTTTTGAGCCGTGTCCAAGTTATGCTTGGAGAAGCTTTTTGGGCATCACAAGTCATTGTTCGTCAAAGCGTTCAAAGGAAATTTGGTTCAAGGCTAGGCTCCGATATTCGAGATGGGTTAGACATTTTCTTTGCGGCGAGCAATTTATCGATGATAGAAATTGAGCCATTTAAATCAATTTGAAACTAATTTACCTTGTTTTCATGGAGCATGGATACAGACAGATGATTTGATCAAAGAACATTTGCTTGGATTAATACTAGCGGCGGAGCCAGTTTTTTTTTTTTTTTTTTTGGGTGTGTGTGTGTGTGTGGGGGGGGGGGGTGGATCAATTTGATGAAAATTGAACTATATAAAAGGGGCCGAAAGAATTTCTGTGTATTCCTTTCTTCATATAAATGGGGGCATGTTTCCATTTTCTACACTAAAAATATTTTGCGCGGAAATTGAACTAATACCTTTATTTTTTACTTTTTTTTAATCAAAATGGGACAGCTGTCCCCTTTGCCGTAATTGTGAGCCTGCCCCTGATTTATACAAAATTTAGAAGGCAAATGAACCTATATTTTTCTAATCAAGTTTTAGTATTATCTGTTGGGAAATTGGGGGGATCACCGTATCCACTAGCCCATACTAGCAGTCATAACATGGAGAAAGGAATTCAACACATGAATAATAATATGAAAGAACAAGAACACCATGATTTGTTAACCCGGTTCACCACCACCACGTGGCTACATCCGGAGGCCCCAAGCCAGGATATCACTATAATAATATGTTTGATTGTTACAATTTACATATGCACTCACACAGATCTAGCATAGTAACTCTCCATGAACAACCCTCTCCTACATATTATTATCTCCCCCCAAGAACACACAAACATGATCATGGCCGGGTTGTAGGATCGCCCCCCATGGCTCTCCTAGGCCCCCGCCCCCCTCCTAGACAATATTTTGTGCTCTCCCTTGATATCCTAACTCTCTCCTTTTGGGTACGAATATTATGGTGGTAGTGACAATATATTTATAGGGATACAAAACCTATTCCTGATCAAAACCTAATTTACCTGGAGTCCTTGAGACGGAAGGAGTATAATTGTAAACATGGGAATTAATCTCCTTAACTAATAAGGAGATAATTCCTTAATTACAATCCACGCCAAGTCTCCTATCCGACCCCGACTTCCTGCCGTCTGCTACACCAAGCGCCCGCTTGTCTCACACCAGGCGCCCGCCTGGAATTGTTTTCCATCCGGCTGAAGTTACTGCCAGGTTCAGGCGCCCGCCTGGTCCTCCCCAGGCGCCCGCCTGCTCCTCCTTCAACTTCGGTTTTGACCTTCTCCTTGGTTTTGACTCCATCCCAACATTATCCAACTATGTTAAAGAAGGATATAGGCGAGTGTTTGTCTAATTGATGATGATCTTGCGTTCAATCCTGCACTGGACTGAAGAGAACGGAAAAATAAAAATGATTCATATTACGTTCCCAAAGTACTAGGGACAATTGATGAGTTGAGTTAGCGTTTCATATGGATATGGGACACCAAACTTCCTTGGAGAGCAAGTGGCCGATCTTCTCTTTAAGAGAAGTATATATATGCCCTTCTTACTTGATTTCAGAGACTATCTTCTGGTGTTCATATCAGAAACATGTATTCCTGGAGTAGGCAAGAGAAATATTATATTAGTTTCACATAATCATATTGGACAATTGTTTTTGTTCTCGCTTTTGAGAATAATGGCATTCTTACTTTAATTTTCTTGCTGCAGGGTGCACAAACTGTTGGAATGGGTGTAGAGGCTCAAAAGGTGCCTGCTGCTGCAGAATTGTACAAGAAAGCAAATGACATTCTAGGGTGGGTTGAACGTGCCTTCATTAGGTTTTAGAGAATCTCGGTATTCAAAGCTAGCTTTTGTGACTCATTCGCTATTTGTTTTGAAGGTTTGACATTTTGGATGTTTGTATCAATGGGCCAAAAGAAAAGTTGGACTCCACTGTTTTAAGTCAGGTAAGCCTCATATTGCCCGTTTCTTCAGTTCCGTATTCTTCTTGTAAAACTATTATGTACATGGAATACGTTTATCAGACATGCCAATTTATATCCAGGACTTAAACCCTGCAATTTTCTTAAAATTACATGCTTCAACAATCCTCTTCACATTTGGATCTCACTCACAAATGGAGAGATAAAGCTGATCAGGGAGGACTGATACATATCTAATAAGGAGGGCACAAAAATGTATATATTCCTTTCACCCGATAATATAGTGAACACACAGTCACAGAGACGAGAGAATGATTGTAAACTAGGCTCAAAAAATATTTCACAATCCCATGTGTACACTTGTGAAAAAGAAAGGTGCTTCTTTACATTTATTGAGTTATGGCTGCTGTCAAATGCTGCCTAAGCTCGCCTTCATTGCAAACTTCATTTTAGTTAGGCTCTTTAGATTAGTATTTGATTCATCATTTTGCAGCCAGCTATATATGTTACCAGCCTGGCTGCTGTTGAAATACTTCGCGCTCGTGACGGAGGTCAACAAATAATTGATTCAGTGGATGTTACATGTGGTCTAAGTTTGGGAGAATACACAGCCCTTGCATTTGCTGGAGCTTTTAGGTGAGTGATGGCAGCTCTTATTATCATTCTTTTTTGGGGGTAGCAATTCATGAAGATAAATATGTATTCATAAATGTTGGTCAAAGTTCAGTTGACCAATAAAGTCAAAGTATGACATTTGTTATGGGATGAAGGTGGTAGCATTTTAGTGTCTAATGTATGAATCAATTAACACTAGAGCAACATCTGCATGGTGCATCAGTTACTAGGTTGTGTAAGAATTGGAGCTATTCACAGTCTCTTACCAGATTAGATTTTCATTATTGTTATCTGAAATATCGTCTATTATATTCTTCTAGTCTTTCTTCTGATTTTTTTTTTCAACGTATTCCTTTCTGTTACCAGCTTTGAGGATGGACTCAAGCTAGTTAAACTAAGAGGCGAAGCAATGCAGGTAATCATCCAAAGCTCGGTTAAACTTTTATTTTAATGGCACATGAAATCTTATACTCCATTTGTCCCAGAATATATGTCCAAAAATTGTTCAAATTTACTCTTGATCAAAAGTAAATTTGTAAATTATTTGGACATTCATTTTGGGACGGAGGGAGTAAGTTTTTCCAATGTTATAACCTGCAGGATGCTGCAGATGCTGCAAAAAGTGCCATGGTCAGTATCATAGGGCTCGACTCGGAAAAGGTCCAACTGCTCTGTGACGCAGCCAACGAAGAAGTTGATGAGGCTGAAAGAGTTCAAATTGCCAATTTCCTATGCCCTGTATGGCCGAATATTCATTTTTATCTCCTCTATTCTAGCCAAGTAATTTATTGTTTCTAATGTGGAAATCCAAAACAAACTACTACACACAGGGAAACTATGCAGTCTCTGGAGGTGTGAAGGGAGTGGAAGCTGTAGAAGCAAAAGCAAAGTCATTCAAAGCTCGAATGACGGTAATCATTCTCCCAACCTTTTAATTCTAGAACTTCATGCGTAAACATTTGATACTCCGTCTCAATTATATTTGTCAGTAGACAAAATCTCTTTGTTTAAGAAAACATAATAATTGAGTTGTTTAATTTTTGCATTTCCTCTTTTACCCTTCTTTGAAAGTGAGATTTAAATTACCAAACCTCATAATGAAATACTAAAAATCAATTCGAGTAGGGATACAACGAGGTAGTTATTCTTTAGGTTTCCTAAATGGCTTGGGACAGCTAAATATGGAAACATGACCACTATAAGTGGGACGGAGTAACAAACTTTACACTTTTCAGGTCCGACTTGCTGTTGCTGGTGCTTTCCACACCAATTTCATGGATCCAGCTGTGTCAAGACTTGAAGCTGCTTTGGCAGCAACAGTAATTAAAACCCCGAGAATACCAGTTATATCCAATGTTGATGCACTACCACACGCAGATCCTGATACAATTAAGAAAATATTGGCGCGTCAGGTAAGAGTTTAATGATGTATCCACTTGTAATTGGGATATATTGTGTGTATATTGAATTCCTTGTAACTTGGAATATCAGGTGACTTCACCTGTTCAATGGGAGACTACTGTAAAGACTCTTCTATCTAAAGGTCTAGAGAAGAGCTATGAATTAGGACCAGGAAAGGTAAGACAACGGTTTGGTTTATTTACTCTCTCAGTCATAGAAAGATAGTCCCATTTTGATTTTGATAGTCAACTTAGGTGACTTTGACCAACAATATATTAAAAAAAATATATTGATGAAAATTTTAAAATAGTTAATGATAATATTATTACTGGTGTACTAGTAACAATATTCAGATTTTCATTAGGTATACTATAAAACGAGACTGTATTTCTGGGACGGAGGGAACATTTTCTTAATAATGTTCAGGCCGAAATATTTTTTCTTAAAAGTAATTCTTTCCTCTGTCTCTATCAGGTTATAGCTGGCATTGTCAAGAGAGTTAACAAGACTGCTCACATTGAGAATATAGGTGCTTGACGAGACTGATATGGTTTATCAACTGCAATTTAAATAATTGTGTCGAGCCTCGATAAGTATAGCAGTTAGATGTGTAGTTCAATTTTGGAAACGCGAATTATATCAATGGCGGAAGCAAGGATGAGATGGAGAGCTTTAGCAAATGAGACCAACTTCACTTATTGATGTTACCTTTGTGTTGTTCTTAGGTATGAAGAAGTAAGAACATTAGTTGCTATTGTGGCACATCACACAGCTTTCTCTGTCAAATAAACAAAAGCTTGGTTCTATTTTTGTGTCTCCGCATTCAAATAATCTGAAGTCCATGAATATAATTGATGTTAAATTGTTTGTTCTACAACTGTTTCATTTTCTTCAGATTCAAGGTTTTTTTAACCCTCGAGTTTGATCATATGAATGCTCAGGAATAACACTATTTCTACAGATTGAGATTTTGCTTTTGGGTACACATTCTATGAAATGACATTTCTTGCTTGTCAGACTGCATACCAGTTGCAAGAATATCCCGACAATTCGGATGTTTTAGTGGTGGAAAGATAATTGTATAGCAATTGCGATATTCAGCATGTATAATTATCTATAATCACATGGAACGTATAAACATCCTTATAATTATTACGCATCAGATGTCACTGGTACCAAACTCCCTATTCTACCATAATCACATCAAATGCTTAGTGGTGGGAAGATGATTGTGTTTGATCGAACTACTACTGACATCCTGACTATCACAGTTAAATGTCATTAGTCTCGGACCTTATTTTTTCTTTAATGACCTAGGTGTCGTTACTTGCACCCCCATAGTCCTAGGGTCTATGAACTACCCTCTCAGATCCAAAGACAGATAATTCGGGTCTGATCTCAAACGCAAATTGGTAAGTGGCTCCAAAGGGAATGCCCCAGCAAGACTTACATCAGTTGTCACCGCTAAGCTACCCTCGGAAGGCCGGAACCCCTATTCTACCATCATAACTCAGTGACAGTCACAATAACCAGTCAAAACTCTAGGAGAACTTGCAGCAAACTGCACGCAAAATTGACTTCAAGCAAGTACTCAAAACATATTCAGATGCAACAAATATTTGGCATTTGATGTTTCAAATAGCTACGATTCCATAACCAGGGATAAATTAAGAAGCAATTAAACAACCAAAGAGAGAAATAAATTGAAAAAAAAAAAAAAATAATGAAAAATTCAATCATGAACTTACTAGAGATGATGGAGGAGGCACCTAATGTTCCAATTCTAATCACCGGTCCTCAGGAATAGCGCAATCTCCACAAAAGATAATGGTTTCTCACTCCATCGGCGTAAATAGCATTAGACGGTTCATTCCGCGAGTATACGCGGATAAACTTTCCTCCTCTTCCTTATGATACTGTGCTCAGTCTAGCGAAGACACTAGTTCTAGCAATCGCAACCTTGTCAAATAAACGTTGGTTCTATTGTGTCTGATTCTAATCTGACAATTGTTTGTTCTACAACTGTTCATTTTCTTCGATTCGGTTTTAAACCTCGAGTTTGATCATATGAATGCTCAGGAATAACACTATTTCTACAGATTGAGATTTTGCTTTTGGGTACACATTCTATGAAATGACATTTCTTGCTTGTCAGACTGCATACCAGTTGCAAGAATATCCCGACAATTCGGATGTTTTAGTGGTGGAAAGATAATTGTATAGCAATTGCGATATTCAGCAATGTATAATTATCTATAATCACATGGAACGTATAAACATCCTTATAATTATTACGCAGTCAGATGTCACTGGTACCAAACTCCCTATTCTACCATAATCACATCAAATGCTTTAGTGGTGGGAAGATGATTGTGTCTTTGATCGAACTACTACTGACATCCTGACTATCACAGTTAAATGTCATTAGTCTCGGAACCCTTATTTTTTTCTTTCAATGACCTAGGTGTCGTTACTTGCACCCCCATAGTCCTAGGGTCTATGAACTACCCTCTCAGATCCAAAGACAGATAAATTCGGGTCTGATCTCAAACGCCAAATTGGTAAGTGGCTCCAAAGGGAATGCCCCAGCAAGACTTACATCAGTTGTCACCGCTAAGCTACCCCTCGGAAGGCCCGGAACCCCTATTCTACCATCATAACTCAGTGACAGTCACAATAACCAGTCAAAACTCTAGGAGAACTTGCAGCAAACTGCACGCAAAATTGACTTCAAGCAAGTACTCAAAACATATTCAGATGCAACAAATATTTCAGGCATTTGATCGAACAGGTTCCAAATAGCTACGATTCCATAACCAGGGATAAATTAAGAAGCAATTAAACAACCAAAAGAGAGAAATAAATTAAAAAAAAAAAAAAACTAATGCAACCAAATCTCAATCATGAACTGGAGGAGCAGTACTAGAAGATGATGGAGGAGGCAGCCTAATCCTTCTCAATTGGCTAATCAACCGGTCCTCAGGAATCCGAGCCGCCCAATCCGGTGGAAATCCACCAAAAGATATCCCTCTCATGGCTTCTCTCACTCTAGTTGCATTCTCAGGCGTCAATGGAGCATTCCGACGGCTCTCATCCTCCGCGAGTGCCCTACGCGCCGCCATATCCGCCGCCGCTCTAACTCTCTCCTCCTCTTCGCCTTCATCGCCATCACTGTCGCTCAGATCTAGCGAAGACACTCCGTTCTCCAAGCAATGCGCGTAACCGTTGGGCACAGCATGAAACGTTGGTTCGTGATTGTCGTCTGAGTTCTCATCGGACGATTCTTCGCCGTCGACGGATATTGGTTCGTAGTTCTCCGGGGACTCGTCGTCGGGATTTGTGTCGGTGTCGCTCCCTCCGCCGTTATCTGCAACCAATCGAACAAGTTAGAAATCGCGTATGATTTGTGGTAAAATGTATCGATCCAATTTTGATGAGCAGCTTTGGGATACCTTCGATGAAATTGGATTCAGAATTAGCCACCGCGTTCATCCTTGTTTTCGATAAAATTGAGGACAAACAGACTTCTGAAGTTAAAATGAGAAATTTAGTTTCGAAAAAAAAGTTAAAATCAGAAATCAGAAGGGTTGATTTAAAAAAAAAAAGTTTCGAAGAATAATTTGATTAAACGAACAATTTATTTATTTAAAATTAAAAAAAAAATGGTGAAAGAAAAAAAATAAAAAAATGCACCAGCCGGGAATCGAACCCGGGACTGTACCGTGGCAGGGTACTATTCTACCACTAAACCACTGGTGCTTGTTGAGAAAAATCACTTTAATTGTAAGATGACCTTAAGTAAAATAATACTCCGAACTCCACCCCCAGAGTATACGTCCACCCTCTCATTTGCACGGAGATTAAGAGGTGGGGGAAGTAATGTAAGTATGAAAAGTAAAGTAGGAGGAATAGTAAGTTGATTGGTGTTGTGAGTATAAAAGTAAAGTAAGAGAAAGAATGAGTGGGAGAAATAGTAAAAATTCTTTGTTATTTTAGAAAGTGGACATATACGTATACACAGAGGGAATAGTTTATTTGTTTTATAATTCAATCACAAAGTTACCTAATTTGCAATGTTGAACCTAGTACTATAACACTGAAAAATTGATTCCTACATGGAAGAATGTGTTTTCTGTAAGAAGAAGGGAGAGGGAGCCAATGACAAGTGAAGACAGAGAGCGAGAGCTGGCCAGAAATCGCGATTCCCATCTCCAGGTCTTCCGTTACAGGTCGAAAATGTTCACTCCTAATTGTGCAGACATAGCCTTGATGAACAAGTCAAGCTTATCATTCTTCAATTCCTTTCAGTTTTACAATCTTACGACCTACTATTAGGTAAATACAATTTTCTCTTTCATTTTCGTTGCTTAAACTATTTGAATTGTGTCGTATCAAATGAGAATCAATTGAACATTAAGTTAGAGAAAATGGGTTGGAAATTTGAATCCAAACAGACGTTCGATTCATAATTTGGATGTTGTTATCCAAAAACCGTACTACTTTTAACTGTAGTTTTTGTTTCGCAGAAGGAAAGCTTGATGATATAACTGTGATGAAATGTATGCATCTCTTGGATGATCTTCAAATAACAATGATCAAACGGAAGATACAATTCGTTTTGCATCTGGAAAATATTTTCTTCGGTCACAAGTTTGTCATTGTATAGTACATTTTAGAGAAATGAAAAATTATAAGCACCAATACGTATTTTTTATATTCGCAGCAATAACACTACTCATTGTCCAATTGGTCATCAGTAAACAATCAAAATTTCCTACATTAATTCATCTTTTACATCTTTCAATAGTAAAACATAACCTAACAGGGCCCCAGTCCAAAATTCCAGTTTAAATATGACCAAGAAAAAATATGCCCTACGACCAATTTATTGAACCGACAATAATGTAAATAATACAAAAAATGAAAATAAAATTGCTAATCTCACCTGTGTGTTTGCCCATCAGCCACGAATGAGCCTAAAAAACTTACTATATCCTGCTTTAACTTATCTCGTTACACATACAATGAACGAGCCTGAAAAAGTTCCTGCACCCTGCTTTATCTCCTCGTTCGAAATCTACAGACATTAAATGAAGGTAGTATTTCATGGGTACTGGAGTGGCAAAATATGGAATTTTTCTATTCATGTATCTCTCTCATCAGGTAATACTGCTGTTGTTGCTTGTACTGTTTAAATCTTGGAAGAAGGATTTTCCAGCTTCGTATGTAGACCAGCAGATGGCAGCAGCAGGAGCATGGAAAAGCATTCTTGGCATCCATCCTCTCACAAGCCCTCTGTAGCCGTCTTTCCTCACAATTGTTTTTAAAACATCTTTAATTGAACCATTCACATATCTGTCACACCCACATACGCCCTGCATAGAAGTTGAAAAGTTATAAGTTAAACCGTAAAAATACATTATGTAAGACTCTAACCTAAGGTAATAAGCCCCCATCAAGAAGTCTTCGACTAGCCAAACAGATAATTATAAAGTACATCGTCCCAAAATGAATGTCCCAATTTGCTCTTGATCAAGAGCAAATTGGGACCTTCATTTTGGGACAGAGTTGGTATTTATATGTCTTCTTCACACTAGGACCAGGTGGCAGGTCCAGTTACCAACAACCAAAGACATGAAATCCACAAAACTTTGAAGGAAAAGAGAGATTAAAATAGCTCTTGTTCTTACGAGTATACTATATAGGATTGAATTTCTCTCCCACTTAAAAATCGTACATCCATCCAAGGCAATGAGAAGAGATCTCAAGTTATATTCTGATGTTTCAAGCCTTTGTAGGCCTTCTTTACTGCTTGTTTTTACTTGTGAAGTACTTCCTTACTTGTTACAGTTGTAATTTGTTTGTCCTGCTTCTTCTCCAAGTGCCACAAAGCAATTGTTACGTTGTTATCATGCAAGAAAAATTGATGTGTAACATACTTCCACACCCCCCCCCCCCAACCAAAAAAAAAAAAAGGTCCTACTTTCTTTTCTTGTTTGTCCCAAAAAAACAAAAACTGATTTATTCATAAAAATAACAATAATCATAGGGTAATTTCAATAACAAGCAAAGCATTGTCCATAAACTCGTTGACTTGTTAAATGTGATAGGTTTTTTGGGGACAGAGGGAATGCTTCTTTAATAGCATCAAATATACCAACGAGTTCTTGCTCTAGCGCGGTATTCTCTTCTTCTATCTTCTACAGGGAGGTTAGGCGCTCAGATCCTGTCACACAGACAAAACTATGCAGAAACTTTTATCTCGTTGAAGATATCTCTTTCGCCTATTTATAGGTCCCATTTGTGCAGCCTTAGAGGCATTACTAGATTGAGGCAATGTTCCATGCATTCCTCATTCACCTCTAATTTAATAAATAGTCCATTTGTGAGGAAAAAATAGAATCAAAATATAATATATCTAATCAAACGTCATTAGCAACAGCCCATACATGGAAACTCATGTGATCTGAAAGCAACGAATAACGGCCAAAACAGTCACAAGTGGAACTCACACATCAGTTCTACCTCAAGAAAGGCTATGATCAGTTCATCACTATGTGATATAAATTTCCCTCGCAGTAAATGCACCAAAAAGCAGAAGTTGCTTCATACTCCTACTTCTCTGTGCCTTTTTATCTTGACCAGCTCACAATCATGTGTTGTCAACCACATTCGCTTGAACCGAACAAATTCAAAGAGAATGGCAGGAGTCCTCCATATATCTGGAGTTAAATTACTATGCCATAATTATTCTATCTAAAGCCATCCCCTTATAAGACCACTACGTACAAAACAATTTCTCCTTCGACCCATCCACGACTCTCCATACCAACCAGCTGCACCCACAAATCAAAGGTACTACTTTCTACAGATAGTTTGTGACAGACTCGTCTAGCTTGGAAAAGGATAATGAGAAAGCTTGAGTGCGACAAACATTTTTTGGCATCCTTCGAAAAGTAAGGCCAATGAAAAAAGGTGCCACTTCATATTGTAGTAGGACGCAATCACACAGTACATTTTAGTGTTTCGTATCTCAAATATCTCTCATTACCTTCTTCTCATGGGCAATAGCCCTCTTCTCCCATACCCAGACCCTACATTTAGTTAATTTGAGACACAGAAAAAAGTGTAAATCTAGAGATATCTATATTCTGGTATCCTACAGCTCCCTTCGTCTCAGAATAAGTGTCCAACTTTTCATTCTGGTTTGTCCCAAAATGAATGTCGCATTTCTAAAAATAGGAATCAAAGTTTGGTGATCGCCCTAAATTATCCTTTTTGAAATTAGGAGCCTGAACATAGTCGTTACTTTCCATTATTTTACTTTAGTACCAGATTCAGCAAGATTATGCCATTGGAGTATTACTTCAAAGTGTTCATCAATTTCTATTATTTCCTTAAGATACGATTCAGCAAGATTATGCCAGTGTATGAGTTAATTTCTCTGTATAAAGTGCTCATCAATTTCCTCTAGTTTCTACCAAACAGGATAACAAATGTACTTCGAAACATGATAAACGAAGAGGAAGTATATAGTCTATACTCCAATAGAATAATCTGGAAAAAGACATACTGGGGCAGTTTAAGAAACAAAAAAAAATCTTTAAAACTACTGAGTTGTCAGCTGTGACACTTTTTCAGGGACGGAAGGAGTATAATTTCTGAAGAATGCAGAAAGAACAATGCAAGGCAGCCATATTCAAAATTTTAAGCCAACCCAAGGGAATCAAGGAATGTTAGAAAGAGAACAATTTTACGAACATATATTCCACTTTACTGTATATGATCCAAGATACTCCACATAACACAAAATACTGGATCTAAGACTTTGGGCATACTACTTTAAGTTGCGGACAAAAATGAGATTAATACATAGGCTCTACGAGCTCGAGCTCGACACCCCAAAGCTCGACTCGGCTCGGCTCGTTTACAGCCCTAACAATAACAAACCTTTTTTCAACTGAACAACAAAATTAATGTCTTTGGAATTGGATAATTAATTCATGTACATAATAAGCGCTTGGCGTGGGTCACGTTGTACACTGTGGACTGTGGAGGTCCCAGGGTAATCCGAGAGGTGCCATAGGGAAGGGGGTGCGTCGTGTTAATGGTTGGCTTTTACACTCTATTAGTTTATGGATCAATGGGCGAGTGGAGGCCTAATAGAGAGTCTCATTCAACATCTGTCCCTTGGGCGGATACTCACTTTGGGAGTGTCTACAGGCATAACCGAAAGATTCATAGAATGATAAAGCATTGAGGAGAATGTCTCACTATGGGCACACTACCAAGCTCAAGGCCGACTCTCACATAGATAAGAGAAACTGGAGGTATCCTAGTCCGGGGAGGGAACATCCACTGATGCTCGACTTAACAAAGACGACGACCTTCCATAGGCCGTTTCAGTATTTAGACGTGGCTTACAGTGACGTAGAAGCTAATATAGTATCTCATTCAACAATTCAAATCTAATATAATACCACCTCAATCCAAACTGAAAAGTTAAACTATGACCAAAATCCACGGGATGTAAAATACTTACGTTTAGTAAGAGAAAATAAAAATGCAACTTTGAAACTACACTAAAGGTGCTATGATTCATGTCTAAATTTTTATCTCATCAAATATCAATTCAAAAGTTGGAGGGTTAAGAGTGTTTGTGACAATCACTTGACTGGCTTAAATGTGACGGCATCAGTGGAGTATTGGAGTCGAAAACAAGAAAAGGGAATCAGCACAGTCTGATTCCAAGCATCAGGAGAATCAAGTTACTTAAAGAATCAAATGGGTTTAATCTATCATCCAAATCAGTAAATCGTAATGACATTTGGTGTCCATTAAAAACTTTCCTTTTTCCAAATAGATCGTGGCTACCAAACATCAGCAAAACCTTGATCACTACCTTCTACTCAAGAACAAGAACTCTCCACTAAGTCTCAAGTTGCACACTAACTTTAGAGTATGAACAACTTAGAGTATGGACAACGGTAAAATTAAAGATTTTCTTCATCTAAGCCAGGAAACAAGGCAAAAGAAAGGTTTTCATCTGTGCAAAAAGGAAAAAAAAAAATAAAAAAAATCATATAATTGAACACAGCAAGCAATAACTGACAATGTACCAGAGTATTCATTCAATTTAATCAAAACTTCATCTTGGAAAGTAGAGCAAAGCAAATACCTGACACTGTAATTGAGTCTTCACCACATCGAGTGGCGTAGTGACAGCAGCTGCAAGAGCCCCTGCCGCCGCCCCAGCAGTAGCATGAACAACCAACCGCTCATCGTCAACACTGCTAGGAGATATTTCTATTAACCCCCTCTTCACAGCCTCGTAAGTAGCAAAATGCACCGCCGTAAATGGAGCATTCATCAACACTGTCGTCCTATAAGAAGCATAAAACGCCCCAATCCCTTCTTCCCTAACCACCGCCCTAACACAATCTAAAACCCCCTTATACGGACTACTACTCAACTGCAATCTCTGCTTCACCATATCCATCGGCGTAAACACCGCATCACTTGCCACCGTCGCAAACACGCCGGAAACCGCGTGCGCCGCCGTATTATTAGGGTTCCCGCCGGAAAATGACTTTTTGCACATCTCGTAGACGGAGAAGTACACAGCGTGAGCTGGTCCGGCGCCGAGAGCCATGGCGCCAATGCCGCGGTAAAGCCCAGCAGTGCCCTCGGTTTTGAGAATGGACTGCAGTGCTTGACGTAGACCCACTGATTTGATAGGGCAGGCGCCGAGGATTTGCATACGGGTCTTGATTGTATCGACGGGGAACATGGCCATGTGTTCAACCATCCCAGCGACAGAGCCGGCAATCATGAACTGCCAGAAGTGAAGCCCATCGTGCGCCGGCGATACAGTCAATGCTGGGTGGTAATCAGGAGGTTGTGGGATCGGGATAAGGTCGGGGTTCTGGAATTTGGCGTTTGTGGCCATCAATTAGGGTTTGAGATTGGGGATTTTTGAAGTTCTGAGCTGAAATTGAAATTAAGATAGAAATTGAAGCTGGAATTTGTATAAGAATCAGTTGTCGTCATACAAAGGTTAGAACTTTGGAGAGAAACATGAAAATTCTGGGGTTCTGTGATCCGGGAACTGGATTAGGGTTCCCAGTTTCGGTGGTGGGGGACGGGGTGTGCTAAACCGTCTAAACGTGTTGATTTTGCGTTACTTGTATTTTCCTTATTTGGCTTTCTTCTTTGTTTCGGTTTCCTGCTTCTCAAGAGTCAAGACTCAAGATTTTTATTTTTATTTTTTTGAAAGTTTATATCATATTATTTAAGGTAATTGTCATCGTGTTACAAGCTTATGGAGTCTATTACAGATCTATTGTCTTATCTATTACAAATTCCTATATTGGAATCTATTACAGTGATACTTACCTCTAAAAAAATCTCTCATAAAAATCCCCGTGCCATCTAGTAATCTGCTTGTCATAGACGTCCTGCGTCATCTGATAGCCTTGCCATAGCCTATTTATTACAGATCTTTATTGAATTTCAGTTATCAAAGAGGATGAGTGTGGTCCGGGACAGCAAAGCATAAAACCGGGTATTTTCGTCTTTATAAAATAAATGGGATATTTTCTCGTTCAATCAAACTACTCCTTATTATTTATTACAAGGACTCTACATTGTTTTTATTTTTTTAAGGTCAATTGTGGTTTGAGACATTAAATCTCTCAGATATTTCTCTAAAGTCCATTAGTGATTTGAGACATGTCTCTCAAACACTAGGCATTTAAGCAATAAAATTTAAACTTGTGGACTTTTGTAAATAAAAATCCAAGATTGTTATTAAAAATTACTCCATTCGTTCCAAAATAATCTTCATGTTCTTTTCGCTGTTATTACGAAAGAATTTTGAGGAATAATTTTAGTTTGCTATAAGTGTCCTAATAAAAATCTAAAACTTGGAATTGATAGTATTGTTGTTGGTGTATCAATAACAAGTTTTAGATTTACAATAGGAGAATTAAATTAACCTAAAATTATTGTTCAAAGTTCATTCGCAATAATAGCGAAAAAAGTATGAAGTGTTGGGAGATTTCCTTATAATTCAATTCAATTCTATGAGTAGTTAAAAACGGAAGCATACCTTAATTCGTTATAACGGAAAACTTGATTTCTCGTTAAATATTGAGCGAAAGCCTTGAATAAATCTAGGATCGATCTTCCAATTGATCCTTATACTCCAGATTGTTGGTATCTACTAAAGGGATCTAAGAGAACTAGAGATGATCCGTTCAATTGGGGACCCGACCCTATATATAGTTATGATGCACCCGTTACGAAAAGTTACATCCGTTAGAATGAAAGGAACCATCCATTAATAGTATTTACAATAGGCCCCTCATCTATTTAAAAATATAATCTGGTCTCTACACATTTAGGCAATAAACTACATACTTATAAAAGATGACTTATGACCTCTTAACTTTATTAGACCACTTTAATTAGGCCCAACTGACTATATAATAATACTTCCTCTGTGCTTTAAGATCTTACTTTCCTTTTTAGTCTGTCCCAATTAAGGTTCTTGCTTTGTTTTATTACCTAAAATGGAAAGTGAGACCCACTTGTCATTCTCACAGCAAAAACTCCCTACCCACTTTCTCTCTCCCACTTTACTTTTCATACTCATAACATTTACTTTTTCTTAATCTCCGTGCAAAGTCAAACTAGAAACTTTAAATTGGGACGGAGGGAGAATGTCTTATGCGAGGGCAATGCAAGGTGCACAAAAGAAATTCACAAAAAATGGATACAAAATGAGGTGGCGATACCACAAAAAATGGATACAAAGAAATTCACAAAAAATGGATACTTCCTCCGTCCCATTATAAATATTACTACCTCTGTCCCTAAATGAGTGTCCAAATTTCATTTTAAGGGACACTGGAAATCTCATCTTTTTGTACAATTTGGTAGCGAAGATTCATATATAATATTGTAATCTCTTTTCAAAACATTTAGTTTTGCACGTATTGTAAGTGCAGAACGTGGTGATACCACAAGTGCTGCCAACACTGTCCCAGTGATACCCGACGGACTGCTGGGATTATATTTGGATATTTGCTTCATAAATAATTGCTGTACTAATGTCTAATATTTATGCAAGTTTAGTGTTTATGTTGGTCCAATTTTCAGATATACTATGGTTGAGATGCTAGAATAATGCAAGGAAGGTGAAAGAAGATTTTATGGATAAAAGGGATTTTATCCATAAACATGTGGGGATTTAATTCACAACAAACACATGGGATTTGACCCATTCAAAGGCTGAGCTGTTGATCAAAAAGGTACAAGGCGTTCATAGCATGAAGGTACAAATCGGGTATGCATGGACTTGGGCACCAAGAATTAGTTCCTACATTTTAGGAAATGTGGAAAATAACCTCCCCAAGTTCGGTCACTCCACTCCACCTCTCTACCACGTTTTTATCAATCACCAAGCCATTATTGGAGTATTCCCCAAGAATTATCAAGCCTATAAATAGCAAGAGGATGTGGAGAATGAAGATACAACACTTGAAGCAAGAACACACACTCCTCACAAGAAAGTCTTACACATTCCTTAGTTCCTTATAAATTCCCAAACACATTTATATTCTTGTATCGAGTATTATAAGTGTCTTGGCTAGGTTAGGATTCTGTGTATTAGACTTAGTAGTTCCACAAAGCTTTCATTGTAATAGCATTAGGGAACTCTCGGCCTTGTACTTCATCTCATATTATTTTGTGAAGGTCTCGCCTTTTGAGGCATCCCTCAAGATATATACATTTATATATCTTGAGAAAAATAATTCTTGTGTTTTTATTCCGCTGTAAACTCTTTTCAGAAATTGTTTTCTGCTCGTGTGTGTAAGTGTTGCTCGAAGTGATATCGTTGTAGTGGCAACACCTTTGATATCACTTCCTATAAAACCCAAGGCCATTGACATTTTCAATTGGTATCAGAGCTGGTTACTTGATATACTAAGTACTTCGGTCCAGTGTGTCATGGCTTATGATCCTGCAAATCCATATCTTGAGAGACTTTCTATTCTTCTTGGCTCGAATCATACTTCCCTTAGGAATAGTGAGGAAAGAAAGCTAGAAAATATTAAAGAACGTGATCAATCAGCCATGTTGACCATGACTTTGGAGCACTCAAAGTCAGATTCAGAAAGTGTTGCCAATGGTGTTACCTAGAGTGCGATAACACCAAGCCCAACACCCAGCAGGTATAATCCTTCTAAATTTTCTGAAGATTTTTGCTTTCATGGTTCAATTAATGTTGATGCAGGAAGTCCAGATGAGGAGGATTTAAGCAAGGATGAGCTCATTGATGGGTTAAAAGATCTCTACAAAGCGTTGTTTAAAGAATGGAAGAAAGAGAACAATATGGTAGCGATCTTAACCAAAGAAAATCATGAGCTAAAAGACTCTTTGACTCGGTTGGCGGTGCAATTCACAAAGTTGGATGTTGAACTTGTTAAAGTCAAGTCCAAGTTAAAGCTAGCCGAGACCACCTTCAAAAAGCTCAACACGAGGTTCTCAAAATTGGATGAAATACTCGACTTGAGTAAGTCTCTCAAAGCAGGTATTGGGTTTCAAGACTCTCTTGATAAAATCAATTCTACCTTATTGAATGAAAATTATGAAACATGTTTTGTAAAAGAACATGAAAAAGTAAAAAGTAGTTCATCAAGTGATATTTCTGATCAACCGTGTGTGTGTGAATACTATCACATAACTGGACAAAGTAAATTTGATTGTTTTACTCTCAAAAAGAAAAATTTCAGTCCACATGTGTTATCTCAAGTGTTACCCAACACTCAAGACAACACTGGTAATAAGAAAATCAAAAAGTCTAAAAAGAAATTTTGGTTTCTAAAATCCAATCATAAATGCAATGTTGTATTTGCTTCTTTGAGGACTAACGTTTCAGGTTCATGGTACTTTGATAGTGGTTGCTCACATCATATGACGGGAACAAAAGTGTTTTTGAAAGACTATGAATCTATCCAAGGTGAAACGGTGACATACGGAGGTGGAGGAAAGAGCAATATAATAGGGAAAGGGACACTTGATGTTTCCGGATTCCCTGCCTTAAAGGGTGTCTTGCACGTTGATGGATTGGTTGCTAATTTAATTAGCATTGGCCAATTGTGCGATGACAACTTAGAGGTAAAATTTAATAAAAATACTTGTAAAGTTTTTGATAACACTAACACTTGTGTAATGTCAGGAACTAGATCAAGTGACAATTGCTATCTTGTTGAAGATAAACAAGTATGCAATTCAGTTAATATGGATGACACAATTTTGTGGCATCAAAAGTTGGGACATGCCCCTTATGGAAACTTGAAGAAAATTTTCCAGTTTGAGGCTGTCAAAGGAGTCCCCAAACTGAATCTGAAGAACAAAATTGTGTGTGGGGACTGCCTTAAGAGTATGGAGTGTCGCGCCCCAGACCCGCCTTATCTAAAACAGTAAACAAATAAAGGGTGAGAATAAATCTCAGTAAGCTACTAAAATGCAACTACGTTACATGCTGATATGATAATCATAAAGAAACAATATCAACAAGTAATCACATAGCATATAATACATAACATGAGAGATAACATCAACTCATATATCACAATCACCACATAGCCCACACTCCGATGGATACCAAGCCAATGTTTACCCCATAACATAACTGTCTGAGAAAACCAACTGAGAAAACCAGTTGAGAAAACCATCTGAGCAGCATAAATAGCTGAAGCCGGGATCCCGAAAACCAAACCAGAACCAATAGAACCAAAGTAACCAGAGAGGGAAATATGACACAAAGTCATAACCCTAATGCTCACCAAAGGAAGCAATTCATCCCATCCAAGGCCAATCTGGACTGGGGAAACAAAGAAGGCGCAGTGGACACCTTATAGTGAACTTGACTTGTGTGCCACTATAATTCTCCCACCGCCTGACTCAGAAGCTCCAATGGAAAACCTTATAGTGGACTTACCTGTACCACTATAATTCTTCCATTGGCTGACTCAGAAGCTCCAATGGAAACCCTTATAGTGGACTTACCTGTACCACTATAATTCTTCCATTGGCTGACTCTACAACAAGACCAGCTGGACTTTTCACAAGAAGCACAGTAATGAATACTTGCTAAACAAAACCCGGGGCATTTAATCCAAGAAGGAACTAAGCCAAATACATCACAAGATGTACACAAAAAATTTCTCATAAAGAGTCCATAACAAGGACATTTAGTCACAACCCAATCTTTTCATCAACGACATAAAAGTCATACACATTCACGTTCGGGTCCTAAACAACCCCAAGGACTACACAAACAATTGCCCTCTTATACCCAAATTAAGCAAACTATCAAACCTGGAAAACAGGGAGGGTGCGCACGCCCCACCCAATAGGGTGCGCGCGCTCCCATTCATCAGATCCACACAATTTTTGGTCACTTAAGGGTGCGCGCGCCACTCGCTTCCCTTGATCAAACACTTTGCCTAATTGATAACAATGGGGTGCGTGCGCCTCCTTATTTAGGGTGCGCGCGCCCCCTCCCATTTTGGGCCAAATCCCAGATTTCTTCCTTAGTTCATTTTTACTCCTTCCGTCCCACAAGTATAACACACAAACTACACAACTTTAGTAACTTTCTTTAAGGATACAAATTGAGTTTCTAACCCATTCCAACATCCTGCTAAAACCAATTCAATATACTCCCTTTGTCCCAAAAATACAAGTATCACAAATATTACCCAAATCACAAAATTAATAAATAGAAGTATCAAATATAAATATAATTTTTTTTCTAATATACCAATATACTCATTTAGGGCTACTTTCATTCATTTCCCCGTCCCAAGAATAATAGTATAATTTTATAATATACTTATTTAACATTTAATTCAAATTAATATTTTACCGTCCCACAAATAGGAGTATACTTTCACACACTTATACTAACATTTTCACAATATAAACATACTCCATATACATACTTGCATACAAACCAAGTCACGTACCCAGTATAATTATACTCCCTTTGTCCCAAATAAATAAGTATCACAAATAAATTCTTTTCACAATAATTTCACCACATATCACACATATAGCAAATATATGACCATTTTACTATTTAAGGGGAATTAGTAACTTACCTATTTCCGAAAAAGTATCGCAGAAATATATTTTGTTCTGGTAGAAATGACCTACTCAACCCCCTGATCATTTTTATATAATTAGTTTTTAAAACGGATAAGTAATTAAAAAGATATAAAATCAAAATGAAATGAACTTACCCATTTCTTTCTCTTCTTCGTAGAACAGAGAGAGTAGAAAAGTTAATGTGTGTGTTTTGTGCTTTATGTGCGCAGAGAGAGGGAGAGAAGAGATAAAGATGTTTTTATAAAAATCCCAATTTTACACTTAGGTCCCTCCACTTCCATTTCTAACAACTAAACCCCCAAAGTTTAAAGTTACACTTTGAACCCTAAAGTTTCAACTAGACTACCACATATGCTCAAATAATATATGCAAGTTATAAAAATATTTTCTAACACATAAAATGCACACATAAGTTCAAGTTAAAATTCCTAAAACTATAAAATAATTAGGAACGGGTTTTGGGGTCGTTACATGAAGACTCGTGTTACCCGCAGTGTTACCCAACACTAGGAGCAACACTTCGGGACAACACATTGTTTTCAGCTTTTACACATGGACTTGATGGGTCCAATTGAGGTAGAAAGCCTGTGAGGTAAGAGGTATGTTTTTGTTATAGTTGATGATTTCTCTAGGTTTTCTTGGGTATATTTTCTAAGAGAAAAATCTGAAACTTTAGATAAATTTAAACTCTTGCATTTCAAAATCAAAAACATGTTTTGCTCACCTATTTTCTGTATAAGATCCAATCATGGAAAAGAATTTGCAAATGTTTCCTTTTATACTTTTTGTAAGAAAAAAGGGATACACCATGATTTTCGATCTCTAAACCACATGGTGTGGCTGAAAAGAAAAATAGGACATTGCTTGATATGGCCCGTGTTATGCTGTTCTCTAAAAGGATTTCAAAAAGATTTTAGGCTGAAGCTTTGAGCACGACTTGTCACATTTCTAATAGAGTCTTTCTAAGACCCGGTTTAACTATGACACCCTATGAGATTTTGAATAGGAAGAAACCACGTGTTCATTACTTCCATGTGTTTGGGTGTGTATGTTATATATTAAAAGACTGGGATCGCTTAGCTAAATTTTACTCTAAGAATGATAAAGCCATTTTCTTGGATATTCTCATGACAATCTTGCATATCGAGTCTATAATTTAAGATTGTGAACTATTCAAGAATCTGTAAATATTGTTTTTGATGATCTGTCAAGTGTTGCAGATGAACCAGGTGCTTATCCTCGTTTGGTACTGCTGGAACAACCTCAAAGTGAATTTGACATTTATGTTGGACCAAGTGTTGACATAAGTGTTGGACCAGAAGTCAGCCCAGTTGCAGAAAATGAACATAATGAGGACTCCAATAGAGTTGATGATCCCGTCAGAAGAGATCCCCCTTTGAGAATTCAAAAGAATCATCCTATATCCCAAGTGATAGGGAGATTAGACGAAGGATACAAACTAGAAATAAGGAACCGGTTAATTATCGAGACATGGTGAGATATGCTAAGGTAAACCATTCATGTTTTCTTTCTAACCTTGAATCTGAAAATACTTTGAAAGATGAATATTTGATTCAAGTTTTTAACCATAAGAGACTTTCTAACTTGAAGAAGTCTCTTGTTCCATTTCTTGTTTAAACCCCTTGGATCATCTTTGTTGTTGTACAATATTTTAATTTTTGAAAAAAAAAAAAATCTTTTTACT
This sequence comes from Campanula takesimana, assembly GCA_026119855.1. NCBI lineage: Eukaryota > Viridiplantae > Streptophyta > Magnoliopsida > Asterales > Campanulaceae > Campanula > Campanula takesimana. Next base: position 1,382,828 of record JAOWBW010000032.1, on the reverse strand, counting down.
TTTTGTTTAATGCCTTTGCGGCGGCACATGTTGACCTTTTTGTTTTGGTAGATTTATACTTGGTTAACATGTTTGTCAAATCCCCTTTTTACTCAAAAGTGACAAAATCACTAATTTTTGTGATAAAATAAAAGGCAAAAGGCAAAAAGCACTTATAGTATTTCTTAAGTAACTCGGGGCACGGCGTTCGCTGCGACGATGCACTCTTGCTAAAGGGAGATACTATATGGTGATTTCGTACTAAGTATTAGGAACACGGAGTTCGCTACTACAGTGTAGCCTACTTGAAAGGTGCAAATCACTAAAGTATTGTTTACACTTTATAAGGACTCGGAGCACGGAGCTCGTTACTACGATGCTATCTTATAGATATTGAAGTGTAAATTATACTTGTTTTTAAAGTGCTTAAAGATGAAGAACAAACTTATTTTATCTAACTTGTTAGATGTATTTTACCTCAAACACTCTTAATTAAGGCTTGCTATGCCTCAAGTGTTTGAATTTTGGAAGCTTGTTTTGCCTCAAATGCTTATTTAAAAGATGCCTAACAATTTACCTCAAGTGTTAATAATGAGGATTGTTGTGCCTTATGTTTTTTTAAGTAAAAAGTTTTTATCAAGGGGATATTTGACTTATGTGTTTTCTAAAGTGTTACCATCATTGCCAATAACACATTAGTATGTGCCACATTATTTTTTTTCTATTATTTTCGAATTCAATAATTAAATTTGGGAAGTCCGAAAGTCCCTTAATTTGTGGAGTTTTTTATTTCAAAAAGGTTTTTATTAAATCCCTTTATTTTGGTAAATCTAATTAGGTAACTACTTTCCTAAAATTTTGAAGTCATAAGTTAATTTGCATTTCAAAATTTTATGGACTTTATTTACCTAAGCCGAATTACCTTAGATTAATTTTTATTCTCTTATTTTTATTTTATTTAAAAAAAAGGCTTTTTGGGGATAATGGCCGGTTGATTTTCAAAAATGTGGGAGTTGAGTTTGAGTTTAACTATCTAGCTAAGAAATAGGGGGAGTTGAGAGTTATAGGGTTTAGGAAGAGACTTATCATAAATTGTATTTATCTCTTCCATTTGAATACTTCCTAAAATATCCAAATTAAACCCCTCCTCCTCTCACCGATCTCCCTCTTTTTCTCGCCGACCTCTCTCTCTCAGTCTCTCTCACGCTCAAAATCCCTCTCCCAAAATTCTTTCCTTCTATTCTCAAAACTCTATAAATGGCTTCCCCATCCAAAACCTCAAATGAGCCCTTGGAAATCTCGCCATTGTTGTCTCCGGACCTCCACCTGTTCCGGTCGCACAGGCTCCTCCTACGTCGGCTCCTTCCCAACTTATAGTGACTACCATCAAGAAAAAGAAAAAGAAGAGAAAAGACTCATCTTCTTCACGCCAACCGACTGCCCAAGCTCCATCAATGCAGACTTCAAGCCAGATACAGATTCATACAGACTTGTTGAAATTCTTTGCACAGTATTCCTCACAAACAGGGGGAGATAATGCTGCCACAAGTGCTGTTCTGTATGTTGCCACAAGTGCTGATTCTGCCACAAGTGCTGATCTAACTGCTAATGCACGTGTGCGGGCTAGTGATACTCAAACAGGTTTGGTAGTTAGTGTGTTTCTATTCTTGGTAGCTTTTAAAAACAATTTTTATGTTAGTTGTTTTAAAACTATTAGTTGCTCTTAACATTTGTTTTACATTTGTTTTTTGGTTGGTTTATTTGTGTGAAGTGTGTTAAACACTTCATGGTTTTTGGATTTTATGACTTTGGTTTTGTTTTGGATAATTAGTTTTTAAACATGTTTAGTTTACTTGGTTTAAAATTATTTCAAAATCATTATTTTTCGGTTGACTTGCCTCTTTGAGGGGGAGTTAATCTTTGCGGGAAGAATTTATGTATATTCTGTATTTGTGCCTAACATTGTCTTGCAGGGTCACAACATTATTTAGTTTGTGAAGAAATATCCAATTAAGGGGGAGATTGTAAGTGCAGAACGTGGTGATACCACAAGTGCTGCCAACACTGTCCCAGTGATACCCGACGGACTGCTGGGATTATATTTAGATATTTGCTTCATAAATAATTGCTGTACTAATGTCTAATATTTATGCAAGTTTAGTGTTTATGTTGGTCCAATTTTCAGATATACTATGGTTAAGATGCTTGAATAATGCAAGGAAGGTGAAAGAAGATTTTATGGATAAAAGGGATTTTATCCATAAACATGTGGGGATTTAATTCACAACAAACACATGGGATTTGATCCATTCAAAGGCTGAGTTGTTGATCAAAAAGGTACAAGGCGTTCATAGCATGAAGGTACAAATCGGGTATGCATGGACTTGGGCACCAAGAATTAGTTCCTACATTTTAGGAAATGTGGAAAATAATCTCCCCAAGTTTGGTCACTCCACTCCACCTCTCTACCACGTTTTTATCAATCACCAAGCCATTATTGGAGTATTCCCCAAGAATTATCAAGCCTATAAATAGCAAGAGGATGTGGAGAATGAAGATACAACACTTGAAGCAAGAACACACACTCCTCATAAGAAAGTCTTACACATTCCTTAGTTCCTTATAAATTCCCAAACACATTTATATTCTTGTATCGAGTATTATAAGTGTCTTGGCTAGGTTAGGATTCTATGTATTAGACTTAGTAGTTCCACAAAGCTTTCATTGTAATAGCATTAGGGAACTCTCGGCCTTGTACTTCATCTCATATTATTTAGTGAAGGTCTCGCCTTTTGAGGCATCCCTCAAGATATATACATATATATATCTTGAGAAAAATAATTCTTGTGTTTTTATTCCGCTGCAAACTCTTTTCAGAAATTGTTTTCTGCTCGTGTGTGTAAGTGTTGCCCGAAGTGATATCGTTGTAGTGGCAACACCTTTGATATCACTTCCTATAAAACCTAAGGCCATTGACATTTTCACGTATAAAGAAACCGGTGAAATTTTTTTCGAAAAAAAACATTTAGGGACAAAGTTATGTTAAAAAAAGACACTCATTTTGGGACAAAGATTTCTTGAAAATGGACACTCATTTAGGGACAGAGGGAGTATAATTTAATTTTTAAGCCGTCCTAAAATAAATGTCGCACTACGGAAAAAAAAAAGAAAAGGAAAGTGTCTTAGCGCAATTTTACCATTGTACAAACAACGTGCAAACAAGTAAAGCACGTTCTTTAAAAACATTAACAATTCATATGCGAAATTCATTGTGGGATGGAGGGAGTATAACTTTTACATTTAGATTGTTTAAAAATTTAACTGATCAAAAATATACTACCTCTGTCCCTAAATTAGTGTCCAAATTTCATTTTAAGGGACATCTGAAAATCCCAACTTTTTGTACAATTTGGTGGCAAAGATTTATATATAATCTTGTAATCTCTTTTCCAAACATTTAGTTTTGCACGTATAAAGAGACCGGTAAAAAAAAATTTGAAAAAAAAAACATTTAGGGACAAAGTTATATTAAAAAAAGACACTCATTTTGGGACAAAAAATTCTTGAAAATGGACATTCATTTAGAGACAGAGGGAGTCATAGATTATTTTCAAAATTTTGAGGGTGTCATGTGTGATTCTACAAAAAATGAGAGGGGTCAATTTTCAATGTATTCAACATTTTCTATTGGGGCTTGGGAGGAAATTGCTGAAATTTCAGGGGGTCAAGTGACCCCCTTGCGGCCTTGCCCTAATGCAGCTCCGGCCCTGACACCATGATGAAGCATCAAGATTCAAGACAAGACAAATTGGTCTTGTAACCAAAAAAAAAAAAAAGTTATTAATTGGTCACTATATTTTAGGGGTGTCAGCGGTTCAGTCTGAACCGCGGTTCGGAACCGAACCAAACCAAACTATGCGGTTTGGTTCGGTTTTTGAACATGAATGGTTTAGTTCGGTTTGAAAAATTCACAAACCACGTGGTTCGGTTCGGTCTGCGGTCTGACCCCTCCAAACCATCCAAACTGAACCGAACCAAACCGTTCTAAACCAAACCGAGGTCTGAACCGCGAGACCGAACCACGATCTGAACCGCGAGACCGAACCGCGGTCTAAACCGTTGAACCGAACCATAGATTGACTATTTGTATATGCATCTCCTCACTCTCCCCCTTTCTTTCCTTCTCAATGTGAAAATCTCATCCTTTACAATTAATCAACCCAGTTCTCACTCCACAAATTCCATTACCCAATTTTTTGTTCTCTCTCTATACCCACTCCCATCTCCAACCAGACAACATCCTCCAATTCTTTCTCTCTCTCTCCATAACTATTACCCGGTGCTTCAAAATTAAGCTGGAATGAAGCAGGTTCTTTAGCCTCCCTTCCCCAATCTCTCCCCCACCACCATCTCCATTTCTCCCTGCCATTTTCCCCAACACACCCGCTTTGCAGCCCCACACGCATCTCCACCCGTCAGAATCGAAAACCCATCACAAAAACAAAGAAGGTGGACGATTTTACAGAAATCAAGGAGGATGAGAAAACGAGCAGAAGGGAGATGTTTGTGAGGGAGGAGAGGGATGAGGCTGTTTGCAGTTGAATGAGTGGGTCAAGGGGGGTGGATCTAAGGGGGCGGGGTGGTCGGTGAAGGTGGGCGCTGGTCGGCCGGAGAAGATGGCATGGCGGTGGAGATGGGGAGGGGAGGGTTACTGGTTTCTAAGATTTGTTCTTTTTTTTTTTTGGTCAATGGCAGGAAGAGTGTATTTAGAACTTGAATTTTTTTGAGTAGGACCCTTGGAAATCTCGCCATTGTTGTCTCCGGACCTCCACCTGTTCCGGTCGCACAGGCTCCTCCTACGTCGGCTCCTTCCCAACTTATAGTGACTACCATCAAGAAAAAGAAAAAGAAGAGAAAAGACTCATCTTCTTCACGCCAACCGACTGCCCAAGCTCCATCAATGCAGACTTCAAGCCAGATACAGATTCATACAGACTTGTTGAAATTCTTTGCACAGTATTCCTCACAAACAGGGGGAGATAATGCTGCCACAAGTGCTGTTCTGTATGTTGCCACAAGTGCTGATTCTGCCACAAGTGCTGATCTAACTGCTAATGCACGTGTGCGGGCTAGTGATACTCAAACAGGTTTGGTAGTTAGTGTGTTTCTATTCTTGGTAGCTTTTAAAAACAATTTTTATGTTAGTTGTTTTAAAACTATTAGTTGCTCTTAACATTTGTTTTACATTTGTTTTTTGGTTGGTTTATTTGTGTGAAGTGTGTTAAACACTTCATGGTTTTTGGATTTTATGACTTTGGTTTTGTTTTGGATAATTAGTTTTTAAACATGTTTAGTTTACTTGGTTTAAAATTATTTCAAAATCATTATTTTTCGGTTGACTTGCCTCTTTGAGGGGGAGTTAATCTTTGCGGGAAGAATTTATGTATATTCTGTATTTGTGCCTAACATTGTCTTGCAGGGTCACAACATTATTTAGTTTGTGAAGAAATATCCAATTAAGGGGGAGATTGTAAGTGCAGAACGTGGTGATACCACAAGTGCTGCCAACACTGTCCCAGTGATACCCGACGGACTGCTGGGATTATATTTAGATATTTGCTTCATAAATAATTGCTGTACTAATGTCTAATATTTATGCAAGTTTAGTGTTTATGTTGGTCCAATTTTCAGATATACTATGGTTAAGATGCTTGAATAATGCAAGGAAGGTGAAAGAAGATTTTATGGATAAAAGGGATTTTATCCATAAACATGTGGGGATTTAATTCACAACAAACACATGGGATTTGATCCATTCAAAGGCTGAGTTGTTGATCAAAAAGGTACAAGGCGTTCATAGCATGAAGGTACAAATCGGGTATGCATGGACTTGGGCACCAAGAATTAGTTCCTACATTTTAGGAAATGTGGAAAATAATCTCCCCAAGTTTGGTCACTCCACTCCACCTCTCTACCACGTTTTTATCAATCACCAAGCCATTATTGGAGTATTCCCCAAGAATTATCAAGCCTATAAATAGCAAGAGGATGTGGAGAATGAAGATACAACACTTGAAGCAAGAACACACACTCCTCATAAGAAAGTCTTACACATTCCTTAGTTCCTTATAAATTCCCAAACACATTTATATTCTTGTATCGAGTATTATAAGTGTCTTGGCTAGGTTAGGATTCTATGTATTAGACTTAGTAGTTCCACAAAGCTTTCATTGTAATAGCATTAGGGAACTCTCGGCCTTGTACTTCATCTCATATTATTTAGTGAAGGTCTCGCCTTTTGAGGCATCCCTCAAGATATATACATTTATATATCTTGAGAAAAATAATTCTTGTGTTTTTATTCCGCTGCAAACTCTTTTCAGAAATTGTTTTCTGCTCGTGTGTGTAAGTGTTGCCCGAAGTGATATCGTTGTAGTGGCAACACCTTTGATATCACTTCCTATAAAACCTAAGGCCATTGACATTTTCACGTATAAAGAAACCGGTGAAATTTTTTTCGAAAAAAAACATTTAGGGACAAAGTTATGTTAAAAAAAGACACTCATTTTGGGACAAAGATTTCTTGAAAATGGACACTCATTTAGGGACAGAGGGAGTATAATTTAATTTTTAAGCCGTCCTAAAATAAATGTGGCACTACGGAAAAAAAAAGAAAAGGAAAGTGTCTTAGCGCAATTTTACCATTGTACAAACAACGTGCAAACAAGTAAAGCACGTTCTTTAAAAACATTAACAATTCATATGCGAAATTCATTGTGGGATGGAGGGAGTATAACTTTTACATTTAGATTGTTTAAAAATTTAACTGATCAAAAATATACTACCTCTGTCCCTAAATTAGTGTCCAAATTTCATTTTAAGGGACATCTGAAAATCCCAACTTTTTGTACAATTTGGTGGCAAAGATTTATATATAATCTTGTAATCTCTTTTCCAAACATTTAGTTTTGCACGTATAAAGAGACCGGTAAAAAAAAATTTGAAAAAAAAAAACATTTAGGGACAAAGTTATATTAAAAAAAGACACTCATTTTGGGACAAAAAATTCTTGAAAATGGACATTCATTTAGAGACAGAGGGAGTCATAGATTATTTTCAAAATTTTGAGGGTGTCATGTGTGATTCTACAAAAAATGAGAGGGGTCAATTTTCAATGTATTCAACATTTTCTATTGGGGCTTGGGAGGAAATTGCTGAAATTTCAGGGGGTCAAGTGACCCCCTTGCGGCCTTGCCCTAATGCAGCTCCGGCCCTGACACCATGATGAAGCATCAAGATTCAAGACAAGACAAATTGGTCTTGTAACCAAAAAAAAAAAAAAGTTATTAATTGGTCACTATATTTTAGGGGTGTCAGCGGTTCAGTCTGAACCGCGGTTCGGAACCGAACCAAACCAAACTATGCGGTTTGGTTCGGTTTTTGAACATGAATGGTTTAGTTCGGTTTGAAAAATTCACAAACCACGTGGTTCGGTTCGGTCTGCGGTCTGACCCCTCCAAACCATCCAAACTGAACCGAACCAAACCGTTCTAAACCAAACCGAGGTCTGAACCGCGAGACCGAACCACGATCTGAACCGCGAGACCGAACCGCGGTCTAAACCGTTGAACCGAACCATAGATTGACTATTTGTATATGCATCTCCTCACTCTCCCCCTTTCTTTCCTTCTCAATGTGAAAATCTCATCCTTTACAATTAATCAACCCAGTTCTCACTCCACAAATTCCATTACCCAATTTTTTGTTCTCTCTCTATACCCACTCCCATCTCCAACCAGACAACATCCTCCAATTCTTTCTCTCTCTCTCCATAACTATTACCCGGTGCTTCAAAATTAAGCTGGAATGAAGCAGGTTCTTTAGCCTCCCTTCCCCAATCTCTCCCCCACCACCATCTCCATTTCTCCCTGCCATTTTCCCCAACACACCCGCTTTGCAGCCCCACACGCATCTCCACCCGTCAGAATCGAAAACCCATCACAAAAACAAAGAAGGTGGACGATTTTACAGAAATCAAGGAGGATGAGAAAACGAGCAGAAGGGAGATGTTTGTGAGGGAGGAGAGGGATGAGGCTGTTTGCAGTTGAATGAGTGGGTCAAGGGGGGTGGATCTAAGGGGGCGGGGTGGTCGGTGAAGGTGGGCGCTGGTCGGCCGGAGAAGATGGCATGGCGGTGGAGATGGGGAGGGGAGGGTTACTGGTTTCTAAGATTTGTTCTTTTTTTTTTTGGTCAATGGCAGGAAGAGTGTATTTAGAACTTGAATTTTTTTGAGTAGGATATATTTCCCACATCGAAAATGAAAGAAAGGGAAAGTGGGAAAGTGGATATAAATATGAGGTAGGGTGATGCTGGTGAAGCCAAAAGTGAACTGGCTAAATCATTTGAACCTCGGTTTGGACCTTGGTTTGAACCTCGGTTGGGCCCTCGGTTTGAACCTCGGTTTGAACCGTGGTTTGAACCGCGGTTCAAACCGAACTATGATAGTTTGGTTCAGTTCGGTTTAGACGTTTTTGTGGTTCAGTTCGGTTTAGACGTTTTTGTGGTTCAGTTCGGTTTGGAAACCGATGACTAGCGGTTTGGTCTCTAAAAACCCCCAAACCGAACCGAACCGAACCGTTTACACCCCTACTATATTTATAGCCTTGATACCCTTGTATGTCCAAGCATCGCATAAATTAAAACATCAACGACCAATATTCAAGATTTTATAAAGATGTCTTTCAAAACATTTTATTTCTCTCCGAGTATTCCTCGTAAATGATAATAGTAGAATTGAATTAGAGAGGCATGAAGACGTTGAATTAGAAAGGCATGAAATGTCAGTGAAACTGAAAAAGAAAAAAACCGATAACTTATTGACTTATGACCATTAGAGGATGTTGTACTTTACTTCTTTTGTCACGTAATAATAAGTGTCACAGTTGACTTGTCAACGTATCTGATAATAATGAGAGTATTTGAAACGGGTAACAAACAATTTCCCTATCAACATTGTGAACTTGATCCATTGCCACTCCATTTTCTTCTCCTGACTCAATTGGTTTGAGACTTGCAAATGTCCTTAATAAAAGCATCAATGTCCATCTCCGCCGACCCGCCTTTTCCTGTCGCTTGTCGACAAACCTCCTTAATCTTCTCCGCTCTTTTCCGCATTTCTTTCCCCTCTTCACTTTCCAAATCCATGAACCTCCGAAGAAGTCCCTCAACTTCTTCCCTAGTCACTAAACCCTCACCTCCACCTCTTTTCTTCACCCTCCACCCCATCCCCCAATCTTCAACAACCATCTTACTATTATGAAACTGGTCCCACAACAATGGAAACGTAAGCACCGGAACACCAGAAAACGCACTTTCTTTAGTCGAATTCCACCCACAATGTGACCAAAACGCCCCTACTGAATCATGGCACAACACCTTCAATTGATCACACCATGGCACAACCAAACCATTACCATCACCACCAAATCTAGACTGTTGATCTCCACGCGCCACCCACAAGTACTTAACCCCGCTATTGTGGACCCCAGCTACAATTTCATCCAACTGCGCACTCGAAACAGAAAGAAAACTCCCTTGTGAGATGTACAAAACAGAGTTCTTTTTTTGTTCGTCTAACCATTTGAAGTAGTCAGGTTGATTGTAAATTGTTGATGGACTGGTGTTTAAGTAAGGAATGGCGGGGCCAATGGAGTAGACGGGGATTTGAGAATTTGATTTTAATGCGTCGATGACTTGAGATTCGAGTTCGTAGATGGAACTGAAGAGAAGGTACTGAGATTTTGAGATCAATGAAAAGGCTTCAAGTACTGTGGGTAGAACCTCTAGGCCTATGCTGTAGAATGGTGTTGGGAGATCTGATACACGGGTTGGAGGTAGCCCGGGAATGCAATCAACAATTTCTTCTCCTTTCTCTGTATAAGTCATTGCAGTTTGCAAACAGAGGAAAGCATGATCATTAAAAAGATTGAAACTGAAAAAAAAAATACACTGTTTTGCATTATTATAGATTAAGGGCATGTAAAATCCGGTTACATAGTCAGATCAGACTACCATAAAATGTGACGCATTCATTATATATTCAACTAAAAATTAAATACTGGTCAGCAACAATATAGTTTCGCAATACTTCATTGGTCCAAAAGTCTAATAATAAATGTAGCACTTTTTTTATTTACTTTTTTTTTAATTTGTTGAAAAATATAAATAAGAAAGTTTGACTCTTACAATTAAAAAAACAATCTTAATACTAGGTAAAGCGGGTTAATCAATAAAATTGTTCGTTTTACTATTAAAAAAGTCACTTTTTTAAGTCTGTTTAAAAAAAAATTAAGAAAATACTCGTTGTACTTATTTAATTTCTGGCCAAGCATAACTTTGTAATTTTACCAAATTAAAATTTCAAAAAAATAAATGAAAATTACTGAATTTCAGATACACACCTGATAGGTTAACAGGAAAATGGCCATTCTGAACAATCAGATCATAGTGATGAAACATCGAGAACACAGAAGCCGACTGCGTCCAAAACGAGGCCACCGGAATATTCCTCCGGTTACCAACCCGAACCACCCACGGCAGCAAACTGTCGCACATCAGCACACTCGCCGGCGTCTCAAGCCGATCAAGCAACTGCTCCACCGGAGCTTCCATCTTCGTCATTACAGCTTCGATAAAGCCGAGGAGATCTGAACCGCGAACTCGCTCAGACGGAACGACGTTTGGGATGGAATGGAAGTGGATGTTCGGCGGCTTGGCTTCTGAGCTGATGAAGCCGAGCCATTCTTCGGTTACGACGAAAGAGATAAGAATGTCGGGTCGTTTGGCGGCTATGAGCTTGCAGAAGTTCATAACCGGGTTGATGTGGCCTCGACCGGGGTAAGGAATTGCCACTGTGTGGCAGCTGATGATTGGTTTTTGACTTTCCATTCTTAATTGGAAGTAGAGAAAAGACGAGAGGGGGCTACTCTCCATTATTCCAAAATTCAGGGTATTTAACCACGCGAAATCACACGAGCATGAATCACTATATTTTAGTAACATCCATTTGTACCCGGAACCGTTCCACCCAAATTAGTTCTACCCTTCCACCCAACGGTTCATATCAAAACCACATGGGCGAGCTCATCATCTGTGCGGCTAGAATGATTTCAATTTTTGTGGGTCCTACCGAGCTCGGACACATCTCATCCGTCGAAAAAAAATTGAAGTGGCTCCAATCGGAGCCATTGGGTGGACCGGGGTGAAGCTAACTCCCCGGTCGAGCGGTTCGAAATCCAATTTGGACCAAATCCAATTTTACTTGCTTTTTACTCACTCTGTCTTTTAGTCTGTTCATTTTTAGTCAATGGGAGTCAACTTTGACCAAACATTTAATGTCAATCTAACAATTCTAATGAAATTTAAAAATTATTATTGATAAATTAAATGATTATTTATCAATTACAATTTTTAGAATTTCATTAGGATGATTAGATCGCCACCAATGGTTGGTCAATGTTCATTTTTATTGACAATAAAAAGTTAAAATTAGACTATCTTTCTGAGACAGAGAGAATATAATATAATTTCACATTTGATTTGTCTAAAGTTTTTTTTAAAATGTGATTATATGACTTCACATTACTTTTATAATTTTTCTAATGGAAATATTAGAAATGCGACTTATATTAGGACGGGTTGAAAAATACTAAAATATTTATTATGAAATTACAAAATTATTTTAATAGCTAGATAATATATACACTCTTGACTCTTCGTCTCGGCACAAGTGACACCAATTTTTGGGATACAGAGATTAAGAAAATACTCCCTCCGACCCACTCGAATTAGGACAAATTTCCATTTTGGGTGTCCCATTCGAATTAGGACAACCCAAAAATAAAAATGTTTTATCTAATGGGACCCACATTCACACTCACAACAACTTTCCACACATTACTCTCTACCCCACTTTCTCTCTCATACTTCACTTTTCATACTCACAACACCTACTCCACTAACACTTTTTCCTTAATCCCCGTGCCCAACCCAAAAATCCTAATTCGGGTGGGACGGAGGGAGTATAGTATATGTGTGGTAGAAAATGAAGATGGAGAATGAGTGTGGTAAATAGTAGTGTTGGTTGAATAAAATGAGTTGTATAAAATGAAAAGAGATAATGAGTGAAGTTAAATGGTGAGGTTTGTTGAATATAAATATATTAAAACAATTTAGTTTTAGGCGGTGTCACTTATGCTCGGACGGATCAGAAAGAAAATAAGTATCACTTGTGTGTTGAGATAGGGGGAGAATAGGATAATATAAATTATATTGTGTAGTATAGATGTGTAATTTGATTGCCCACCCCCCAAATTACTTTTAAGCAAGTTGAGTTCAAATTTGAAACTTGAAAGAAGCTTTTTATCCGAAATGTTTGGTTATGGTTGGTCTATACTTTGGCATCAAACATGCACAACGTCAGGGATTACCTATACGGAATTTAATGTTCACATGGAGAAATAAGTAATACGAACCCAAATCAAAATCGTCTTCCTCCTAAAGGGCCTCTCTCGCTATGACCTCTGTATTTCTATTTTAATTTATTTTTTACAATGGGAAAGAGAATCATTCTCTTAATTTTTTATGAAGGAGACAAATATTTTTGACGCTCAAGTCAATTGCCTAAATTTCTAATTAGTTTATCTATCATTTATAATGAGTAGAAATTGATAGACCAGTTTAATTTGCAATTCCTTGGTGAGCAGTTAACATTGGTATGATGTGCAATTTGTTAATCCCTTATATTTAAAATAGAAAAATTACCACTTAATGCAACGTACCGAACTCTTGGTTATAACAAATATAGCGTACTCTAATTTTATCACATAATCCAACGTACTTGTCAATTTTATTTCAAATAATGCAACGTACTCTGTAGTGCTTCGGAATACGTTTTCCCGGTGCATTGTCCTAAAAATTACTCCCTATCAAGTATCAACGCTTTTCAAAATGGTGTTTTACATGTTTTTGTTTGGACAATGATAATAGCATATTAGGTCTCTTTATTTCAAATTGTGATATTTATTTTGATACATGAATATATACTTTTATTATAGACAAGCCTATCTCAATAATTATAAGGACCCTGTTCTAAATGTGAAAAATGAGTCCCTTAGCATTAAAAAAAATTACACAATAAAATGATTGCAATAATGTTGAAGTAATAAGCAAATAATTCATTAAAATTAAAATATGTTAGTAAAAAAAAAACTAAACTTTTTAATTAAGGTTTTGGGAAAAAAATGAATGAAACCCTAAACTAGAAAAGAAAAAGAAGGGGAGGGAAACCCATAAATGAGTAGTGAAAACCCTAAGTAGAAGAAAAGAAGCCAAAAATTAAAAATAAGAGAAAAGTCCAAGAAGAAAAAAGGAAAAATAAAATAAAAGTACAACGCTAGGCCTGGGGCTTGACCTCGGACATGCTAATTAGGGACGGCCAAAACCGGTTCCGGGCCCGGTTTCGGTTCGCCATATATGCGACCCTGAACCGGCCCGCGCTTACCCCGGTTCTGGTTACGGTTGACAAAATCCGGTTCCGGTTAGGCTCCGGTTCCGGTACCTCCCTTTAAAATTATTGAAAAACAAGGGATTTTTGGTCCGGTTCCGGTCCGGTTCGCCATTTATGTGACCCTGAACCGGCCCGGATGCCTTGCGGTTCCGGTTTCCTCCTCGGTTTGCTCCGGTTCCGGGCTTTTCCGGTCCGGTTTTACGGTTCCGGTTCGGTTTGGCCATCCCTAATGCTAATTACAACATTCAACATCTTAATATCTGGTCACCCTTAACTTGAATATAATTATTCAGTGTCTACTCCCTCCGTTTCATTTCACTTGATAGTTATTTTCATTTTTGTCCATCCCATTTCACTTGAGACTCCCCAAAATAGCCATTTTTTTATTATTTTATATCAAACTACCCCACCACTCATTTTCTCTCTTCATTTTCTAAGACTCAATTTATCCAACCAACACTACTATTTACTCCACTTATTATCTCTTTTTATTTTCTACCGCACATTTTTTTACATTATTCTTTTTCCTTAGTTATTGTGCCCACTTCTTTCTTAGATCTCAAGTGAGGTGGACGGAGGGAGTATACTAATATATAAAATTTGGGGCTCCCAAATTTTTTGGTCCCTATGCAATTGAGCTGGTTGCACATCCTCCAAACTGGGCATGATTTAATACTATCAATTTATAAGATTTTGTCAAAAAAAAAAAAAACCAAACAAGTTTATATATAGAAATCCTTAAGCAATCACATTGCGAGTCTTGGAGGTGTGGATGTTTAAAGTCATTAATGTTGGGACAATTTAAGATCCCCGAATGCCATACTCATATTCAGAATAAGAATGAGGAAGAAGATGAAGGCGGAAGCGAAATAATACCTGTTGAATCCATTACAGATGTTGTAGGGAGAATAATAATAAGAAGAAGAATTAAGGGGACGGAGTTCTTCTAAATGATTGTGCCTTTTCTCTCTAATGTCTCTAGCAATATGAAGATTATTTAGGAGAGAAAATAAATGAATGGAGTGATTTCTAGGGTTGATGGAGAACCCTTTATATATGAAACCAAAAGACACCTCATTTAGGGAATGCACCCTTTCAACCTTTAGTGATGTTAAATTACCACTATGTCCATCAAAAATAGGTAATATTACATCCAGGAATTCTACACATTATTTTAATTCACTACACTTTATATTAACATTATAGGTATGATTTAATGTATGGAATTACTAAATGACTTGTGTTGCAAGCCATGTTTTTACAATCTCCCACTTGGGTTGCAAAACAAAGTCTTTCCTTTAAAACCATAAATATAACACAAATGACAGCCCTTATGTGCGCACTTTATTGTCATCTATAACAATCTCGTCCATTAGTCATCCAAGTATAAGGACTAAAGGGGCAGTCATTGTAATTGATTCGCAACTAAACCCACAGTAATCACGTATACAAATCCAAATAAATGACATAGATCAAAAGTGTAGATGTGTAGCATGGAATAATGAATATATACATATTCTTCCAACTAGTCCAACTTAACCAAATGAGATCAAAACTTTAAATAAGAGAACAATTAATGAAATAACAATACAAACTCCCACTATATTAAATGTTATCAAAATTGTTACACCCATATGAACAACATGCTCGTGAAACACTGAAGATGATAACGCTTTCATAAATGGATCCTTTAAAATGGATTTTGTTTCTATATGTTGTATTTCTATTTGTTCATTTTCCTTTACAACAAGAAACTTAATGTCTATATCCTTCAGACTTTGATGAACTCTTGTTGTTATAAGACTACCGTCCGATTGTCTCCATAAAACTTAAGCGGTCTTTCGACACTTATTGATAATTCGCAGTCCTTTTAATAAACTTATGCAGCCATATAATTTAACTAATTTCAGAATACCTAATGATCTCAAGATGATCCGACTTTAAAATATAGGCAAGTAGTTCTTTAGTGTTTTGTAAATACTTTTATCATTCTTTTGGCTGCTACTTAATGTTCTCTCCCGGATTGCTTTGGTATTGACCAAGCATCCCAACATTAAATGTAACACTTACGCATACATTAAGCTTCTTACTGCTGATGCAAAGAAGGGATATTTTCCATATACTTGGATTTCAAAATTTACTTTTAGGACACCGTTTGAGACTAAACTTGTCTCCTTTAAAAATAGGGGTGTCAAGTGGTTTACAGTTTTGCATGCTAAACATTTTGTAATACATTTTTCTATATAGGCCTTTTTGTGATAATCCTAAAACACATTGTGAGCGATCACAGTAAATTTGGATTTCTAATACAAAAGATGCCTCACCAAGATCTTTCATTTCAAATAAGAAATTTCTTAGTTTACTTAAGAAGGTTCATATCATATTAGCAAGCAAAATATCATCCACATATAAGACCAAAATTATAAATTTACTCCCACTGAACTTATGGTATGCACAATCTTCACCAAGATTCATTTCAAAACCAAATGAAAGAATAACTTAATTTTCATTAAGATTCGTTTCAAAACCAAATGAAAGAATAACTTGATTAAGTTTTAAGTACCATTAACGAGAAGTTGGCTTAAGCTCATAAATGGATTTCTTAAATCAATCAGTCACCATTTCTGGCTTATAAATAGTTTCCTCAATGTCTCAATTGAGAAAGCTTGTCTTTATATCCATTTGATGAAAACTCAAGATCATAATATGCCATATGTGCCATAATGATCTAAAAGAGTTTTTATAAGATACCGAAAACGTGTTTTCTTTATAATCAATGTCTTCCTTTTGAGTAAAATCTTTAGCAACTTAGACGGGCTTAATATCTTCCATATTACCTTGTGAATCCTTTTGGTTTTAAAGACTAATTTAATCCCAATAGGTTTCACATCTTTAGGTAATAGGACAAGATCCCAAACGATGCTATCCTTATAGATTTTAACTCTTCATTTATGACATTAATTCACTTTATGAGAATTAAGACTATTAATGGTTTCATGGAAGGTGAGAGGCTCATCTCCCACTAAACCTAAGAGTCCTTCATTCTCGGCAAGATACACTTTATAATTATCCGGAATTGCATTCCTTTTAACTCTATTGGATCTCCTTAAGAGCACCGGTTTTACCTGATTTTGAGGTTGTTGAATTTCATCCTTATAATCAACATTTTCATGTTGTTCAATATTTATAAGGAAATCATTATTTTGAATCGTATGTTCTTCTTAAATATCAAGTACAAAACCATGATATCCAATTGGAACTTATGGGAAGAGGTAATGAAATGAATGCCAATGCATCTTCCTTTTCAAATTCAAAATATTACTCCTAATCTCCCACTAAATTCAACATCATCAAGGAACCTAACATGTCTCGTTTTAAAATGTTCTAGTTTTCGGGTTGTAAAATTTATAGCCCCATAGATCTCTCGGCATACCTCACAAATAACTACTAACAGTCTTATGTCCAACTAGCCCTTATTAGGCTTATAAGGCCTAGCTTCTGTTGGACAACCCCATATATGAAGATGATTTAAGGACGGTTTCTAAATTGTCCATAATTCATAAGGGTTTTATTAGTAGTCTTTAGAGGAAGCTCTAATAAGAATTTAAGTTGCGGTTTTCAATGTATCGCCTCATAATGAGTGACGTAAGGAAGTACAAGAAATCATACTTCTTACCATAACCTTAAGGATTCTATTACGTCTCTTATCTACACCATTTATGCAAGCCGTATCCGGCATAGTGTAGTGAGGGACAATCCCACACTCTTCTAGATAGCGAGCAAAAAGGACCCGAACGTTGTTCCCCAAAACCGTTATTCCAATCATAGTATTCATCACTATGATTAGACTTAACGTTCTTAATAGTCTTCCTAAGTTGACTTTCAACTTCGGCCTTATAAGACTTAAAAAACGTCCAAAATTGAGACTTTTCATGAAGTAAATAAATATACCCATAATCAGAGTAGTTCTCTATGAACGTAATAAATTATTGTTGACCATTCTATGAAGGGGTAGTGAATGGTCCACAATTATCCATATATATTAGTTCTAGAACACTTGATGCTCTCGAGGATACCTTTTCCTTTAGTGTTTGTAAATTTTAAGGCATCTAATGCAAAGGTCTTTTCCGAAATATCAAGTGTTTTAAAAAGATCACTTTTGACACAAGCTTGTCAATTCTCCTTAAGGAGATATGACCCAAATGCTTATGCCATAAGGTATACGAATTTTCACCTGATAACTTTTGCTTTCTAGTTTGGTTTCACTATTATGGAACTCATTTATTGTTTGAATAATTTCAAGTAAATAAAGAATACTTGAAAAAGTACTAGTACGAATAACCTTGGAATTAAATACAGATCACACTTATTATTATCAAATGAACAAAATTAACCTTCCTTGTTCAATATTGTGATATATATTAAATTCCGTTCAAATGACGGTACAAGAAATGTATTATTTAATACAAAATAATACCTAGTACTCAACAATAACTGAAAAGTTCTTATGCCTATTACTTCAACCGGATTCCCAGCTCTCATATAGATGAATCTCTCATCTTCACTGGTTCTTCGGTAACTCAGGCAATCCTACATAGACATACTTATATGAGTTGTTGCACCAAAATCAACCATCACGTTTATACAGGAATTGAAACCAATTTAGCCTCAATACAAACAAGACCAAATGACATACCTTTCTTAGCACGCCAAGCGTGATACTTAGGGCAGTCGTACTTCATGTGAGTGAGGTCCTTGCAAAAGAAGCATTTCTTTTCCTTATGATCATTAGATGATCCTTTAGGCTTCTTATTACTTGCAACCACAATTTCCTTCCCTCTTCTTTTTGTCCCATGAGAAGAGGTAGATGTCAAACGTTCCTCAAGAATATCAAAGAATGTTTTAGCATCAACATCCTTGGAGACACCGTTCAAAATGGTCTCCGGGACAACAATATTCATGATCATTAGGCTCACACGGTTGGAGCGTTTCCACTTCTCAGTATTTAAGCAATCTTCTTGAGTGCTTATATCATTGAGAGGAAGAGGAAACGGTTCCCTTAATGCGTGATCTATGTCCATATAGCCTAAGATCATTATCAACTTATTTTTCCAAGTTTTAAAATTAGTCCCATTTAGCATCGGTACGGTACTCATAGCAGTAATTACGGATGAAGCAATAAGTAAATCTGTTGGTTTTTGAGAACAAAAGATAAAAACAAAACATAATAAGAAACTACATAATGAATCAATGATTAATTATATCAAAAGAAAACCATCAACGAGGTAATTAACATGACATCAAAAATAATCTTTGGATTACGAATTGACTCATAAATAATTGCCTTAGATAACAAACAATTTGAACAATGTTTTAATCAAATGCTTAATCTTCATTTGGGCCGACATAAGCATCTAACAAAACCGGCTTAATGTCCATTTCATTTGTTACCACATGAATGCCCAAGTTTAGTCATATGTCAAGATCTTATTTGAAAAATTCATGTCATTCACATATCAACTTACACATTCAACACTTTAACAATTTTGGGTTCAAATAACGTTAATCACTTAGGCGATAATATCATTTAAACAATGAATAAAATTGTTTAAGCATATAATTAATCAAGGCTTTAAGGTTTGAAAAATGTATGTTTTGATCAAAGGGGAAAAACAAAATTGTGCAAAAAAAAACTTAAAATTTTCCAAAACCTGTGAACAGTAACTGCTCGGCCGAGCATAGAGAAGTGCACGGCCGAGCACCAAATACAGATTATTTTGGTCAATTCGACATGTTGTGCACGGCCGCGCTAAACTAAACGCACGACCGTGCTGCTCGGCCGAGCATAGAAAAGGACACGGCCTAGCACCTTAATCAGAAACATTTGCCTTTTTCGACATACAATGCACGACCGTGCAAAACCTAATGCTCGGCCGTGCAAGTCTTGGTCCGACCGGGCATAACCAAAGACCCGACCGGGTTATCCAAGAGAACCGACCGGACTCGACCAAAGATCCAACCGGGTTATGTCATTTTGGCGCCTTTTCATGTGCTCGGCCGAGCAAATCATAAGACTCGGTCGAGCATCCCGATTTTCTGCAATTTCTGAATTTTGTTTAAAACTTTCCCAAAACAAAAATTAACAAGTAGATCCACATGGTATGTTCTTTACAACATAAAACCATGTTATTTAGGGATAATCTTGTTTTAAAATTAATGGAATCAAGTGAGTAGATCCACATGGTATGCACTAGACATAAAACCATGTTATGAAGGGATAGTCAAACTTGAACCATTGAGTTTAATGAACAAAACTTTCAAACCATTTTCTTAAATTCAGATGAAGATCATCAGTACTCTATGAATGCATTAGAATCCCTAATCAACATCAAATCTTTATGATTCAACAGGGAAAATGAATCAAAGTAAAGCACAAAAGCTTTCTTAAAAGAACTCAAACTCAAACCAAATATGAGTGGGCTCTGATACCAATTGTTGGAACAATTTAAGATCCCCGAATGCCATACTCATATTCAGAATAAGAATGAGGAAGAAGATGAAGGCGGAAGCGAAATAATACATGTTGAATCCATTACAGATGTTGTAGGGAGAATAAGAAGAAGAAGAAGAAGAAGAAGAATTAAGGGGACGGAGTTCTTTTAAATGATTGTGCCTTTTCTCTCTAATGTCTCTAGCAATATGAAGATTATTTAGGAGAGAAAATAAATGAATGGAGTGATTTCTAGGGTTGATGGAGAACCCTTTATATATGAAACCAAAAGGCACCTCATTTAGGGACTTCACCCTTTCAACCTTTAGTGATGTTAAATTACCACTTTGCCCATCAAAAATAGGTAATATTACATCTAGGAATTCTACACATTATTTTAATTCACTACACTTTATATTAACATTATAGGTATGATTTAATGTATGGAATTACTAAATGACTTGTGTTGCAAGCCATGTTCTTACAATTAAGACTTTAACGTAGAAAGTAGGTCGTCGTGGGTTTAGTTCATGACAAAAATTTGAATGAGAACACTATAACCCGTCTCATAGTAGAGACGTGTCATGAATCCGGTTATTGGTGTATTTTCAACCGATGCCCCGGCCCTACGATCCGGATCCGTGATCTGCGGTAAAAAGAATTTTATTTATTTTTAAGTTTTTACCTAAGTGTAAAGTATTACTTTTGGAAAACGAAAAAAACACCCAAACAAAATATAAAAACTAAAAAAAAAATAAAAAAATAATTATAAACGGGTCATGGATCAACCAGTCTCTAATATGATACGAATTTAGGTGTTTTCAGAGGGAACCTCTTAGTTCAATTCCCTTCCCAACTTGGACTTTAGAACATGCATGGTTAGGGTTAATAAGACGACCCAACAAAATTACTTAAGATATCGTGTAAGGTAGTATTACAGGCCAAAGTAATGAAGAATCAAACACTCGTTAGTGACGGTATTATACAAGATACATTTCCAAGTATTCACAAATAATGTGTCGCCCTAACTTGAACCCTTACAACCTTAGAAAAAAAAAAAAAAAAAAAAAAAAAAAAAACTACCACCACCAACAACAGCAGCAACAGTAATGGGATTACCAACATGTCCGCGCCACATAGGGATTAACATTAAGTTTGTTAACTTGGCTATGTAGTGATAATATGGCACGACTAGTTGACAAATTCATTAGCTTCCTAGTGACGTAAATGTTTTGTTCAGTAGTACAGTGGCGGACCTAAGATTTTTTGTGAACGAGGGCAAAAATTGCATAGGGGGCAAAAAAAAAAAAACGTTAGTGTGTATTTTCTTTCACATTTAGGGGTGCAAAGTTTATAAAAATGCACTAACACCCTTAATTTTTACAAAAAAACTGCACTTGTAAATTTTTATTTTTATTTTCAAACGGGGGCGCGGCCCCCAAATAGCACTACCTAGGTCCACCGGTGGTTTAGTAAGCTATATTACTTTTAAATATTTGTGAAAGTACGTTGTATCATATTATTATAATGTTATTAACAAATACGTTAAATTATTTATAGGATTTGGAAATGTACATTGCATTGTAGGGGTCTTTTAGCTTTATTTAATTAACTAAATTCACTAGAAAGTGCTATAAACCGAGTTGCAGATTGTTGACGAACGAACAGATTTTGTGCTTAATTGCATGTACCAATTACACTGTCCTTAAAGTGATTATTGCCCCCACTATTATGCTGCGGGGATTATGACAATACACTTCTAGGATTCAATTACAGCACCAAGAAAATTGCAGACATCACTTCTGAAATTTTCTTCTCTTAAGAATTTATGGAAGTTGTAGAATTGATTTGTGAGAGAAAGAGATATACAGAAAATAGAAGGAATGGTTGTGAGAAAAATGTGATTTGCTTTTAATCATATTACTGTTTATATAGGAGTAAAACACCATTCCCCAACAATCATGACTTTTGAGAAAATACAGTTAGGTTTTAAATAAACTGAATTAAAGAAAAGTCATGTTGTTTACAAATCAGTGATTAATTAAAATAAAATTAAAAAACGTAATTAATAGTTTAATTTAAAATACCAAAGCAAAATTAAATCCGAATATATTCCAATAACATCTCAGATTACAAGAAACCTTCTCCCTCAACCTCATCTGGTCTGCACAAATCTATGTTTGGCCATTTCCTATTTGAGGGCTCGAGGTATTAATGTGATGCTCTTCCAACCCAAAAGGCAAAATTTAGCTGCATACTTCACTTGGTTATAGTGTCTAACTGTCCTGATTAAGAAGTGATAGAACTTCTCCAAAATTTAGCTGCATACTTCACTTTAACACTTATGATCATCTACTCGTGTAAAAATATTATGAACATTTATTTTAAATTATTTTTCAATTCTTTCATGTGCAATAAATCGAAATTATAATTTCACGCCTTAAAGAATAATAATCGACAAATTTTAAATTTCTGGAAACATAAAAAATTAAAAAATATTATCAATTAGGATATTTTCAGTTCAATAAAAAATAAATATAAATAAATATTATTAATAATATTTTTTTGACTTAATAAAAATAATCACTTTCTTATAAAACAAATTGGCAAACTTCAAAACAAATGAACATTCATAAGTAAATGCAAATATCCATGTTTGGCAAAAAAGAAACATTTCATTTACTTTTCACACACTACTCAGACCACCCCACACTAACTAATATCTCAAACCAATAAACATCTCCACCAAAAAAAAAAAAAAAAAGGAAGAAGAAGAAGAAACCAACGCCTCCCATTTTCATCCCCACATATTCTTTCGGGAAAACCAGCAAAATAAGGATTAATTCCACAAGGCCCCATTACCCAGATCATTTCTCCATAAAAGATCTAAAAGCCCACATTTTAATAGAAGCTCAGATCAAAATTCCACCAAAACCCAAAACATCTTTGACCTGATCAAATATATTTTCTAAATACCCGAAATACCCCCACCCCAACACAAAACCCTAACCTCCTCTCCTCTCTCATTCTATCATTCACACACACACTATTCTCTCTCTAAAAAACACGCACGCACACTCTCTCCATCGCCGTTCGTCTTCTCCGGTGACTCGCATGAAGTCGGCCACAATTAACTCTTTGAGCTCCTCATTAGGGTTTGCTATAGGCTCTGATGCTCGGAATCTTTGTTTACCCCGCCGTACCTGTGTTAGACACTCGTATTTTAGTTTTGTCAGAACGAGTCTGACAAGGTAAACCAAAGAGTACGAGCACCTTAGGCTATAGGTACAAGGAAAGTGATACACATAGTGAAAACTCAAATGGAAAACACATAGTAAAACTTTGTAACCCGTTAGATGAGTTTTTATAAGTGAGGTCCACAAAAATTGACTACAATGCAACGGATTCCACAGTTTCACTATAAGTTTTCCCTTTCAGTTTTCATTATACATATCATTATCCAATTTTTAAAGCAGCTTTTTACCCAAAACGTTTGGCTATGGTTGGTCTATACATTGGCATCATTGGAGACGGGTCATGGATCTGTGTTATTGATATGTTTTCAACTCACGACCCGGACCTATGACCCGTGTGGAAAAAAACCATTTTTTTTTTTTTGTGTTTTTTACGTTTGTTAAAGGTAATAGTTACTATAACTAAATGTAATAAACGTGTTAATATATGTAACAATTTGTATACAGAAAAGTAACACACATGTACAGAAAAGTAATAGTGTTTTTTTATATTTTATTCGTTAGCCAAAAGTAATACTCCCTCCGTCCCACCTCACTCGAGACCTTAGAGGTGGGCACAATAAATAACAAAAATGAATAAAATAAAGAAAATATGTGGTAGAAAATGAAGAGAGAGAATGGGTGGGGTTAATAGTAGGTTGATTGAGTGAATTGTGTGGTGGAAAATTAAGAGAGAGAATGAGTGGGTGGGGTAAATTGAATATAAAATAATAAAATCATGGCCATTTTGGGAGGTCTCAAGTGAAGTGGGACGGCCCAAAATGGAATAAAGTCTCAAGTGAGGTGGGACGGAGGGAGTACTTATTAAAACTAAAATGTAACAAACATTCTCTTTCCTCCTCACCACCTTTCATTCCTAATAAAATATTATATCCTTAAATCCTACAATTTTTTCTCTTTGCTGCAATGTAAATGAAATGGAGGGAGCATGCAACAATGTTTTATGCATATTTGTAATACATATCTATAGAAAATGAATAATTCAATCATTTTAGAACTAAAAACACTTGTTTTAGTAACATTGTAAAAATAAGAAAGTAACAATTTCTATAAAAGAATGTTACATTTTACTTGTATAATAACATTGTAAAACAGTTACGTTTACGTGTATAATAGTATATCCATATATTTTTATATAATAAGTTACAATGTGTTCAATTTATCATGATATATGTAAAAGTATTACATTATCTGTAAAAATATGTTACAATTTCGTTTACTAAATTGTTACATTCACTTGTACAAACAGTTACATTCATGTATATAAATTGTTATTGTTCAGATGTTAATTTTTTTTCAAAAAATGAAATCAAAATAATAAAAAAAATCTGGAAAAACACAATTACATTTTAGTATAACGATAATTACATTTAGATATTGTTAGTGTTACACGTATTTATAGTTAATATTATAGTCGAAAGATGAGTAAAATGAACTTTTTTTTTTTTTTTTTTTGGCAAAACTGGTGTTACGTTTACTTAAAAAAACTGGTACTTTATAAGTAACACAGTTGTTACATTTAGTTATACTAAGTATTACTTTTGGCAAACGAAAAAAAAAGTAAAAAAAAAATATAAAAACTAAAAAGAAAACGACTTTTTTTTTTGGAAAATAAATAATAATAAATTTGGGCCATGGGTCGTTGCCACATGGTAGATTTTGAGTGGAGTATGGTTTGGGATCCTATGCTTCGCGGAGAATTGTCCTGTTGCAATCGTTCTCATCCATGAGAACAAAATGGGTGTTCTCATGAGAGACCACCTATTTATAATAAAATTAAAATCAAATTATTTTGCAATGCAAAAGCTTTTGTATTTGTTATACCACATTAATTAAAAGGAAAATTTAACTGTTAATAATGTTTGAGCTTTTTGGTATCAATAATTTAATTGTAAAACATTTTAGAGTGAAGAAATATTTTAGAGTTGGTTTTGGGGGAAACTAGTTCCTCCATAAGTTATAAAAAGTCCACTTTTTAACCCTTTAACCCTAAGCCTTAAACCCTAAAGGGCCTAAACCCTAAACCTTAAACCCTAAACTTTAACCCCTATAAAAACAAGACTTTTTATAATTTATGGAGAAACTAGTTTCCCCCAAAATTTTCTCAATATTTTATGGAGAAAATTTTGGGGGAAACTAGTTTCTTCATAAATTATAAAAAATCCTGTTTTTATAGGGGTTAATGTTTAGAGTTTAAGGTTTAGGGTTTAGAATTTAGGGTGTAGGGTTTTAGAGTTAAGGGTTAAAAAGTGGACTTTTTATAACTTATGAAGGAACTAGTTTCCCCCAAAACCAACTCTATTTTATGGGTTTTTTTCTTTCAAAAAAATATTTTATGGTTTTTTTGGACATGAATTTCTTTACAAGATTTTCGTGGTATTTTTCCCTTTATTTTAAGGGTTAATTGCAATTTAGACCCTGAAGTACCATACCACCCTTCCAAGCGAACCCTGATATGTTATTTTTGTCAAATCGGGTCTCCATGATTTAAAAACTCGCCAAATAAGGCCTTTTTGATGGATTTCGTTAGAAAGTCAGTTATGTAGCATGTGCCATGCACGTGGCTAACGGAATTGGGTGACTTTGAATTGATATTAGCTATTAAGGGGCCTAATGAAAATTCTAAATTCAAAAGGGCTGAAATAAAAACAATTATCAATCTTTTAAAATAAATATTATTAAAAAATATTTCATTGGATATAAATAAGTAATTGCTTCATTAATTATTATATTAATATTGTAAATTAATTTTTATTTCCAAATTTTATGTGAGGAATATAAATAATTAAAAAACATTATAATGATTTAAAAATGAAACAACAAATATAGGGATAGTACTATATTTTAATTAAATACAGTATGGAGCATTACTTTGTGAGGAATATAATTAATTTTTATTTTCAATTTTTTATTAATATCTGTATACACAAATTTTTATAGTTCTAAAATTTATATTTATTTCTTCAGTAAAAATTTATAAAAAAAACAAACATTTTAGATATAAATAAATCAGTCCCTTAACAATTTTTTAGCATATGGTTCGAAAGATTAAAAAAACCCACTTTTCTTCTAGAAAATAAATAAATAAATAAACTCAGTCAAACTCCTTCCAAAACTTCGGCTAACATTTCAACAAATTGCACACCATCCACCACCACCATTCCACCACCACCACCACCACCACCACCATAGTTACAACTAGCAACACCATTAAAAGCATCCAAAATTAAAAAAAGAAATAATCATAAATTAACATTTGCAAACCCAGATTGTTCTTCCCCTCCGGTTACAATCAGCAACGTCACCGGTTATAATCCAAGATCTGGCGGCGATTTGAACACTCCGGTTGGCCTTCAAGCTTTATTCTTTCTCATGAACACCATTCATGCCCGTCAAACTCCGTCCATCCAACGCCGAAAAATCCAGTTCCCCCTCCGGCGCACACACGGCAGTCTCCGTCGTCTTAGTCCGGCGCACACACTGCGTCAATTCTGGGAACGTTGGTGTGTGGCGGAGAATGGGTAAGGGTAACGATTTGAGATTGGGATTAGAGAGAGAGTAGAGGAGAAAGAGAAAGAGAGAGAGAGAGAGTGTGTGTGTGAGTGTGACGAGAGGTTGAAGAAGGGGGATGGCGGCCGGAGTTAGGGGAGACGAGGGAGAATCGCCGGAGCTCGTGAGAGGGAGAGAGAGAGAAAGGGGTTTAGGGATTTGATTTGGGATTTTTCCCTTTTCTGATAATGAATCTCAGTTTTTTTTTCCATCCCTTGTTTTTTAAAGATGTCGTTTATAACCCCTTCAAACCTAATATCAATTCAAAGTCACCCAATTCCGTTAGTCACGTGCATGGCACATGCTACATAACTGATTTTCTAACGAAATCCGTCAAAAAGGCTTTATTTGGCGAGTTTTTAAATCATGGAGACCCGACTTGACAAAAATAACATATCAGGGTTCGCTTGGAAGGGTGGTATGGTACTTCAGGGTCTAAATTGCAATTAACCCTTATTTTAAACAATCCGGAAAACCTACCTAGGCCTTGGAGAACATACACGGTCAGTATAAGTCAAATTCAAAGATGCAAATTTTAACATAAACAACGACGAAAAGATGAAGATCTCGCACACATCGAAACTTTGAACAGGTACTATTAATTCCATTCGTATAATGAAATTGTTTGTCAATAGCTTGCTGAGAACAGATGTTACCTCAAGTGTTAAGCAACACCCCAGGTAACACTCCAGACGGACAGAAAATACACACACAAAAATAGTAGAGTTTTTGCAGCGGAAAATAAATAGCACAAGAGAAATATTTTTCTCAAGTTATATAAATATAACTTGAGATGCCTAGATGGCGAAAACCTTAGAATCAAAACCAATTACAAATTTAAAATGGTTCCCTAGATACATGCGCAGCGGAATTTAGCATTTAAAATTTTGAAACCCAAAGCCATGGATCCGTTCATATGATTAAATCAAATACAACATAAGAATAAAAGAATAAACTAACCCTTGATGGCTATCAAATTCTCTTGGTCTTTGGTAGAGGTTTGAAGTCTTGATCACGATCACAAAGCTTGAACACGAACTTTGAAGATGATGATTTTCACCTTCTAGCGGTATCCACACTTCGGACGAATATCAAAGGAGCTTCTTTGATCTTGGTTGCTAGACCAAATTGTGAAACACTTTTTCACAATCAAAAGAACTATATGGAATTTATTTTGTGTATTATTTTGTTCTTCAACCAAGAATGTCTTAGAACAAAATAAACCCTCTCTCAAACTCTTTGAGACTCAAAAATCATTAGCTTTGAGTGCTGGCCGAATTTGGTCTTTTATACACAAGTATGACCTATTCCAAATAGGAAACTTGTGTCAAAATCCGTCCAAAATTCGTTTCCTAATCAAATTAGGAATCTGCCACCCGACAGTACTGTGCGGCCGCCCAAAAACCTCTGTGCGGTCGCACAACTATCTGAAACAAAACTGGTACAAAAATGAGCTAAGTGTGCTGCCGCCAAGTCCATTATGTGCGGTCGCCCACTTTCCAGAAAGTCCAGAATTTCCAAAATTCCAATGTAGTCCTTTTAAAGATTCGTTCTATTGTGTGTGACCCTCTAGGATTATACTAAGTTGGCAATGGGTTCAAACATGAAACCATAAGATATGATTAGGTTCTAGCAAACCGTCATACCCACCCAATTAGTATAACTAGATACAAGTTCGCATTCCTCTTAGAATATGTCATAATCCTTTTGTCCTCGACGTCATTGAACACAAGTCATGGTCAAAGAGTCAACTTGTTTTTGTTCAATACTTTCTCGATTCCGAATATGTTGATAATCCAAGTGACATTGATCCAATCAATTCATTTGAGTCCGGCCGAACATTTCATCAACATCATTCCTACGAGAGGCCCAAGCTTGACATCTCTCCGAGGAGGGACAAATTCATTTAGCTTATTATTCTTCCCTACGTGAATCCGATTATGCCAATCATACCCTTTATAACTTCCCGGTTAAAGGTAGCGTTTGAATATGTCAACATAATGTTCATCAAGTGGAAGACTATAATAACTTCATGTCTAAGGATTCAAATGACATAACTAATATGAGATATATGTTTGACATGGACCATGACATAAATCTCATACAGCGGGTCATGTCCAGTACCTTATTCCAAACAAGTACCCATAAATCTAACATGATTATCGTATGATCATTTAGCCTTTATACTAGTGCTTAACAAGTACTAGGGACGGAGATTATTATAAGTAAACATGAACAATAATAATAATCAAAACATCTCTTTATTGATATGAAATAAATGATAACAATTACAACGTTTATTAAACGTGCCTAGGGCACCACTACCAACAATCTCCCACTTGCCCTGGGCCCAATCTCCCATGTATTTAATACCCATGGACCTAACATGACCATCATGTTTAGCTTGTGGAAGTCCCTTTGTCAGCGGGTCCGCAACATTGTCATCAGTAGGTACTCTGCATATATTTACGTCTCCCCTATCAACGATCTCTCGAATGATATGAAAACGCCTAAGTATGTGTTTGGATTTCTGATGTGCTATTGGTTCCTTTGCTTGAGCAATAGCACCATTATTATCACAATAAAGGTCTATTGGATTAGCAATACTAGGAACCACTTCAAGTTCAGTTATGAACTTCTTAATCCAAACAGCTTCCTTTGCAGCATCCGATGCAGCAATATACTCAGCTTCTGTTGTAGAATCAGCGGTTGTACTTTGCTTGGAACTCTTCCAGCTTACAGCTCCACCATTTAACATAAACACAAAACCCGATTGCGATCGGCTATCATCTTTGTCAGTTTGGAAGCTTGCATCCGTGTAAGCATTTACAACGAGATCATCTTCCATTCCTCCATAGACCAAAAACGAGTCTTTAGTTCTTCTCAAGTACTTAAGAATCGCTTTTACAGCTATCCAGTGATTTTCGCCAGGGTCGGATTGGTATCTACTTGTCATGCTCAAAGCATAAGACACATCCGGCCTAGTACAAATCATGGCATACATGATGGACCCAATTGCCGAAGCATATGGAACATCATTCATTTTCTCACGCTCATCTTTTGTCTTAGGACATTGAGTCTTGCTTAGAGAAACTCCATGTAACACGGGCAAGGTGCCTCTCTTAGAATTTTCCATACGGAATCTTCTAATGACCTTGTCAATGTATGTACTTTGGCTTAAACCAAGTAGCCTCCTTGATCTATCTCTATAGATCTTAATGCCAAGAATATATGCGGATTCACCCATATCTTTCATTGCGAAGCACTTTCCTAACCAAGTCTTCACAGACTGAAGTGTAGGAATGTCGTTTCCAATGAGAAATATGTCATCCACGTATAAAATAAGGAATAGCACTATGCTCCCACTAATCTTCTTGTATACACAAGGCTCATCTTCGTTCTTGATGAAACCAAACTCTTTGACCGATTCATCAAAACGGAGATTCCAACTCCTTGAAGCTTGCTTCAATCCATAGATGGATCTTTGCAATTTGCATACCTTAGAATCTTGTTCAAAACCTTCTGGTTGTGTCATATACACATCCTCTTGGAGTTTTCCATTTAGGAAAGCGGTTTTGACGTCCATCTGCCATATTTCATAGTCATGATATGCGGCAATGGCAAGCAAAATTCTTATAGACTTGATCATTGCTACGGGTGAAAAGGTCTCATCATAGTCAATACCATGAACTTGCCTATAACCCTTCGCTACAAGCCTAGCTTTGTAAGTATGCACCTTCCCAACCATGTCAGTCATCTTCTTGAAGACCCATTTGCATCCTATGGTTTTTACACCTTCGGGCGCATCAATCAAATTCCAAACTTGATTGTCTTGCATGGATTGCAATTCGGATTCCATGGCTCCAAGCCACTTGTCCGAATCAGGAGAAGACATTGCCTCTTGGTAGGTTGACGGTTCATCATTCTCAATGATTTCTACCTCATTACTATCCGTTACGAGAAATCCATATCTCTCGGGCTCGGATCGTAACCTACTAGATCTGCGAGATGCTTGTGTATTTTGAACAGGTTCCACAACTCTTTGTGGTTCTTGTTCTTGTTCCACTATTGGTTCAATGTTATTTTCTGGGTCTCGAATTTCTTCAAGATTTATTTTACTCCCACTGATTTCTTTGGAGAGAAACTCTTTCTCTAGAAAGACACCAGTTCGGGCAACAAACACTTTGTTGTCCTCTCGGTTGTAAAAGTAATATCCTTTAGTTTCCTTAGGATATCCCACGAAAATACATTTATCAGATTTGTGTGCAAGTTTGTCTGAGATAAGTCTTTTGACAAAAACTTCACAACCCCAAATCTTCATGAAAGATAGACAAGGCTTCTTTCCGCTCCACATCTCATATAGAGTCTTTTGAACCGATTTAGTTGGAACACGATTTAGTGTGAAAGCAGCGGTTTCTAGAGCGTAACCCCAAAAGGATATTGGAAGATCAACTTGACTCATCATTGATCGAACCATGTCTAACAAAGTCCGATTCCTCCTCTCGGACACACCATTCCATTGTGGTGTTCCGGGTGGAGTCAATTGTGAAACTATTCCACAATTCTTTAGATGATCATCAAATTCTTGACTCAAGTATTCTCCACCTCGATCTGATCGAAGTGCCTTTATACTTTTGCCAAGTTGTTTTTCTACTTCATTTTGAAATATTCTAAATATCTCGAATGCTTCAATTTTATGTTTCATTAGGTAAACATACCCAAATCTACTATAATCATCAGTGAAGGTTATGAAGTATTGAAATCCTCCCCTAGCATTGCTACTTAATGGTCCGCATACATCGGAATGTATCAACCCCAATAAGTCGCTTGCCCTTTCACCCAACTTGGTAAAAGGTGTCTTAGTCATTTTTCCAAGAAGACACGACTCACAAGTATCATATGACTCTAAGTCACATGAACCCAAAAGTCCGTCCCCATGGAGTTTTGAGATACGCTTCTCATTAATATGACCAAGACGGCAATGCCACAAATAAGTATGATTTACATCATTAGGTTTAGATTTCTTATTTACATGATAGACATTATTTTTATTCTTGACATCCAAGATATAAAGGCCATTAAATGAATTAGCAATACCATAAAGCACATCATTTAAATAAATAGAAAATTTCTTATTCTCAATAAGAAACTTAAAACCTTCATTATCCAAACAAGAAATTGAAATAATATTTCTGCTTAAATCCGGAACATAATAACAATTGTTCAAAACAAGAATTAATCCGGAAGGTAAAGTGACTTCATAAGTCCCTAAGGCTAATGCAGCAACTCTTGCTCCATTCCCCACACGTAGATCTACTTCACCTTCTTTAAGCAGTCTCCTATTCTTTAATCCCTGCACATTTAGACAAATGTGAGAACCACATCCGGTATCCAATACCCAAGAATCAGTGGTAGAAAGGAGAATATCTATCATATAGATACCTGAAGTCGACGCAGCCTTGCTGCTCTTCTTCTTCTTTTGCTCTTCCAAGAAAGCCTTGCAATTACGTTTCCAATGACAAATTTCTTGACAATGGAAACAGATTACATCCTTTTGTGAATCAGGTTTTGCCTCAGAAGCCTTGGCAACCTTTGCCTTGCTTATCTTGGGTTTGACAACTTTCTTACCCTTTCCTTTGGCACTAGCCTTCTTCCCATCATGAACCAAGAGCACGGGAGAACATTTCTCCACAATTTTCATCTCTGCAGTTTTGAGCATCCCATGCAACTCAGAGAGATTCTTATCCATTCCATGCATGTTATAATTCATTACAAACTGATTATAACTTTTAGGCAATGAATTAAGAATGAGATCCGTGGCTAGCTCCAATGGGATTGGATAGCCAAGTTTCTCTAGGTGCTCTACATAACCTTTCATTTTAAGAAAGTGAGGACTCACTTGTTGCCCTTCATTCATTTTAGTAGTAGTGAATGCAACAATGGTCTTGTACCTCTCTTGCCTAGCTTGCTCTTGAAACATGGTTCTCAACTCCACGCCTATCTCATAGGCTTCCAAATGTTCCAAACTTTGTTGGAGTTTTGAACACATAGCAGCAAGCATGAGACAACTTACATCTCTAGAATCATTACGATGTTTCTTGTAATTGTCTCTTTCTACTCTAGGGGCAGTAGGCGGTGGTTCAGTGGGGAGAGGCCCATCGAGAATGTACAACTTATCTTCTTGCCTAAGAACAATTCTTATGCTACGGATCCAATCCATAAAGTTTGTACCATTCTCTTCGAGCTTATCCTTCTCAAGGATCGATCGCAACGACATTGATTGAGTGTTATTAGTCATTATCTACAAATATGCAAAAATTTCCAAAATTTAATAAGTACCGGTTTTCATTAAAGAGATAAAAAATGTATTTTAAAACAAAATACTCCCACCAAATTATACAACCTTCTTTATACATCCAATGTATAGTATAATTTAAATGGGTTGAGATCCCGCTTTAATCTAATTTTGAGTACGCTTTGGCGCACCGCTCAAAATTAAATCAATTAGGTAGACAACTCTTGTCAATCATATCTCATATGACTCTCAGTTCTTTTCATGAGATTCTTTAAGAAATCCAATTTCAAAAAGCATGTTAAATCTCATCTTTGCCTTAAGCCCAAAACTGTTTTGACGCTTAATTAAGTCCAACCATTTTAAACGCATAGGAAACTCTTATTCACTCATCTTGCTCAAACATGAATAAAATCAATGCACCTCGCTTTGGCGAGCCCACATAAAATTACTCATGTATAAACAAGTGTTTTAATCATGGCATGGCAAAAGGACTTAAAACTTTCTTTGAAGGTTCATCACATATAGCATATAACACATTTATGAGCACATAATATAAACATGTTACACATCAAGTTTAGCCACTAAATTAATCTCCATTAATTTAAGCATGATATTTATGTGTCATTAGTTTCTCTATAATTATGAGGATGAGACTATTTCAACTTTGGTTATTATCTCCAAATCAAGACAACAAGAAGTGCGGTCGAACTAAGCCATCAGGCAACCACAATCCCGCACTAATTCAAGAAACCAAGAAAGTAGTCCATGTGGCCGAAACTAAGCAATAGATGGTCTCGATGAACGTAGGCCAATTGCATTCACAATTCCACATGGATCTCCAATCATTGAATCAAGAACTTTGTTTCTCAATTTTAGCAATTATGAACTCTTCATAATTCTAACTTCGTTTTATCTTTGAAACTTTGATTGCGATCAAGTTTGGGAAACACAATCTCGATGAACGCAGATTAGCCATCCAAACCTTGAACCAATCTTAGAATCACAAGACTAAAACAAATAGGAAAATCAAACCCCAAGATCCTCACATAAACCAACTACCCAAAACCCATTCCAAATCAGCAAGTCTGGACTGGTTCTGTTACTGGTTTTGTTGGACCTCTCGAAAATTCCAAATTCTGATTTCAACAAAAAATCAGACAATCTGATCCTTATGTGCGGCCGCCCAAAACTCACTGTGCGGTCGCCCAAACATGTGCGGCCGCCCAAGTGATTTTGTGCGGTCGCCCAAACTGATCAGAATGTACAGAATTTTGAAGTTCGAAAATTTTGTCTCAAAATTGTTTTTCCCCGATTATTAAAACTTTGATCCAATCAAAAATTAATAACCAACAATTCTGAATCCACCATAATTTATTTATTGCGATTGAATCGTGCGATTAAAGTTGCAAAACAATAAACCACATAAAATCACATAACACATAAACATCACATATTCCAATATTCATATCATGCAAGGCACATAAACAATTTATATACACATAACATGATCTAGGTATTGAAATAATCAACATGAACGGGGCTCTGATACCACTGTTGGGTTTCGTAGATACATGCGCAGCGGAATTTAGCATTTAAAATTTTGAAACCCAAAGCCATGGATCCGTTCATATGATTAAATCAAATACAACATAAGAATAAAAGAATAAAATAACCCTTGATGGCTATCAAATTCTCTTGGTCTTTGGTAGAGGTTTGAAGTCTTGATCACGATCACAAAGCTTGAACACGAACTTTGAAGATGATGATTTTCACCCTCTAGCGGTATCCACACTTCGGACGAATATCAAAGGAGCTTCTTTGATCTTGGTTGCTAGACCAAATTGTGAAACACTTTTTCACAATCAAAAGAACTATATGGAATTTATTTTGTGTATTATTTTGTTCTTCAACCAAGAATGTCTTAGAACAAAATAAACCCTCTCTCAAACTCTTTGAGACTCACAAAATCATTAGCTTTGAGTGCTGGCCGAATTTGGTCTTTTATACACAAGTATGACCTATTCCAAATAGGAAACTTGTGTCAAAATCCGTCCAAAATTCGTTTCCTAATCAAATTAGGAATCTGCCACCCGACAGTACTGTGCGGCCGCCCAAAAACCTCTGTGCGGTCGCACAACTATCTGAAACAAAACTGGTACAAAAATGAGCTAAGTGTGCGGCCGCCCAGTCCATTATGTGCGGTCGCCCACTTCCCAGAAAGTCCAGAATTTCCAAAATTCCAATGTAGTCCTTTTAAAGATTCGTTCTATTGTGTGTGACCCTCTAGGATTATACTAAGTTGGCAATGGGTTCAAACATGAAACCATAAGATATGATTAGGTTCTAGCAAACCGTCATACCCACCCAATTAGTATAACTAGATACAAGTTCGCATTCCTCTTAGAATATGTCATAATCCTTTTGTCCTCGACGTCATTGAACACAAGTCATGGTCAAAGAGTCAACTTGTTTTTGTTCAATACTTTCTCGATTCCGAATATGTTGATAATCCAAGTGACATTGATCCAATCAATTCATTTGAGTCCGGCCGAACATTTCATCAACATCATTCCTACGAGAGGCCCAAGCTTGACATCTCTCCGAGGAGGGACAAATTCATTTAGCTTATTATTCTTCCCTACGTGAATCCGATTATGCCAATCATACCCTTTATAACTTCCCGGTTAAAGGTAGCGTTTGAATATGTCAAACATAATGTTCATCAAGTGGAAGACTATAATAACTTCATGTCTAAGGATTCAAATGACATAACTAATATGAGATATATGTTTGACATGGACCATGACATAAATCTCATACAGCGGGTCATGTCCAGTACCTTGTTCCAAACAAGTACCCATAAATCTACATGATCATCGCATGATCATTTAGCCTTTATACTAGTGCTTAACAAGTACTAGGGACGGAGATTATTATAAGTAAACATGAACAATAATAATAATCAAAACATCTCTTTATTAATATGAAATAAATGATAACAATTACAACGTTTATTAAACGTGCCTAGGGCACCACTACTAACAAAACTATGATATACTCTCTATAGAACCAAAGTAAGAACAAAGTACAAGATTCTATCCTAACCAAAACTCACTCAAACCCGAAGTATTTGAGTGATAAAAGAATGTATGGAAGAAAGAATTTCAAAAGGAGCCAAGAGTACTTTGGTCTTTTTGTGCTATGGATGTGTGTATAAAATTGGCTTATCTTCAATCTTCATCCAAGCATCTATTTATAGCCAACCAAGACTTGGAGGCTACACAAATAACAGCCTTGGGCTGTTTGTGACGAGTGGGAAGAGTGGGGAGAGTGAGTGGGCTTGCTCTCCACTTTTTGTGCGAAGACTTGATTTTCTCAACCGCAAGCTTGATCCCCAAGCCCTAGCTTCACCGTGTTGTACTCCATGCTTCCAATGCCTTGTACATCTTTAATTAATCAGCAACAACAACTTTGAAATGGTCTCCCACGTTTTTCTCTATATTTAACACATGTTAAATATGTTTGAGACTCCTTCATTTACTCGCCAATTATGAATAAATCTCCATTAATTTTTCTTCCACATTTTAAGCTCCATAAACCAACTTTATTATACCTGAAAATATGGACCAACATCTAGAAAATAATATTAGGACATTAGTAAAAAAAAATTACATTAGAAAGAAATGTCAAATTACAAAGAATCTCGTCACAGCACTTAGACTGTCAGGGCAACACCTGAGGTAACACCTCAGTTCTTCACTAACAATCTCCCCCTTAATTTGAGATTTCTTTCCAATCACCTAAGTGTTGGTACCTGCAAAACAAGTTAGCCATATAGCATGATAACAGAGCAAAAACCCAAGTTAAACTCCCCCTTAATGTAGGAGTTAAACAATCAAACAAAGATTTACAAAACAATACTAATCAACCACATATTTCAAATGCTTCTAACTAGTAGTTTTAAAAAACGAATGTAAATCCAAGTTTTAAAAACCATAAAAACCAACATAAGATCCGAAAATAAAACACCATAAAAAAAAACCACCAAAGTATGAAATTGTTTAAACCAACCACCACTAAATAAATAGTTTAGAAACCAAAGAACCAAATTGTTTTGGAACCAAACCCCAAGAAAAAGTCATTGCCCAATTTAATGGCAACATCAACCTTCAGGAAATATTTTCCCCTTTTACTCTTCTTCTGTGTCTTCGTCCTCTTCTTCCTGTTCATCTTCCCCAGCACTTGTACCAGCATCTTCAGTAGCACCTGCAGCATCAGCAGCATCTGTAGCAGCACTCGTACCAGCACTTGTACCAGCACCTCCCCCTGATTGGGAAGAAATCAGATTAACAAAGCTTGCTGTGCTGTCTTTTAGTAGGGTCCAATCTTGAACAATTCTCCCCAAAATCACATTCTGTTTTTCAAGAAATGCTAGGACAGTCGTCTTTGGGATTGAGGGAGAATCAGTGCCCAGAAGATGTGAGACACTAGCCATCATTTCAGCATTAGTACCTGCAAACATGCTTGGAGAAGAAAGAATAAAGGGCGGACAATCTGAGGTAGCACCTTTCCTAACACCTCGAGATGGAATGGACGAACTTGACAAAATGATATCTTTCGACTTATCCCAAGGTAAGTCACCGATGTATCTAATACCACTCTTTCCCTGTTTAGTCAAAAGAATATCCACTCGGTAATAGTCAAGCTCATGTGTATACTCGTCCGAATCCATAAGTTGAAAATTTTGGGATTTTATCACTTGGAAAATGAGAGAAGGATAAGGCAAATATGAGATCGATTTCTTCTTTCCCCAAGTGGCTAAATGTCTAAATATCAATCTCCCAAAATTCAATTTCCGGTTCAACCCCAATTTATGTAGGACCCGAGCTTGTTCGAGGGTTACATATTGTTCATTTGGTGGGGGAGCCAATTAAAGATACACAATTTGTGTAGAACCGAAAAAAGTGAGGTGAGGGAAGAGGCAAGAAAGTGTTCATCCTTTTTTGTTGGCCATTTCTTAACAACATTGTTAGACAAAACTTTGGCAATATCATCCCTATCGGCTAACACCCCATCATCATCAACGTTAGGCAAACCAAGCACTTTATTAATCAAAGATGGGTTTATTCGAAGAACTTTACTTCGAAGAAAGAATTTGCCGAATTGGTTGGAATTTTCATTATCTAGGTTGGGATGAAGATTAGCAAAAAAGTTTCGAATAATGGAATCAACATAGTTCTCGGGATAGAGATTGGCATTTAAAACATTTCTATCTTTTAAGAACTGATAAACACCATGCTTCTTAAGACTAGCCTCATCAATATGCTTCTCACGGTGCATTTTTAAACCCGAAATATCAAGCCATTTTTGCATATTGGCCCGTTCGAAAAATTCGAATGTAGAAAAGGGTTGTGGAAATGCCTCATCATTTTTATCAATACTTGTTTCCAAAATATCATCAGAAGCACCAAATAATTCAGAAGACGTAACCGGGGCGCTATGGGGTTTTGACGATCGAGATGTTACCTTGGATGGTTTTGGAGGTCTGCCAGCACCCGAGACAACACTCTGTTTCCCCTTGGCTTTTGTCACTCGCTTTTGAGCTGCAGCAAGAGTTTCTTCCTCTTTTTCTACCCAAGTATCCAGGCTCTATACAGATTGAGTTCGTTCAGCTGGTTGAATAACAAAATTCTGGTCCGAGTTGTGGTCGGAAGAGAGACCGAGAGATTCTTCTTCTTCCTCGTCGGAGACATGTACTGGGTCATCAGAAGTGTTGGAAGGAACTTTTGACATTGCCTTTGCATTTAGACGGTTGGAGGTCCTCTTTCGAGCTTGTGGAACTGCGCCAATTTTGGTTGAAGTTGACGGAGCTTTTCTCTTGATTCGTTTAGTGGCGGAACTTGGAGGTTTTGAAGCAGTCGCCGGGAGTGGAAGGCGGTGAGGAGAGGAGGAGTTAAAAAGAGTTTGGAGAGAAAAATAAGGAGAGAAATTAGGAGAAGATATTTTAGGGAGTTTAAGAATGTGAAAAAGGGATAAAGATTTAATATAAACTTAACTCTTATTATTTAAATTAACTAAACCCCTATTTTTCTCACATTTAAAACTAACCTAAATTAACTCATCCTATTTACAAGCACACAACTAACCAACTCCCCTACACATTCGGTTTTAAAAAAACAAGTTTTTTTTTTTTTTTTTTTTTTTTTTTTTTAATAAATAAAACGAAAAAAATA
This sequence comes from Campanula takesimana, assembly GCA_026119855.1. Classification (NCBI taxonomy): domain Eukaryota; kingdom Viridiplantae; phylum Streptophyta; class Magnoliopsida; order Asterales; family Campanulaceae; genus Campanula; species Campanula takesimana. The sequence continues at coordinate 1,343,461 of JAOWBW010000032.1, read as the reverse complement.
AAGATGGTAAAATTAATGAAGTAACGATCTCTCAAAAATTTGAAGATAGATTCCTAAATTTTAGGGAAATTGTTACAACTATATTTTACCAAAGTAAAAGATTTGTTTTAGACTTTTTCAAAATTGTAAACTCTTTTTCTTTAAATAAAAAGACTTTCAAACTTTGAAAATTTAAAAAACAATTCTGAAAATAAATTAAAAAAAAAAAAAACGAATGTAGCACACACTAATGTGTTGATGGCAATGATGGTAACACTTAAGATAACATTCGTGATAAATATCCCTTATTGAATTTATATTAAGGCAATTAAGGCGAGATGGACCTCATTTTTGAACACATGAGGTAGAAATATGCTTCTATAATAAGCATTTGAGGTAGAACAAGCTTGCCAAATATTAACTAGTTAGGCAAAATAATAAAAAACTTGTTCTTCATCTTCAAACACTTAAAAATATAAACATGATTCACACTTCTTTATCTACAAGGAAACATTGTAGTAGCGAGCTCCGTGCCCCGAGTCTTTATAAAGTGTAAACATGTTTTAGTGATTTGTACCGTTCAAGTAGGAAACATTGTAGTGGCGAACTCCATGTTCCTAATACTTAGTACAAGATCACTAGATAATATCCCCCTTTGACAAGAGTGCATCGTCGCAGCGAACGTCGTGCCCCGAGCTACTAAGGAAATATTATAAGTGTATTTAGCCTTTTTGCCTTTGAAAAAGATTAGTGACTTTGTCACTTTTGAGTTTAAAAAGGAATGTTATCAATAATGTTACCTAGAGTGTTATCCTACCATAACAAAATGGTCAGTATGTGCCACCATCAATGAATAGAAAATACTACTCATTGACAGATTAAAACAGAAACAAAAACAATAATATACAAGTGTTATCTCAGATGCTGGTAGCACTTGAGGTAACACCAGAAAACAGGAGATTTTTAGAGATTACAAAGACCAAGAGAGTTCTTCAAGAAAGAAAATCTCTCAAGGTCTAAGGCTTTTGTAAAAATGTCCGCCAATTGATACTTGGTATCAATATGCTCTATAGTTATTAAGCCTTTTTCAGCCATATCTCTTAAAAAATGATGACGAATATCAATGTGTTTTGTGCGGGAGTGTTGGACTGGGTTCTTGGAAATGTTAATGGCACTCAAACTATCACAGTACATGATCATATTTTTACTCTCAAGCCCATAGTCGTCTAACATATGTTTTAGCCATATTAATTGAGTACAACAACTCCCCGCTGCCACGTATTCAGACTCAGCTGTAGAGAGCGACACACAATTTTGTTTACGACTATACCATGATACTAGATTATTACCCAAGTAAAAACACCCCCCACTAGTACTTTTTCTGTCATCTATATCCCCCGCCCAATCCGAATCACTAAAGCCTACTAGATTTGTATTTGTATCTTTAGCATACCAAATTCCTAATTTGCTTGTTCCGGAAACATATTTAATTATCTTTTTCACAGAATTAAGATGAGAGACTTTAGGGTTGGATTGGTAACGTGCACAGACACACACAGAAAACATAATGTCGGGTCGGCTAGAGGTAAGGTAAAGAAGACTACCAATCATGGAACGGTAAAGGGTAGGATCGACTGCTTCTCCCCCTTCATCCTTGCCGAGTTTAAGTGTGGTAGCCATAGGAACCGAGGAACTTTTTGACCCCTCCAAGCCGAATTTCTTGACTAGATTTTTTGCGTACTTGCTTTGTGAGACGAATATTCCATCGGGTAGTTGTCTTACCTGCAAGCCAAGAAAGAAGTTTAGTTCACCCATCATTCTCATCTCGAAAGTTTATGTCATAGCCTCTACAAAATCATTTAAACAAATTTTTGAAATAGAGCCATAGACTATGTCATCAACATAGATTTGAGCAATGACAAGTTCCTTTCCATGTTTTAGAATGAATAAGGTTCTATCCGCCTCTCCTCGAATAAAACCATATTCAAGCAAAAAACTAGTTAAACGACCATACCATGCGCGCGAAGCTTGTTTTAGACCGTATAAGGCTTTATCAAGTCTATACACATGGTTTGGTTGGGATGGATCTTCAAAACCTTTAGGTTGTTCAACAAAAACTTCCTCATCTAAATATCCATTTAAAAATGCTGCTTGAACATCCATTTGATACAAAGTGATTCTAAGATAACAAGCTATGGCTAAGAGAAGTCTTATAGACTCAATTCTAGCCACGGGTGCGAAGGTTTCGTCAAAGTCGATACCTTCCACTTGTGTATAGCCTTGAGCCACAAGACGAGCTTTATTTCGAACAATATTACCCTCTTCATCCGTTTTGTTTTTAAAAATCCATTTTGTCCCAATAACATTAGTATTAATGGGACGGGGTACTAAAAACCATACATTATTTCGGGTAAATTGATCTAGTTCGTCTTGCATAGCTTGAATCCAAAAATTGTCTTTTAAAGCTTCAATCACATTTTTAGGTTCTATGGATGACACAAAACAAGAGTGTTTTACCTTGGTGTATGTGGTTGACATGCACACATACCTTACCATTTCCCGATAATTCACGGGTTCTTTGTTTCTTGTTCGGACCCCTTCATTCACTTCCCCAATTACCTGAGTTGTAGGATGATTCCTACGAATTCTGGGTGGAGGATCCCTTCTTGCATCCTCATGAACTTCTGCATCAAACTCGGATGGATCACTGGACTCAGGTGTTGCCTGAGGTGCTTTCTCATCTATGATAACATTCTGCTCAGCATCTGTGTTAACATCTGTGATGTCATTTGCAGTTTGTATGACATCTTCTAACAACACCAGAGGAGACTCTTGAGCACCTTCACCTGAAATACTAGAGAGATCATCAAAAACAATGTTAACAGATTCTTGGATGGTTTTTAGTCTAAGATTGTAAACCCTATATGCCCGAATATTTGCCGCATATCCAAGAAATATCGCCCTATCACTTTTAGAGTCAAACTTTGCTAAGTAATCCCGGTCATTCAAAATGTAACACACACACCCAAAGACATGAAAATAGTGAACTTTTGGCTTCTTGCCATTCAAAATTTCATAGGGTGTCATAGTGGTTCCGGGTCTTAGAAAAACTCTATTAATTGTGTGACAAGCCGTGTTAAGTGCCTCAGCCCAAAATCTTTTAGAGATCCTTTTAAAAAACAACATCACACGAGTCATTTCAAGTAAAGTACGATTTTTCCTTTCGGCCACCCCATTTTGTTGAGGTGTTTTAGGAGCTGAAAACTCGTGATGTATTCATTTTCTTTCACAAAAAGTAGAAAATAAAACATTGTCAAATTCTCTCCCATGATCAGATTTGATTCTAAAGATAGAGGCACAAAACATGTTTTTGATTTTGGAGTGTAAAAGTTTAAATTTTTCAAAAGTTTCCGATTTTTCTTTTAGAAAATAAACCCAAGTGAATCTCGAAAAATCATCAACAATGACATAAGAATATCTCTTTCCTCCAAACCTCTCTACCTCAACTAGACCCATTAAATCCATATGTAAGAGTTGAAAACAGTGTGTTGTTCCAGAGTGTTGCTCGGAATGTTGGGCAGCACTATGGGCAACACGAGTTTGTTTCCCCTTAAGACAATCTTCACAAATGATAGGATTTTTAAGATCTAGTTTAGGAATTCCTTTAACAGCATCTAACTTAACAATCTTATCAATGTTCCTCAAATGAACATGTCCCAACTTTTGATGCCATAAGTTTGTGACATCAATTTGTGCGGTGTTGCACACGAATTTATCTTCCACACGATAACAATTATCACTTGATCTAGTTCCTGTCATAACACAATTGTTAGTACCATAAAAAACTTCACAAGTGTCCTTGTTAAATTTTACTTCCATGTTGTCATCGCAAATTTGACTAATATTAATTAAATTAGTTACTAGGCCATCTACATGCAAGACATTTTTTAAAGCAGGAAAACCATTCACATTTAGTGTTCCTTTTCCTATTATGTTACTCTTGCTCCCACCACCATAAGTTACACTACCCCCTTGAACGGATTCATAGTTTTTTAAAAACATTTTTGTTCCCGTCATATGGCGTGAACACCCACTATCAAAATACCATGATCCTTCAACATTTGTTTTTAAGGCAGTATATACAACATCACATCTCACATTGGCTTTTGGTTTCCATGACTTCTTTTTTGACATTTTGACTTTCTGACAGTGTGTGTTATCTGGAGTGCTGGGTAACACTTCAGGTAACACATCTGGACTGGACTCTTTCTTTGAAAGCTTTGTACATTTATTTTTAAGATGTCCAGTAGTGTGACAGTATTGACACACTTTCCCTTTGTCAGAAACATCATTTGAACAAGAATTTTGATCAAACTCGTGACCTTTTACAAAATTTACGTTATGTTCATTACAAGAAAAAGAAGAAGTAATACTTTCTAATGATTCTCGGAAACCAATACCTGCTCTCAAAGGCTTACCCAAGTTTAGGATATCATCAAGTTTGGACGATCCGGTGTTGAGCTTCTTCAAGGTGGTTTCGGCTAGAGTCAACTTGGCCTTGACTTTTTCTAGCTCGGCATCTTTCTGGGATGGTTGAGCTTCCATTCGGTTCAAGTAGGCCTTGAGTCCATCGTTCTTCTTGGTTAAAGTCTTAACCATTTGGTTCTCCTTCTTCCATTCCTTGAGCATATCCTTATAGAGGATTTTTAAGTCTTCAATGAGCTCATCTTTGCTCATCTTATCCTCTTGCGAACTTCCTGTATCAAGATTAGTGGAAACCATGAAACAAACATTATTACCAGAACTGAAATTGTTATACCTGACAGATGTGGTCTCGGATGTTATCTCAGTTGACATAACATCTCTGGTAACATGTTCAGTCTGCAAGTCACTGACTGTGACATACATGGTTGTTTGATCTGGTTCTTCTTCCTGGACTGAACCCTCATCTTCATTGTCACTCAGGGATACCCATAGGTTCTTTCCCTTCTTCCGTAGTGTGTTGGCACACTCGTTTGCGTAATGACCCCATCCCGAACAAGCATGACATTGAATTGAATCAATGTATTTGGGATCAGACCTTGATTGATCTGAGGATGCTCTACGCATAGGGCCTGACTTTTGAGTAGATGGGAACGTCCTTCTTGGCATCGAATCATACACTTTGGTTTGTTTCTCCTTTGCTTTTACCTGCACTTTTTCATTGTTAAACTTTTTAACCATTGCATTATATTTTCTAGCAAGTAAAGCAACACTGGCACTTTCATCCAATTCTTCAAAAATTTCATCTTCGTTATCATTTGAAAAATCTGAGGATTGCACATTTAAAGCAATATTTTTCCCTTTAGAAGCCTCACTTTGTTCAAGGAGATTTGACTCAAAATTTTTCAAAATACTCATTAAAGAATTGATGTTCATTGTAGAAAGATTGTGAGCTTCTTCAATAGATGAAACTTTCATATTGAACCTCTCGGGGAGAGTTCGAATAGCTTTTGAAACAAGTTGTTTGTTGGTAAAAGGTTCACCCAAAAGTTGACATTCATTTGCAAATATCAAACAATTTTTCAAAATATGATGAAATAGTTTCATTTTCACCCATCCTCAATCTTTCAAATTTGCCAGTAAGAGTTCTAAGCTTATTATCACGCACACTACTATCACCTTCACAAAATCTTTGTAAAGTGTCCCATGCCTCTTGAGCAGTGGAACTATTTTGAATAAGTTTAAAAATATGCATATCAACCCATTCAAAAATAGCATTAAACGCTTTTTCATTATAATTATCTAGAGTAATATCTTCATTAGTAGAGTTTTTGCAGCGGAAAATAAATAGCACAAGAGAAATATTTTTCTCAAGTTATATAAATATAACTTGAGATGCCTAGATGGCGAAAACCTTATAATCAAAACCAATTGCAAAGTTTAAAATGGTTCCCTATACAAACTATGATATACTCTCTATGGAACCAAAGTAAGAACAAAGTACAAGATTCTATCCTAACCAAAACTCACTCAAACCCGAAGTATTTGAGTGATAAAAGAGTGTATGGAAGAAAGAATCTCAAAAGGAGCCAAGAGTACTTTGGTCTTTTTGTGCTATGGATGTGTGTATAAAATTGGCTTATCTTCAATCTTCATCCAAGCATCTATTTATAGCCAACCAAGACTTGGAGGCTACACAAATAACAGCCTTGGGCTGTTTGTGACGAGTGGGAAGAGTGGGGAGAGTGAGTGGGCTTGCTCTCCACTTTTTGTGCGAAGACTTGGTCTTCATTCCATGATTTTCTCAACCGCAAGCTTGATCCCCAAGTCCTAGCTTCACCGTGTTGTACTCCATGCTTCCAATGCCTTGTACATCTTTAATTAATCAGCAACAACAACTTTGAAATGGTCTCCCACGTTTTTTCTCCATATTTAACACATGTTAAATATGTTTGAGACTCCTTCATTTACTCGCCAATTATGAATAAATCTCCATTAATTTTTCTTCCACATTTTAAGATCCATAAACCAACTTTATTATACCTGAAAATATGGACCAACATCTAGAAAATAATATTAGGACATTAGTATAAAAATTACATTAGAAAGAAATGTCAAATTACAAAGAATCTCGTCACAGCACTTAGACTGTCAGGGCAACACCTGAGGTAACACCTCAGTTCTGCACTAACAATCTCCCCCTTAATTTGAGATTTCTTTCCAATCACCTAAGTGTTGGTACCTGCAAAACAAGTTAGCCATATAGCATGATAACAAAGCAAAAACCCAAGTTAAACTCCCCCTTAATGTAAGAGTTAAACAATCAAACAAAGATTTACAAAACAATACTAATCAACCACATATTTCAAATGCTTCTAACAAGTAGTTTTAAAAAACGAATGTAAATCCAAGTTTTAAAAACCATAAAAACCAACATAAGATCCGAAAATAAAACACCATAAAAAAAACCACCAAAGTATGAAATTGTTTAAACCAACCACCACTAAATAAATAGTTTAGAAACCAAAGAACCAAATTGTTTTGGAACCAAACCCCAAGAAAAAGTCATTGCCCAATTTAATGGCAACATCAACCTTCAGGAAAGATTTTCCTCTTTTACTCTTCTTCTGTGTCTTCGTCCTCTTCTTCCTGTTCATCTTCCCCAGCACTTGTACCAGCATCTTCAGTAGCACCTGCAGCATCAGCAGCATCTGTAGCAGCACTCGTACCAGCACTTGTACCAGCACCTCCCCCTGATTGGGAAGAAATCAGATTAACAAAGCTTGCTGTGTTGTCTTTTAGTAGGGTCCAATCTTGAACAATTCTCCCCAAAATCACATTCTGTTTTTCAAGAAATGCTAGGACAGTCGTCTTTGGGATTGAGAGAGAATCAGTGCCCAGAAGATGTGAGACACTAGCCATCATTTCAGCATTAGTACCTGCAAACATGCTTGGAGAAAAAAGAATAAAGGACAGACAATCTGAGGTAGCACCTTTCCCAACACCTCGAGATGGAATGGACGAACTTGACAAAATGATATCTTTCGACTTATCCCAAGGTAAGTCACCGGTGTATCTAATACCACCCTTTCCCTGTTTAGTCAAAAGACTATCCACTCGGTAATAGTCAAGCTCATGTGTATACTCGTCCGAATCCATAAGTTGAAAATTTTGGGATTTTATCACTTGGAAAATGAGAGAAGGATAAGGCAAATATGAGATCGATTTCTTCTTTCCCCAAGTGGCTAAATGTCTAAATATCAATCTCCCAAAATTCAATTTCCGGTTCAACCCCAATTTATGTAGGACCCGAGCTTGTTCGAGGGTTACATATTCATTTGGTGGGGAGCCAATTAAAGATACACAATTTGTGTAGAACCGAAAAAAGTGAGGTGAGGGAAGAGGCAAGAAAGTGTTCATCCTTTTTTGTTGGCCATTTCTTAACAACATTGTTAGACAAAACTTTGGCAATATCATCCCTATCGGCTAACACCCCATCATCATCAACGTTAGGCAAACCAAGCACTTTATTAATCAAAGATGGGTTTATTCGAAGAACTTTACTTCGAAGAAAGAATTTGCCGAATTGGTTGGAATTTTCATTATCTAGGTTGGGATGAAGATTAGCAAAAAAGTTTCGAATAATGGCATCAACATAGTTCTCAGGAGGAGAGGTATTGCAGGTTTTACGGTATGGTGTACCACCGCCCAAGGGTGGATTTCCTTCATACTTGACTTTGGATTTTGAAGTTTTCAAATTGGATCGTGGTTGTGGAAATTGGGTTGAGCTTAAAAGTTTGGGTGATCAAGTTTTATTTGTGGGTGACAACTCCTCCCTCTCTGTCTTGGCTTCTGATTACCGGGGTTGCGAACCTGGTGCAATATATTACTCATTTGGCGTCGATCCAAAAATTTTGAAAAAAAAGCTAAATGGTGATATAACTAATACTTGTGATACAGGTGTGTTTAACCTGGAAAATCGGAAGATTACGCCTCACAAAATCTCTTATGATTCTGCTCTATGTTATGATATGCATCAGTTTCCTCCTATTTGGGTTGTGCCCACATTTCAATCACCTAGTAGAAGCTGAAAACTATTATGGCCTCAATGTTATAAGTGGCTTTGGAGTTGTACTAAATTATCCTTTAGTATTGATATTACATATTTCATAGCGTCTTGTAATTTGGAGAAATACACATTAGTTATTAATATATACATATATATTTGACTTCTACTTGTATATGTACCGTCCCAGTCTTCATCTTCAAGATTTATTTTTTCGAGAGTGTGGTCTATCTGGGTTTGGTTTGGTTTGGCTAAATTTGAACAAGTGCTATTGCTATTACTCACTCCGTCTCAAAATGATCTTCTCATTTGCCATGTTTCATTGTCTCAAAAAGTTCTCATTTCTACAATCTAGGCTTTAAAAGTGCAAAACCAAAACATGGCTAGTGAAGCAAGTGTTCATATCCTTAAAAATTTTGAATAGTCAAACAGAAGATCATTTTGGGACGGAGGGAGTATTGTTTATCTATTTTTTCTCAAGTATGATACTAGTATTATTGAAATAATCTGGTGCCTTTTACCAAATTTTGACAGTCAGGTTAGGGATGAATATAGATTTAGTACTCTCCCTCTGTCCCTAAATGAGTGTCCATTTTCAAGAAATCTTTGTCCCTAAATAAGTGTCTTTTTTTAACATAACTTTCTCCCTAAACATTTTTTTTCGAATTTTTTTTCACCGGTTTCTTTATACGTGCAAAACTAAAGGTTTGGAAAAGAGATTACAAGATTATATATGAATCGTTGTTACCAAATTGTTCAAAAAGTTGAGATTTTCAGTGTCCCTTAAAATGAAATTTGGACACTCATTTAGGGACAGAGGTAGTATTATTTATTGATATAATGATATACTCATTCTGTCTCATTTTAAACTTTAAAAATTGCCATTTTGGTCGTCCAACTTTTTTTTTGAGCAAACGATAAATTCCATTTCATTCACAAATAAAAAAGAGATGACACTCCACAAAGGCAGGAGGCTCACCCCAAATTTTAATAGCAGTTCCAACTCTTAACCTACTACAATGAAATTTCGAATCTAAATCTTGAGACATTCGGATTCTTCTCCAAGTACAACTTGGACACTGCCTCAATCTGACATTCACAAAATTCCCATTCAGATAAGATATTGCGCTGAGCACTTCATATGCAGAATCCGGGCTGACGAGAAAACGTCCACCAACAATCTCAAAATCCACGAACAATCTTTGTGTGGTTAAAACATTGGCATCCACTTCATTGTGAGGAGATATAAGAATCATCGCAATTGCAAAACAAACAAACAAACAACAAACAAACAAATATACAAACAACGGCTCCCACTAAGGAGAGAATACAACGGCTCCCACAAGGAGAGAATACAACGGCTCTCACAAGGAGAGAATACAACGGGTCTCACAAAAAGGAGAGAACTTTATTATTGAAAAGCAAAAGAAAATCACTCTTAATTTAAACTTTAATCATTGAAAATATTTTCAATGATTAAAGTTTAAATTAAGAGTTGCAAACAAAAATCGAACTAAATCTAATAAAGAAGAAGATGATGGTTGGATCTTTGGATTAACAAGTTGAGATTACTAAGAAGAGGATATAGATCTAGAAATCAGAGAAAATGGTCGTCTAATTTTAAACCTTAAAGTCTATAAAGGAAAGTTTTAAATACTTCTTTATTTGTGGACTCCACATGTCATACTTACAACAATCACCCACTAACTATTCCCTACCCCACTTTTTCTCTCCTACCAAACCATCTACAATCGCAACACATCACTTTTTTCTTAATTCTTGAACCCAAATTATTTTTGAAGTTTAAATTAGGACTGAGGGAGTAATCATTATTGCTAGTGTATATACTCCTATATTGTGCAGCCAATGTTAACTACAAACAGCACTTGTGGACTTCTCCAACCTGCTGTCTAGCACAGTAAACAATATTTTTGCCATCCGTACTATTCAATTTTTTCATTTTGACCTCTGTACTACCAAAACAACAAAAGTAACGTGCGTACTATTGATTAATTATCAAAAGTAACCAAAATCCTTAATGGGTGTTAATGAACGTTAACACGCGTTAGCAATTTAACGGATATTACTATCAATATTTTCAATTTACCCCCAAAACGCATCAAACTCTTATCTCCCCTGCCCACCACCACCTCCCTTTCACTTCCACCGCATTCTCCTTGATTGAGTACTAGTATAATTACCTATTTACCCTTTTTATATAAGAAAACATTTAACCCCACAAAAAAATGTAAATTAAATTATGAATGATAATACATCAATTATCTTCCACAATAATACTTCTTTCCTGCTCATGAAAATACTAATAACAAAACGAGTGAAGTTAAAAAAAAAAAAAAGAAACAAAAAAATAATATTGTACTACTCTGTCCCAAAACAACTTGCACAGTTCGACCAAAATTGGTCAAATTAATAACACTTTGACTTCCACTTTGTAAAAGATTTGATAATTCAAATAAAAATCTTAAAATTCTTATCTATAATATTTTTGATGGTGAGTTAATAAAAAAAATTAATATTTTTATTAAGATCATCAATTTTTTATAAAGTCTTGGTCAAATTGCACTTAAGTTGACCATTTTGGTCAAAATGGTGCAAGTTGTTTTGGGAGTATAAATTATACTCCCTCCGTCCCGCACAAGTAAGACTAGAGGAGTGTACACAATAATTAAGAGAAAACTAGGGTAACGATCATGGAAGGATTTGAGCTCTGAGGAAACTTTAGAATCAAATACAGAACCATTTACTCTAATATTCGCCTATACGGGTGATGAAGCACACTGTATGGATAGATAGATCGGTCTTGGAAGCAGTGATCTCATTTCTATGGTTTTTAGCACTTCTGTTTCTGTTTGTTTGATCACATTTCTATGCAACAGTAAAATAGGAACATGTTTCAAGAGAGTCAGCAACAATTTTTCAACATTTCTTTTATCTTTTGAGTTTTTTTTTTTTTTTTTTTTTTTTTTTTTGGAAAATTAGATAACTATATTTGATAAAAGCAGCACTCAAAACTCGAGCGGACATACAGCGGTAATTTCAAACAAAAACTTCAAAGTGCGATAAAGAAATAGCGAGGCAAGGAAAGAAAAAACATTAAGGAATTATTCAAAACAATCAGAAGCAAAAAAACTATGACTGTATTATGGACTTAGGGCTACTCTGAGTCAAATACAAATTTTAATACCTATATTGAAGTACAAGTATCCCCAATGGGAAAAATAATGGGTATCAAAACTTAGTGTGGTACTAAGCAAGATAGCAAATTTGCTACCTTGCTTAGTACGACACCAAATTTTGGTACTCATTGTTAAAGCTTTAAGCAATTATTAAACATAATGCAAAATTATCTATCATGTTCAAAATAATTAACTATCTTGTTAAAAGTATTATTTACAAAATATATAATAAAAAAAAATACTAAAGAACAAAGTTAGAATGTATCACATGCAGCAAGTTATTAGCAGATTCATAAACATCTCATTCTAGTAAACAGCAGAAAAGGCATTGCCTAGCGATATTTCAAACATCACAACAAAAACTAAGCATTTCACAAGAAATCATCTACATTTGCATGTCCATTAAAAGTATAATTAGTATTGCACATGCTTTTGTCGCTTGAGACTATTCGCAAAGCACAATTAAACTGAGATTATATGCAATTGCAAAGTATACTGACCTAAGAGATAATTCTTAACATAAGTTGGTCCACCAAGGTCGGGATTCCAAATCTTCATTAAAATGTCAATGATTTGCCTCCTATCTCATTTGAGACTCAAGGAAGTGAATTCCACAATTTGTGCTTTTAAGGACAGGCTAAAAGCCAAAATGTCACTAATACCAAATAAACAGCTAAAATGTTAAAGTTGAGTAGGTCCTCCTCTTCAAAGCTTAGTGAACTCACGTTCAATTGTAGAATTTGACCCTCAACCTTTGCCATCGGGTATTGGTTGGAACGCGGTAATCACTCTTAGAATTGAACAAATTCAATCACCTAAAAGCAAAGCAAAGCAAATCAAAGAAAGAATGACTAAAAGATGCACTCTTTATCCAAAAAAGGGTGTCCCACTAAAAATGCAATTTCCCAAAATGGAAACTTTAAAATACTTAATTATTCAATGGGTCACACTTGCATACTCAGAACAACTATCCACTTACTATTCTCTACCTCACCTTCTCTTTCCTATTTCACTTTTCATACTAACACCACTTACATTTTCTTAATCTCCGTCCCTAAAACATAATGCTTGCCCCACATGTTGAATTTGCTTATAATCATGCTATTCATTCTACACTTGCATACTCAGAACAACTATCCACTTACTATTCTCTACCTCACTTTCTCTTTCCTATTTCACTTTTCATACTAACACCACTTACATTTTCTTAATCTCCGTCCCTAAAACATAATGCTTGCCCCACATGTTGAATTTGCTTATAATCATGCTATTCATTCTTCTACTCAATTCTCTCCATTAGAAGTGGTTTATGGATTTAATCATTTATCTCCTATGGATTTGTTTCATTTGCCTTTAACGGAACGTTTGAATTTTGATGGAAAAAAGAAAGCATATTTTGTAAGGAAGATGCATGAACAAGTCAAGGCTAATATTGAAAAAAGAATAAGGCAATACTATGTGAAAGGAGCAAACAAAGGAAGGCGCGAGATGATCTTTGAACCCGGTGACTTGGTTTGGGTTCATTTTCGGAAAAAACGATTTCCCGAAGAGAGACGTTCAAAGTTACTTCCAAGAGGCGATGGTCCATTCAAAGTCTTGAAGCGGATTAATAACAATGCCTATGAATTGGACTTGCCAAGAGAGTATAAAGTTAGTTCATCTTTTAATGTTAGTGATCTTTCTCCTTTTGTTGCAGATGTTGAAGATTTGAGGACAAAACCTCTTCAAGAGGAGGGGAATGATGAGGAAATGCCAATTCTAGAAGTGAAGATGGTGCAACTCAAGTGTACAAGGGTCCAATAACAAGATCGTGGACAAAAAAGTTGCTTTCCAACTTCGTTCGTGACTTCCAAATCAATGAAAAGGTGTTCAAAGGCAATGGGGATAATTTGGAGTTGATTGTGGTTCAAATGGAGGTTCAAAAACAAAACTAAATCTTGAATTTCCAGCCCCGTCCATGGCCCATCCATGATTCATTCCATGGCCATGGTTTTCATGAAGCTTTAGAAATTTTTAGCATTTTCAGAATTTTTGTTCCAACTTTGACGGGTCGTCTAGAAGGTTCTACGTATGAAAATAAGGCTTATGATACGTTTTCGGAAAGCCACAAGAGTCTAGTTTCCAACGGGCCAAAAGGATCCTTAATCGGAAGTTTCTAGAAGAAGTTACGGCTGAATTATTCAAGGGTGGTCATTCTAGACGGGATTTGAGAAGTTTTCTCTCTAGATTCATTTTCTAATATGTTCAATATAGAGATGAATAATACTAGGGGCACAAAAAAGTCAGAAAATCTTGCTCACAAAATTCTAGGTGTAGTGATTTTATTGGTGCTTTTAATTAGAGTGTGGCGGGTCCACTATCCCTGCAACCAATAAAATATCGCCACCTCATTTTGTGAGCAAGATTTTGTGACTCTATTTTGTGCCCCTAGCATTGCTCGATAGAGATTCATTCTCCTTTATGGGTTATACATTCATCACATGAAAGATTAAGTGTGAACACAACTTTAGAGTTTCCTATACATTTATTATGATGCGTATCTTCTTTTGTATTGATCACTATATAAACCCAAGTGCTTCAACATTTTGTAATCATCCAATTTTGAAATAATATATGAGAGATTTCTCTTTGTTATTTAAACTTTGAACTCATCAAGATTGTCTCTTTTTGTGTTCGAGTCCAACTTATCAAACGGATCACCACCACCGTTTATGGCATCATTCACTTAGCCTAAGGTTGTCGGTACATTGGGAACGAAGGTCTTGGTATCCACCATTCCATCTCAATTCACTAAAGTCCTTGGTTTGCGTCACTTGGGGGAGTTGGGTCAAGGTATCCGCCAATCATCAACGATTCTTCAATTAGAACGATCTAGGGTTCCATTTGGATCGTTGGGTTTTGTCGTTTCGGGCAAGGTTCACATCACTCTCTCTCTCTTGGGAGACTTGTGAAGAAATTTTCCCGGATGTCTGGCTTGAATTACAAAATCACATTAGTGTACCAGATTTAAGGCAAAAAAAAAAAACATGTTGGGAGGCTCCACGATCTCGATTCGAGTTGCGTTAAAGATGAAGAGGGTCTCCGTAAAGAAATTTCCAGTTTCTATGACTTGGTGGAAAAGAATTGGATTGTGGTGATTTTCTTTAATAAAGTATATTAGGTTTCGTTCAATTTAATATGTAATCAAGTTATCAATGGTTTTTCAAAGATGATTTCTTTTCTTTTAAAAGTTATAGGAGAGAATTCCATTGAGGGGGCACTATTGCAGGTGAAAGAAGGACGAAGATGAAGGGAAAAATATGGAGGGGGGGGGGGTATTTTGATTTAAGTAGAGTTCCTATTTTACCCCATAAAAAAAAGGTATGTGCATTACCACATGATTATTTAACGTGAAAAATGGATGGAGTTAGTGTTCAGTGACTTTTGTTGCACAAAATATCAGTTGAGGTACTACTATTGCACCAAAAATGACATAGGTTATTAAACATGCACAAAGTGGCCAATTGAGGTACCTTTTTTTTTTTCATTTTTTCCTATCTTTTTCATCAATTTCTTATAAGATAAAAACCAATTTGTAACTGATTTTCCAAAATATTCCTTTCTTTTAAATTTATGTTTGTGCTAGATTGGTAACTTTTTCAATCAAGATATGGAAATTTGTAAAGGGCATCAGTTTCATGCCGATGTTGGGACTTGTAGATTTGAACATCTTGCGCAATAATTGGCATGGTTAGCAATACAACGTACAATAAACACTGCTAAAAAGTCGGAACTTTTTAAACTGTGGTGTTGTTTCTGATAGCAGATCCACATTTGAAGTCATGCATAATCAATACCATCTTAGCATGTGATTGGTTCTAGAAAAGTTTCATAATCAATATAGTTGAAAGAGGCTCTTAGTATTTTTGTTAATTTTTGAGAAAAATAACAAAAAGTCATTAAAGAAAGTTTGATATGTAGAAAGTCCTAAAAAAAATAATTCTATGTAAAAAGCCCAAAAATTAAATTTTTCAGTACAGAAAAGTTCACAATTTAACGATATAATTAATGTATTTGAATTTGAGGCTTTACATGAATGAAAGATGAATTTTTAAAATGGTGACTTGTAGCGAATTGTCTATATATTATCATTGTCATCATTATTTTTAGAGTTATTATTGAAATTGTAACTTTTAATAGTTTTACAAATTTATTATTAAGAATATATTTAAAGTTTTATTATTATTGTTGTTATCCGTGCATTACACATGCATAGCACGATTTTAAATATATTTTAACTATAAACGTTTTTTTTACAATATTATTACCTTCGTTTCAAAATATATGTCGTTTTAGGCTTTACGACGAAAACAAAGCAGGTTTTTACCCTGTCTCGCAAGATCGTATGTTGGAGTTTGAACTGATTTTGCCATATTATCAAAAACTTGTTGGATCAACCATGGGATGGCTAATCAGTGTCGACACAAGATTTAGAATGATGTTGCTCAACCCGTTCCTTCGGCACAACAATACTCACTTTATTCCGGCACTAGATGTCGACCGAGGAGACAACATGTTTGACCTGAAAAGGCTTGATTTTGTACTTTTCAACCACGAGTTTTACATTACCAAAGCAATTTTATGTGGGGATCCAACTATTCGTGGTAAAAAGTTAAATCTTCTAGTCATTTATGGAGAGTACAGGAGGTTGGCCCTGTTTGGGCCAAGGGGGACAAGTGATGATAATAGTTACTGGGTACATTTGTTCCCTAATATTTGCGGATTTTTTGATATAATCTTCATAAATGATGCGATATGTGCTTTATTAGGGGACGGAAGAGTTTTCAAGTTTAATGTTGAAGCTAATGGATTAGTGATAGAGAATTGGTGTGAGCGCGCGCCCTTCCCGTCGCCTGATGTTTAGGGGTTGGTTTGTAAGGACTTGATTGTTGCTCGATTTTTTGTGAGTCGCCACCATGTTTAACGGAACACGGACCGTGAGATCTTGGGTTCGGGGGCTAAGTTATGGATTCGGAAGGTCAAGGAGCACCCAATCCACCCAATCTAAGATTGATCTTGCTACGAAATCATCATCATCATCATCATAAAATTATGCAAATCATGTACAAAAGAAGCCAAATAAAAAATCTCTTATTTATTTGGAATGTCGGATCATATCCTTCGAGACCATATCCATGGATTAGAGAGGCTCTAGGATGATCCCTTTGATAGAATCACACTACATCAAAGCAAAGAAGAAGATGAGAAGAGAGAAAACAAAGGAGTTACCTAAGCGTTCTTCGACAGTCCTATGGATGGCCTTGACAAAAAGGCCTTGATGATCCAAAAAGCTTGATCAAGTTGTGTTATGGTGTTGTAAATTTCGTGGGTCAGAGAGAGAGACTGTTTATGAGAGCCTTCTTGATCAGATTTTGAGTGGTTTTGAGATGATGAATGACTATTAGAGGTTTTTAGAACAATAACCTCTATATTTATAGGTTTTCTTGACTTAGGGATCAAGCCAAGGGGTTAAGGTTGGATGGGAATCAAAGACTTAATTCCTAAGGAGTTGTTTTTGGACTCTTAGATCGTCCATCATTTCTTTCCCGGATTGTGGAGTGTTTGCCAAGAAACGAGGTTGAGATCAACAAGGAAACTGCTGAAAACCTTTCTGTCAAGGGGGATGTCTCGTACGAGACATTAGATGTCTTGTACGAGGCATCTTGTGTCTGAATCACAATTTGCCCTCTGCAGAAGTCTTAATGTTCATTTCGGCCCCTAACTAACGAAGTCAGTCAGAAAATTAATAAAACATGTCAAACTTAACGAGTTTCGACCCAAATCAAATGCGAGACACAGAAGTAGTGTAATTATGAAAGAACGTTCAAAATGGGGTGTCTACAACTGGCTCCTTCTTTCTACTCCTTTATATCCCACCAATACTTTATGCTTTGCTCAATATTTGGTTGAAGGAGTAGGTGGTGAGCTCTTCCAACTGTTACGATATGGTCGGCCGTCTAGAGGTGGATTCCCGTCCTACATCACGTCGCGCTTCCAGATTTTCCGATTGGGCACCTCCTCTGACGAATGGGTTGAGTTGAAGGAATTGGGGGCTCAAGCTTTGTTTGTGGGGGACAACTCCTCCATCTCTCTCATGGCGTCTGACTTTCCGGGATGCCTTCCCGATACTGTCTATTACACATATATGGGCTTCACCCGGATATACTGACCCGTAGGCTACGTGGTGCAATAACAAACACGTGTGACATGGGTATGTATAACATACGATCTAGTATGATTATCCCCCATAGAATCCCTTATGACTACACACGTTTTTCTATGCACCATTTCCCCCTATATGGCTAGCACCTACTGTTCGCCACCCCTAGTTTGTAACTTCTATTTTTAATCCATTTTGACTTCAGCTTTGCTAATGATGATACAACTATTTCTATCGTTGTTTGTATATATTTCTATGGTTGTTTGTATATAGTTTTGGCCTTTCTCTCACTCTCTCCATTTCTCCATCTCTCCCCCTCTCCCTCTCTGTCCATCACTCTCTTTCCCTCTCTCTTTTTCTCCCTCTCCCTCCCTTTCTTCCCCACCCCCCGCTATCTCTCTCCCTCCTCTCTTTCTGTCCTTCCCTCTTACTCTCTCTCTCCCTCTATTAAGACTTTCAATGCTACTGACCAAAGTTCACCACTTTTCTATATTGTTGGTCCCCTCAACCCTAACGCCTTTATAAATTTGTTTGTTCAGCTCAACAACTTAATGAAATTATCTCCACCTCCCTCTCTCTCCCATTACTAAAACTTTCCATGCTAGTAACCAAAATCCACCACTTTTCGATGTTGTTGGTCCCCAACCCTAACGCCTTTATAAATTGGTATGTTCAACTCTAAAACTTACCAAAATTATCACCCTCTCTCTCTCTCTCTCTCTCTCTCTCCCCTCTACTAAGACTTTCCATGCTAGTGCCAAAAATCCTATGCCTTTATAATTTGGTTTGTTCAACTCTAAACTAAAGGAAGTTATCTCACTCTCTCTCTCTCTCTCTCTCTCTATATTATATATATATATATATATATATATATATATATATATATATATCCCTTTAATAAGACATTCTATGCTAGTGACCAAAGTTCACCATTTTTCCCTGTTGTTGGTCTTAAATTGATTTGTTCAACTCTAACACTTAATGAAATTATCTCTCTCTCTCTCTCTCTCTCTACTAAAACTTTCCATGCTAGTGACCAATGTTCACCATTTTCCCATGTTGTTGGTCCCCAACCCTAACGCCTTTATAAACCGGTTTGTTAAACTAAAAAACTTAACGAAATTATCTCTCTCTCTCTCTCTCTATATATATATATATATATCCCCCTCTACTAAGAGTTTCCATGCTAGTGACCAAAGGTCACCATTTTTCCATGTTGTTGGTTCCCAACCCTAACGCCTTTATAAATTGGTTTGTTTATCTCTAAAACTTAAATATCTCTTTCTCTCTCTCTCTCTCTCTCTCCCCGCTAAAACCTTCCATGCTAGTAACCAAAACCATTTTTCCATATTGTTGGTCCCCAACCCTAGTGTCTTTATAAACTAGTTTGTTCAACTCTAAAACTTAATAAAATTATCTTTCACTCTCTCTCTTTCTCTCTCTCTCTCTCTCTCTCTCTATATATATATATATATGTGTGTATTGTGTGTGTGTGTGTGTGTGTGTGTGTGTGTGTGTGTCCTTCCTCTCTATTAAGACTTTCCAAGCTAGTGACCAAAGTTTACCATTTTCCCATGTTGTTGGTCCCCAACCCTAAGGCCTTTATAAATTGGTTTGTTCAACTCTAAAACTTAAAAAAAAAAAAAATATATCTCTCTCTCTCTCTCTCTCTCTCTCTCTCTCTCTCTCTCTCTCTCTCTCTCTCTCTCTTTCTCTTCTCTACTTAGACTTTTCATGCTAGTGACCAAAGTTTACCATTTTTCCATGTTGGTAGTCTATAACCCTAACACCTTTATAGATTGGGTTGTTCCACTATAAATCTTAATGAAATTCTCTATCTCCCTCCCTTCCCCCTTCTTCTAAGACTTTCCATGGTAGTGACCAATGTTCACCATTTTCTCATGTTGTTGGTCCCCAACCGTAACGCATTTATAAATTGGTACAATCCTAAACTAAACAAAACTCTCTCTCTCTCTCTCTCTCTCTCTCTTCCATATTGTTGGTTTTCAACCCTAACGCCTTAATAAATTGGTCTATTCAACTATAAAACTTAACGAATATATATATATATATATATATATATATATATATATATATATATATATATAAATAGGGTCGCGCTCCTGTGAGAACCATTTTATATGAGAACCGTGAGAACCAATCATAACCATTAGATTAGAAAAAAATCAAGGGTCCAGATGTTAGATACATTGGATACACTTGAATACATTAGTTAATTTTCGAAAAACAATTGGATACATTAGTTTTTAACATAGTGTATCCAAGTGCAACACTTAGATACAATACTTATTAACCTATTGTATCCAAGTGTAATATCAAATTTTTTGTAATGTATCTAAGTGTATCAATTGTATCTAACAAATGGACCCTTGACTTTCTTTCTAATCTAATGGTTATGATTGGTTCTCACAGTTCTCACGATATTTAGGTTCTTATTTGAGCACCTACCTATATATATATATATCACTCTCTACTAAGACTTTCCATGCTAGTGATGAAAGTTCACAATTTTTCCATGTTGTTGGTCCCCAACCCTAATGTCTTTATGAATTGGTTTGTTCAACTAAAAACTTAATGAAGAAAACTCGTCATCTTGTAATTACATGATATTATAGTGAAAAGTTGATCGGTGTGGACGTAGCCCATTGATGTTGGGGTGAATGAACCACGTTAAATCTTGTGTCTTGTTCTTGTTTTGTGTGCGTGGGTATTTTGTTATCTCTTATTGCGATTTCTCTTATTGGTGAGCGATCCTAACAAGTGGTATCAGAGCTTGGTTGAAGGGGAGAATTCGCATCGATAGAAGAGATCCAAAATAGAAGAAAAACAAGAGAGCAGATCTGGTCCCTTTTTGTTCAGCGCAGCAGTGAAGAAAGAGGCGTAGCGTATTCGTTAACCGTTGGATCGTCTTGATTTTTGGAGAGCAGCTTTGGGACTCATAGATCTTCAATCTGAACGGTAAAGATTGGATTTGAATGTTCCTAGAATTGGTAAAAGTTTCCGGACAGAAGTAGCAAGATTTATGGGGGACAATCAATGGAGTTTGAAGATCATGGTTACAAGATGGTTATGGTGGACCACGTTTGTGGTGTTTGGGATTTACCCTTGTGTGAACTCACTAATGGATCTTGTGTTGAAAGTCTTCTTGATATGATGATCAAGAGGCGTGTCCTGCTAGTGGAGAGCAGCGGTACAAGTTTTGAGGAAAACACAAGAGGTGTTGAAGATGACCCATGACGATGAGACAGAAAGTGGAGATCATGGAAGATGCAAGATTGAAGATGACAACAATGCGGTAGAATTTTAGTCAAGGGGAGATTTGTTGGGATTTTGGCTCAAATTCTAATCCAAATTGGATTGTGAAAATCATGCGTAGGAATTTATTTCCTAATTGGACAAGAAGTGAGAAGATTGTTTCCTAATGCAAGTAGGAGAGGAATTTGTAAGTCCTTATGGGTGTAGGAAAAGGATTCCTTATTGTACTAGGAAAGAGTTTTATTTGAAGCCTTTATAAAGGGTGTGTGTGAGTGCTATTATTTTGTGTGTGCCTTGGTGGTGCCAAGAGGGGCTTCCCTTAAGGGAGAGTGTGAGGAAGAGGGGATTAGTGGGTGTGCCTCTATACAAATAGGCTTCACCAATATGGTTTTTTTTTAGGGTTCTTTGTGTGTGTATTTTCAAGAATGTTGAGAAGGATAGATACCTCTATTCTTGTAATACCAATTTGAGAGAGTAGTGAGTCTTTGCGAGTTTCTTGAAGAAAACTCGTCATTTTGTAATTCCATGATATTATAGTGAAAAGTTGATCGGTATGGACGTAGCCCATTGATGTTGGGGTGAACAACGTTAAATCTTGTGTCTTGTTCTTGTTTTGTGTGCGTGGGTATTTTGTTAGCTCTTATTGCGATTTCTCTTGTTGGTGAGCGATCCCAACAAGATTCAGCAGATAAGTAGCCACTGAATTCAAGTTCAATGTTGAAACACACATGGATTCAGTAGATGGATTCAGTACGTAAATATTCACTGGATCTTAGACTCAATAAATGAGTACCCACTAAATCCAAGTTCAATGTTGAAACACACATGGACTCAATACCGAATCCACATGAATTCAGTATTGAGTCCAAGGCGCTCACTTACAGCGATATTAAAAAAAATCACCGCACTCGAAGGCGCTCACTTACGACGTTAATTACAAAAATGCTACCGCACTCTGAGACGCTCACTTACGATGTTAACTACAAAATGCCACCGCGCTTATTTTATTTGGTTCTTACTGAAGCGCGACCATATATACATATATATATATACATATATATATATATATACATATGTATACATATATATACATATATACATATGTATATGTATACATATGTATATGTATACATATATATATGTATACATATGTATATATGTATACATATACATATGTATACATATACATATGTATATGTATATATATATATATGTATACATATATATATATGTATATATATATATATATGTATACATATACATATGTATACATATATATATGTATACATATGTATATATATATATATACATATGTATACATATATATATATAAAAGTCTGATCTCAGCCATCTATAATTTTCAAATCTAACGACTGTAATTGGTTATTTGGTTCTCATTGGAGCGCGACCACACACACACACATATATATATTGGAAGGTACTCAAATGAGAACCAAAATAAAATAAGAACCGTGAGAACCAAACATTACCATTGGATTAGACACAAAATCAAGGGTATAGATTATAGATACAGTGGATATACTTGGATACAGTAGCTAATTTTCAAATTACACTTGGATTTGGTAGTTATTTAGCTACTGAATCCAAGTGCAATATTCAAAATGTAGGTACTGTATCCAAGTGTATCTATTATATCTATAATCTGGACCATTGATTTTGTATCTAATCCAATGGTTATGATTCTTTCTCACGATTGCCATTTTATTTGGTTCTCATTGGAGCGCGACCATATATATATATAAGGAGGGAGGCGCGCCCTTTTGGGCGTCAGTTACATATTTTTTCCAAG
The DNA here is from genome assembly GCA_026119855.1 of Campanula takesimana. Taxonomy (NCBI): domain Eukaryota; kingdom Viridiplantae; phylum Streptophyta; class Magnoliopsida; order Asterales; family Campanulaceae; genus Campanula; species Campanula takesimana. The sequence continues at coordinate 1,320,452 of JAOWBW010000032.1, read as the reverse complement.
AATCACTCCCTTGCTCATTTTTACTCCTAACCCCAAGATCACTCGGGAAAACTCTGTGTTTTGACTCTATTTTTGGCACCAAAAAACAAGACTCTTTTACTTGTAAGACCTCTCTCTCCCTCTATT